>CM024248.1:449330-495930 GCA_013421045.1 Propylea japonica | reverse complement strand
TTGTCGGCGAATTTGCTGAACGCTAACGCTTTCGTCAACTTACTCAACTGTTGAGTGCTTCTGAACGTACCCACAAAACACAAAATAAGTACCCAGTGCGCACCAGTTTTACCAATGGAAAAAGCTAGAAAAGTTACCTTTCAATGAGTTCATTTATGGCAAGAATTCTTTCGGCATTGCTCCAACACTGGAACTGATACAGCCAGCGGCCATTCTGGTGGGGGATTATCTCTATTGGTATGACTGATCTCAATTTCGATGGTGTAAGTGCACCAACAACTCTTGTTGTGGAACTCTGTGTACTTCTGCTCTAGGTTCTTCACGTCTAAATACTCTCATTGCTCTGACTCTGTTATTTTTCAGCATCTCTGTTTGTTTGATACGTTATTGATTTCGGGTAATAGTTTTTTACAGGGGTGTCCATTTTCAGGAGAGTACTTGCGTTTAGGCTGGGGACAAATAAACTGACAGTTATGATTTGATAAACATAATCCAATCATCAGTTAAAGTAAAGAATTTAGCTCATCAGAGAGAAGATTAGACAACAATCATCAACTCAGTCAACAATTAGTTACTGAATCATGAGGTTCTAGAAATTCATCATATTTATCACCTATATTAGGTCGTTTTAATTTGAGAAAAACACATAAGATGTAAAATATTATGAGACAGTAAAGAATGTATAGAATAATTACTTAAAGGGTTTTCCAATAAGAGGTGTTATTTTGAATAGCCCGCTATTGCTGTAGATTTCACGTTTGAAGCTGTCATTTTTTTGACATTTGACAAGTAGAAACTACTCCATTAATAAAAATGGAACGATACACGCTTCAAGAACGCATTGAAGTTATAAAAATTCACTATAAAAATGGTGAAAATTTGGGCAGAGACGATTCGTAAAACGCGAACAATTTTGGGTCGAGGTGAAGCACCTTGTCGGACCGCAATAAAGAAATTGGTGGAAAATTCGAGCTGTTGGACAAGTTAGTGATGTGAAGAATGAAATCCGTGCCCGTCGCTCAAGAACAGTCGAGAATATTGCTTGCTGTGTTGAAAGCGTTGAAGAAAACCCCGATTTGTCAATTCCTTGTCGTTCTTTGAAATTTATGGCCGAAATTGGATAGTATTGATCTGGACAACGTTTACTTTCAACAAGACGGCGCTACGTGCCACACAAGCAACGAAACCATTGATCTTTTGCGGGAATAGTTCCGGACCGTGTTATCTCTCGAAGAGGTGATCACAATTGGCCACCGAGATCTTGTGATTTAACACCTTGCGACTTCTTCCTTGGGGGCCACGAAAAAGAAAGGTCTACGCCAATAGCCCAGCATCGATTCAAGACCTCAAAGATGGAATTCGTGAGGCTATCGAGGACTAGGGCAGCCACTTTGCGATTGGTTATGGAAAATTTCATTAAAAGGATATGGGTCCTGTAAGCATGGTCGTGGTGGTCATTGGCCTGATGTTATTTTCCACTTTTAACAGCATAGCTTCTTCTTTATAATGAAATAAACATCCGATCATTTATATTGAAAAATGGCATTTTCTTGAATATCAAAATAACACCTCTTATTGGAAAAGGTGTGTTCTTTATTTATTCATCATATGGATTCACCGCTGTTCACCACGGTTGCATCAAGTCGTTCGTTTATTCAGCGGTTGAAACTGTCACTCGTTCGTTACTCATCGATGTTTCCATCGGTGCTCATCGGATCCATCGACTTTCAGAGCCGGTGAATGTGATGAATTCTGATGAGTCAAGTGGAGGGGGTACATTTGTATGGCAGAAACGTCAATGTTATCTGTCACGACTCAACTAAACAGCAGATAACTATCAACTCGTTCTTTATTCGACCATCTGATGAGCCATCTGACATTTAATCTGGTTTCCATCCGGTGAATCCATCGGTGAACAAAAGAACACACCTATAATACATTTGCAGCATAGATCCGTATCCTTCCACAAGTTTTTGCATTTATTAAATGATTTATTGAAATTAATATAAATGACAGCAGAGTTCAGAGTACCTACAGAACTAATGGAAGTGAAATATTCTATACTCAAGGTATGGCAAAATCAACATAAGAGTTCAAAAAAAAAAAAATTACTCTTGTACGTGATCCCAAAAATTGCGGTTTTGTGAAATGAATATCAAAAAATTCTCTCTAACCAAATGAATATCATGCAAAGAAATGAATAATGTATTTTTTAAAAACCACTTCCATTCGATTTTTCTTTCTCAAAGCATCACACTTACTGAATTTCCTCTGCTGATGTTTCAGGATTTGGCCTTTTCACGTGAACTTTTGGTGTAGAGGGATTTTGTCCGCTAGTAGACTGGTTTGAACTAGACTCATTCACAGAATTTGGCTGAAAAAAAGGTTTTTGATATGAAGATATTTCGAGAGTTAAGTGATATCTGTTTGAATGTAGACTGAATTTGTCAAAAGTAAAATAATTTACCTCATTATTTACATTATTTGTAAACACTGAGTTTGTAGCATTCTGATCATCACAGTTCTGTACTTCATTTTCTTCTGGTTGAAGTCTGTCTTCGGAAGACTTCAATTCTTTAGGAACTTCTTGTGGTCTTGCGAATAATAAGATGGTTGGGTTTTCGGTAGGTTCCCAATCTTTAGAAGTACCTGGAAATAGAGCACTTCAGTACTTCTTTGCATGGAATTTAATGGGACAATTTCAAATTTCAATACTCCGAAAATACAGGACAGATTTGGTCCAGTAATGAACTTGAAGAGGGCATTCAGAACTTGAGCCCACCCTCAAAATTATCCGTTCTAAAGTTATCTCATATTCTTCATCAGCGAGTCTAACCGATTGGACTGAGACTACTTTTGGCTCAAAATTCGAAAATTACAGATATTTGGGCAAAATAATAGCACTCTGTGTCCCCACGAACAAGCAAAGTTGTGAGAAGTACGATGAAAATAAAAAATCGTGTTTAAATTTTTCCCAGGTCTATTGGCATTATAATATGAGAAAATAAATATATTTTTACCTGGTTGTTGAGTAGCTATGTCTCCACTGTGTGGACTGAATCACTAGGTGTGGGGCTGGCAGTATCTTCATTTAAATTATCCTTTAAAACAATTTTGTTCTTCTGTATCGCATGTTTTATCCATTCTAAATTAAATTACACTGAAATATTGCACATTTTAGCAGATTTCCAATAAAAATATCTTATATTTTAGGAATTTAGGAATGAAAATATATTAATAAAATACAATGCATGGGACCATGATATATTCATTACAGTCATGAAAAATAATGAAAACATGAAAAATCCTGTACAAAAATAAGTCTAATATTTTGAAAATTTCTGAGAAGTGAGAAGATCTTACACTTCAGTGTTCAGAAAATATCTCAATTATTTTGAAAACAAAGGATGTTCTATATTCCAAGCTATAATGGAATCAGCTGGATGATAAATTTTTCACAGGGAATTCATTACTTAAGGTGGAGATCAAGAAAATGGAATATATGGATTGAAATAATTTTATTAGATAAATATTTATAAAAGCTTCAAGCACCACAAACAAAGAAATTGATTTGTTGATCACATGTTGAAGAAGCTTTTTTAGCTACTCGGCTAGACAAAAATTGTGGTAAGACACAAGTGATTTTCATACAGCATGCAAGCTTTAGTAGGTACACATTTTTCAACGAAGTATTCATGAAAATATAAAATTTTTCAAAGTAACTGAGAGATTCAATAAATGTTGTAAAGTAAAACAAAAAAACCTGTTTTAAGGGGTGAAAAACTGGACCCACTTATCTCAGATATAAGTTCAAAATTCGCCGCTTGTACAGAATATAACAGTATCACCATGAACAATTAAATAAATGATTTTTCTCGATATTTTGATTTGAAATGAATGCTTTTAGATATAATATAATCCGTGAGCCATGCTTTAAAAACATGTTATACTATTAGTTTGCATTGCGACCATGTGAAATCCGCAATATATTTAAAAGGATGGTGATTATAATTAATAATGCATCACATCGCAGGTTTACCTTTTCATGAAATCCTTACTGCCATTCTCGAACTCACTACCCGACTAGTAACATTTACAATTTTTTTTATACAACTACGGGCGGTGAAAGAAAAAAACTATTTTTTTGAATTTGCAGGATTAATTGAGTTTGGGCAAAAATATATTTTTAAATATCACATATAACAGTAACAAAAATTATTTAAAAATGCTTTTTCGTTCACCAATGCAGTTGAACATGTCATGTCGAATGTCACATGAACGTCAAATAGAATTATTTGGTTTAGAATCATAGAGAAAGAACTACTTGTTCTATGGTTAGAATCAAAGAAATAAATGAATAATAATTCTATGATTAGAATCACAGAAGAATAATGTCTATGACACAGAACATTAAACATCGAAAAATTTTGACAGATTGTGTGTTCTATGAAATATATTATATTCTGTAACCTAACCATACTTTATTATTATTCTATGGTTCTGTGTTTCCAGATAATTTTCAAATTTCAATTTTGATTTTCGAAAAGAAAAATTGAAATGAACACTATGCCGAATGATAATGATAATATCATTGTATATCCTCCTAATAAGGTTGTTGAAAGAGACTTGAGCTTTTCTCAAACACCTGTTATACATCCGTCGTTGATGTTTATTGATTTCAATAACAAAAGTACATCATAAGAATACCGACCAAAATGTTCCACAATTTCATAATTTAAATTTTAGGGGAAGCAATTCTTGGGTCATCGAGTATTAACAAACATTATGGGAAGGTACAACATTATTATTTCCAAACAAACAAGATTTAGAGGAATTGAAATGGTCCGGATGTTACGTAGGATGTACAGCATGCGACGCCAAATATCTAGATGATACAACTGTATGTGGATGTTCCTCGAATTTTAAGGTATAATTTTAACTTTCTGGGTTCATATTTTCAGATAGTATTAGCAGAAGATACTGGGGATGTTCAGATTCTGAATGTGGATGAGTTATTTACAGTGAATTCATTATCATTTTACCGACATGTCTCAAGGGTACCTCAAATTGCTGTATGGACAAAATCTTCGAAAATATTAACATGTTCTGATAAAACTCTCACAATTTTCGATGTGACTAGTACAAAGAACATAAAAGAAGTCTATTCGTAAGTATACTAATATTGGAACTAATTATCTGAATTTATTTCAGAATATTTGATGACTGTTTTTCAAGCCTTAATTTTACTTGAAATACTTGTAGGAACTACCATACAGAATCTATTTATTCAGTAGATTCACTTAAATATAATGAAAACTGTTTTGTATCTTGTGGAGCAGATAGAAAAGTTTTGAGTTGGGATAAGCGTGACGTTAATGTTGCATCAGGTTGGTGAAAAGATACCATATAAATACAATAACTATATCTTCAAAATATTGGTCAACATTTGAAAAATATTTCCTAATTCAACCTTTCCAAATATTAATTTTTGATAAATTTGTTTAAAATTATAAACAATTCTTTTTTTAGTTCTATACACAAATGAGTTTGCTGCTTTGACTAGTGTCTCTTGGAACCAGTCAAATGATAAGTTCATAATCTGCGGAACTGAAGGAGGTGATGTCTACCTTCTAGATAGACGAGAGCCCAAAACATTTGTAGAAGTTCATCACTGTTTTCAGAATAGTATACATCGTCTATCGTTTAACCCAAATTCTAACCAGGTTGCAATCTGTGGTGATACTAATGAAATTATTATCCTTGATAGTGATCAACAATCTCTCAAAAAGGTTTATAATAATGAAAATCATAAAGGTATGGTCAGAGGGCTGTGTTGGAATGAAGATGTATTGTATTCTTGTGGATTTGATACAAAGGTGTATAAACATACTTTGTGAATAAATAGTGAGAAAATTTGTTTTTTTCAACATGAGTTTTATATCTAGTTAAGCTGCAACGACAAATTTGGGGCAAAGTTTTCTGTACCTACATGAAAAGCAGAGATCGTCATTTATTTACATAGCAGGAGTGGACTGCTAATTTACAGCTTAGAGGCTGATCAGTATAACTCAAAACCATAACAAAATATATTGATTGAATTTAAAATGATAATTTATGATTATTATTGATAGATGGTTAATTTTCATTAGTGAGAAAACTTAATTTTTCTGGCATAGGTATTTTCCGTTCACGAAAGGTTGAGCCATCGGTTGGCCATGGAAATTTGGCATATTCCACTGTGTATATTGAAATTTAAGGTTATGTATGTAAGTCGCAAACTCCTCGGACGAGGCCGGGTACATTCGGCAACGTTGACTTTATTTTACGTTATGATAGCAAATACTGCCAACTTCAGATAAATAAATAAACGCCTACTATGCGCTCAAACTTTCGTGAACGGACTATTAGCCTATTCGTTTTGAGATATTTCGTGCTCCTGAGTAACTCAAAAGCTCGAAATACGGCTTGCCATTGGCTGCGTACAAGTACTGGAACAGCTCGGAGCACGAAACTCCACAAAACGAATACTGTAATTATATACATTGAATTTTTTTGATTGATGAATCATTTTCTGAAGAAAAATTTGTTTGATTTCTCAGTTAATAATTGTCAGAGAAAAATAATTTTCCATTTGATTGTTTTTTTAAGACGGAATTGCCATTTTTCCAACCCTTTTTTGTTTATTTTTTACCCTTCTTCTGGATAAATATTGTTCCTATATAATATTGATGCGTTTCAGTAATTTCGTACATGACATTTTTCCCAGATTCCAAATTATGTATTTCAAACGTCATTCGCGAAATTAACAATCAGAAATTATCGGTACTCCACAAAAAGATATACTGAAAATTACGTATTTGATATTCAGTCTGAACATTTTCTCAATTATTGGGTAATCAGGTAATTTAGCACACGTGAATTGACATTTCCAGTATGTTAATATTTAGGGTTTTCTACTTTTTTCATGAGACAGCATTAAACGTAGTGAATTATACCTATCAATTCATTCACTCAAATTTTTGAGTAGTTAATTCAATTAAATATTGAAAATGTGATTTCTATACTCGAAAGTTCAAACGTCGCGCCATGATGACGTAGAAGCAAGCATAATTAGTGGGGATAACGATTCGAAGTGGACAGTTGGCATCTTTTTAAACTGTAATTCAACCAATGAAATGTATTAATGCTAATGCGCACGTCACAATCAACCGCCAATTCTGATCGTTTGAATTAACTTGCTTATTTCAAAGATTTCAATGATTTTTCATTCGAAAACCTGGCAAAGAAACAAAAAGAGGAAAATCGTTATAATTTTCCAGGGGTTCATTATTTCTGAAATGACTTTTTCTGGAAATCAATATGCAAATGCACATTGTTGGAGACGACTATAGCTTTATTCATTTTCATTGGTCACAAGAAACAGCGTAAAAACCTTAGACTATATGCCGTACATTTTCGTTGGTTCAAAGGGGAAAAAGGAAAAAATCCATTATTTGTACTAATTTTCATAGTCTTTTCGTGATTCTTGGTTTCTAGTTAGAAACTATGTTGAATATGGGTTTGTATTCTATCCATTTATACCAAAATATAGACATATTGTCACTGATAATTCAAAAATACAACATATTTTTGAGAAGTACTCATGACACTGAAGTTAGCAGACCCCCTTGTCGCATAATTTTGAACTGCAAACTTCAGTGCCATGAGGTCTTCTCAAAAATATGTTGTATTTTGGAATTATCAGTGACAATATGTGTATATTTTGGTATAAATGGATAGAATACAAACCCATATTCAACATATAGTTTTTAACTAAGAACCTAGAATCACGAAAAGACTATGAAAATTAGTACAAATAAATGGATTTTTCCTTTTCCCCTTTGAACCAACGAAAATGTACGGCATATGAAAAAATATCTTTGCATGAAATACTTTCAAAATATATTTATTTCATGTTGTGTCAAATCACCCTCTGGACTACGGAAAGATAGGGGATTGCAGCCCAAGATTTTTTCCCCTTGTCGCATGATTTTTGTACGGCGTTGCGGAATAATGGATAAGAAGCAGTATTGAAATAGTATGACACAGATACCGTACAAAATCAAATGACCAAATTTGCCCTGGTAATTGTCGGAAAATTAAAAAAAAATTTCGACTTTGTGGCTCCACATTTTTTTGAAGGCGCTACGCGTTTTCTTATTATTTTTCACGGATCTATCGATGGTAAGAATGCCGTACAAAAATATGTGACCAAAATGTACCCACTTTACCTGTACTTTCGAATTCTCACCTGCACTCAGTTGGACAGCTTACAAGTGACGCATAGTGCTGAATCTTATTATTTTATGCTCTTATGTCGTTCTAGATAGGTCACCTGGTGGTTCAAATGACCCATAATTTTTTCAACACGGGCCTGTACTCTATTTATCATTCAAACTTAAGCACTTGCTTTGGAACATTTTCACACAACTTTTTACACTAGCGTAATGGTTAGATTGAAACCCAACAGCCAGGAATGTATTTGAAAATGTTTCAGAAGGATCTCTCTGTCCGCTGTAATTATTTAGTGGACGGGATTTATTACGTACGCCCGGAAAATTTTCGGAAAAAACCCACCCTTATTATACCTTCTTACCAATACCCATTCAAAGAATTATGTTCTTCCAATATTTCGTTAAAGGGAGAATTTACTTCGTTTTATAGGATGTTTTTAACATGGAATTTGGATTCAAGGTGCAATGTCTTGTACGAAATTCGTCATACAGAAGTTCGTTATAGTGAAGTTCCACTGTACTTCATTGAATTGTTCAACCTGCTGAGTCCTGAATGTTTTTCTGCCTACACAAGGACAGAATGAAATAATAAACCGATTCTAACCGAGTAGACTGATGAACTTCACCTCACCGCTTTGCATCGAATATATCGCATTTCACATAAATGAATTCGCTGAATGTTAATTCAACATTCCCTTTCTTGTAAACAAATCATTCAACTCAGCTCATTCAGTCGGCAATCACTATAATCCCATCTGAAACAAAGCGAACCGATCTTAAAATTCATTATCAAAAGATAACACAGTTTCTCAGATAAGATTAATGAACTTTGCCGATCATTGTGTTCCTTCAAAACATGTGAAAAGAAGTGAAAGAGTTCAGTGAATAAAC
The DNA here is from genome assembly GCA_013421045.1 of Propylea japonica. Taxonomy (NCBI): domain Eukaryota; kingdom Metazoa; phylum Arthropoda; class Insecta; order Coleoptera; family Coccinellidae; genus Propylea; species Propylea japonica. Next base: position 486,766 of record CM024248.1, on the reverse strand, counting down.
CAAAATGTTGCTGATAGAATCTAAACTTTTAGCGTCTGTTATTCTTGGAGTTGGAAGTGTTATCTTCGGATTTTTACCCCTTTGTTTGACCAGTACCAGAAATCAAAACTCCTTGTTTTTATCTTGTTTATTATGCTATGGTGGGGGAGTGTTACTGTCCACTTCTTTAACGCACATGCTGCCAGAAAATCGTGAAAAGTTAAGAGGTCATGAACAGTACGCAGAAATAATTTTCTGTATTGGTTTTTTCCTGCTTTATATCGTTGACGAAATCGTGCATTTTCTTTGTGGGGGAACACACAACCATTCTATTTTGAGCAAACGTACCTCAGTCAAACAAAGAAGTAGACATACAAGTGGTTATGGTGCTATAGAAAGTACCCCTATTTTAAGGCCACAACCCCCCTATAATCCTGCTTTTCGCGATAAAATTCCGAGAGATCTTTTCGAGGAAGTGAGTTGTTCGGATTCGTATTGTTCTGCAGTGAACCATGAGGAGGATAAACCATCTCAATTGTGCCATGTTGGACACCAGGAACCTTGTGAATCTTCGGCGCCAGCTATCAATTTTGGGCTGGTGATAGCGCTAACTCTTCATTCCTTTTTGGAAGGACTTGTGGTTGGCTTGGAAGGTACAACGACGAAAGTAAGTGTATATTGAATTGAAGAAAATTAAAACAAGTAATGTACGAAAAAATAAGAGACTGTCTGACATATCCTACACCGTGGAAATTTTGCCTGAACCTTAGACAAACCTTAGTCTAAGGCCTGAACATATCGTTTGCAGGACCAAATCAATTTCTATTGTAAACAACATCATATTGATGATTTGTTTTGGAGCAATTCACGAACCTGAAGCTCAAGAATTTGTGTGTATTTTGATTTGTAGGAAGGAGCTCCAGGGTTACGAATTACTAAGAGGTCTTTTATTATGTTATCTATGGTCTTTATGAATAATTGTAACATCGTAGTTGCTTTGGAAATTTTTTATCTTACCTTTTCTCACAAATTCTCTACAAATTTATAATTCCAGTCACATTATTCAATTTCTTTCGAACTTACCAGCCTAAACTCAAAGTATCATTTGTTTAAATGAAGTTCACATCAGGATATAAATATTTATAATAGTCTAACGCCAACTGCGCTGTTATAATCATTTATAGAGACCCTGTATATGATTTTTGTTTACATCATGTCCATATTCGTTCGGAATGTGGAAATTTCGATGATAAATGTGTTTATTTCATAAAATCGCAAATTACTCAATCATTTTATGAAAATCTTCCTTTCCCAACTTCTTGTTTTATTTTAGCGGTGAGTACTTCTTGTTTATTTATCATCCGTCAAAAACATAATTATTTAGTCACAAACATTAAATGCCATTCAATAACATCATTATTTGAAAATGGTCATTTCCAGTGCTTTCCAGAAAAAAATATTTTAGGAATAATGAATCCTCAAAAAATTAAAGCGATTATACTACTTTTGTTTCGTAGTCAAGCTTTCGAGAAAAAAATATTGATTTCAGCGAAATTAGATAGCGAATTCACACGATTAGAATTGGCGGTTGAGAGTGACGTACGCGTTAGCATTAATTTAATTGGTTGAATCACGTTTACAACGAACCAACTGGCCACTTTTGAGAATCGTCATCCCTACTAATTATGCTTGCTCGTACGTCATCATGGCGCGACATTTAAACTTACAAGTGAAGAAATCGCATTTTTAAATGTAATTAAAAATCTTTACAGGAAACGTTAAGTAAATAATTATATAGGTATAAACTGAGTGCCCAACTAAGAAATTCCGATTTGAAAGCGCTCTAAAATTGTTTTGAATAGGAATAGGGAAGTGGGGTTGGTCTTTAACAAAGGAGGGGTTCATGGAAATTCAGTAACCATGGTTCGCTGAACGGGTGAGGAGCGTTCGTTCTGTGTGCGTGCTCTTTACCAAAATCAACATTATTTTCTCTGATGAAGCCCATTTTCATCTCAACGGTTATGTAAACCAACAAAATTGCCGGTATTGGTTTTCACAAAACCCCAAAGGGAAACATGAAACTCAATTGCATAGTCTGAAGGTCACAGTTTGGCTTGCAATACACGCACAAGGCATTATTGGCCCTTACATTTTCTAAGACGGAAGCGGCCGAGCAGTGACAGTGGATTCTGATCGTTATGTGGACATGTTGAAAAATTTTTTTGAACCGGCCCTTCAAGACTTTGATGGATACAATCGGGACACTTGGTTTCAGCAGGTAGGGGCCACTTGTCACACTTCGAATCGGTCTTTACCTGTTATTCAGGCGCTTTTTCCTGAAAAATTGATTTCTCGGCGTGGAGACCTTCCATGGCCCCCCAGAAGCCCGGACTTGACATCTTGCGACTTTACTTATGGGGATACCTCAAAAGTGTAGTCTGCACTCTAAATGCGTCGAAGGAAAAAACCGCAAGGAAATTCAAGCCATCGGCCCTGAAACTTTGCGACGTGTTTTTCTAAATTTGGGGGTTCGACACGAAGAGTGCCAGCAGAAAAACGGTGGACATTTGGACAGCGTAATTTTTAAGAAATAAATTTCCAAAGAGTTGAGCATTATTGGTAGAAAAAAAATTGAAATTGACTTGATAGTTTTTGTTTTATTTTTCTTTTAAAGATAGTTTTTGTTTTATTTCTCTTTTAAATCGAAATTCCTCAGTTGACCACCCAGTATTTAAGACTACCCTCAACCCTCACATGAAAGAACCCTATACAGGGTGTAACTAAATAAGTGTAAAATATTTAAGGAGGTGATTCCTCATCGAAAAAAAGATATGATCTTTCATATAAAGAAACTTCATTGGAGCATCCCTTGTTAAGATACAGCCCCTCAAAGAGAGTACATAAAACTTGTATAACAATTTTTTTCACAAGCACCAAAAAAGTTACAATATTGAGATTAACCTGACGTTTCCTACTAGCAAAAAGACACTTATCCAGTTATTTATTTGGTTTACCCCATGGTTGTAAGGGTGGAAAACGCAACCCCTAAAGTTTATTTCCAATGTAACTTTTTGTCTTATTATTTGTTTACCATTTAAAAATTTATTTCCGATAGCCTGTTTCATTCTAAACAAAAAATGTCTCTTGAGTTTTTTGCCCAAAATAAACCAGTTCGCAGTAAAAAATTATTTTACGAACAACTACAGAGATAGATATCGGAAATAAATTTTCAAATGGTAAACAAATAATAAGACAAAAAGTTACATTGGAAATAAACTTTAGGGGTTGCGTTTCCCACCATTACAACCATGTGGTAAACCAAATAAATAACTGGATAAGTGTCTTTTTGCTATTAGGAAACGTCAGGTTAATTTCAATATTGCAACTATTTTGGTGCTTGTGAAAAAAAATTGTTATACAAATTTTATGTACTCCCTTTGAGGGGCTGTATCTTAACAAGGCATGCTCCAATGAAGTTTCTTTATATGCAAGATCCTATCTTTTTTTCGATGAGGAATCACCTCCTTAAATATTTTACACTTATTTAGTTACACCCTGTATAGTTTAGGAATTCTTTTTTCAATTTTCTATTCTACAAGAAATTTTGCTCTAGTTTCTTATGGAAGTTATCTTGTTTACGCCCGGTTCTCCTTGCTCAAAATTCTAAAATTACAGACGTTTGTGCAAAACTATAGCACACTGTTTCCCTAGGAACAGAGGCACATAAAGAAGATTAATCAATAAAAGTTCTTATTATTTTATGGGATTTTCACAGAATTTCTAGTGTGTAAAGTTTTTTTTTATATTTTCACAGGTTTTACTTTTGCTTGGAGCTATATCTTCCCACAAGTTCGTTGTTGGTTTCTGCTTAGGATTAGAACTAGCAGCAAATACAACAACATGCCGTCACATAATAGGAGTTTTGGTATTTTCCGTTGGATCTGTAGGTGGAATAATAGCTGGTGCGTTCATTTCCAATATTCAGAAAACTTTATCAGGAGAACTTATGGCAGTTTTACAGGTAGAGTATCTAAGTATAAGAACAAACAAAAACTAAGTCAATTAGCTATATGGATACTGAAAAATACATTTTTGCATCTACACACGTTTTATGAACTATATTTTTTCTCTTCGTCAAGGAACATACTCTTATTTAGGTATGTAACAATGTGCCTCATGCTAAATGAAACATTAGTTCCAAAATGTGCTCTAAATGCCAAAATTGTATTGGAATAACATAATTTAATGTTGAAAAAAATCCAAGAACCTCTCAAATTTGAATGAATAATTCATTAAAATATTTTTCCGTCGACCTCAAAGTAAAAGGTGAGTTTAACGATTACGAAATTCAACGAAAATGACCTATTATGATGTTCAATTTATGCTATTTTAATGTGCAATTATCATGGGCAACTGAACACAAATTAATCAAAGTATTCAGAAGCAATAGAGTAATGTCACCACTCAGAACTCTACTGAAACATGGAAATTCATATAATATGTGTATGTCTTGTGCAAAATAACAATTCATAATGCTGTCGACGGAAAAACTTGTTATTGTATAGCATACTAGATTGCAGTTATTTTTATTCACCACAATAACAGAAAAATGTTATTTTTTTTCTAGGGACTGGCAGGAGGCACTCTCCTTTATGTTACACTGAGCGAAATAGTTCCTAGAGAAAGAGCGAGATGGCATCAAGAGCATCAACGTAGAGCAGCTGGATTGTACCAATTTTTGTCAATTGTCTTAGGATTCACAATGATGACAATTTTATCTCAATACCTAGGTAATTATAAGATATTTTATCTTTCCAGAAATTTTAATATTTTTTGTTTTAGATGCAGACTAAAAGAATAAGGATACAAGGAAATACAAAAATTTTATTTATGACTATACTAGTTATGAAATTAATACTCCTTTGATTGAAGGAACATATTATTGAATAAAGAAACTCATGACGAATACATTTTCTGGAAAACTGTTTTCCAAATGGATATAAGAGAACTGTTATTGAAAACTTAATTCAATTCATAAGAAAAGTTTACTTCAAAGTATACACTTTGATTTGCTCATTTCATTTTCATTGATTAGTAACAACCTCAGAGTTAAAAGTTTATTACTTTGAGGTAACTAATAATATATTCACAATAATAAAAATAAAATATACAACGTTGTGATTGAGATCGGCATATGAATGAGCAAAATGATTTTCCAACTCTTAAGAACATTGGAAATTTAAGGAAGACTTTGATTTAAAAAAACACTCACTAACCTTAACCCATTAGCGCCCAGCGTCCTCATTTGAGGACGGCTATTACTTTTTGCTATAAGGAATAGATGGAGCTTCTCTCCTATGTTTACATATTTGACAGTTCATTTGAAACTATTTTCAGTTTTCCTTATCAATTACAACTAAAAAATCTATTGTTCTTCGAAATTGTGCAGCTTTGAATTTCAGACTTTTGTCGATCCATTCATCGTCGAAATAAACAGTGTACTTTTATTATCATTTTTGCTGGTGAGTAGTTTCATATTTATAAATAGTTTTTTTATACTAGTGAAATTATTACGGTAATATGGTATTCAGTTATTTTGCATTACTTTTTTCATGAAATGATGACAAAGTATGTGTCCTCAAAATAGGACGCTGGGTTTTGACGTGATATTATATCAGGTTGATTCAAGACTCTGTTTGGGAACTAAATTCCACGTTATGAAACCATTTGTGAATGTTCAATGATGGAGTCGAGAAAAAAAAGAAAAAGTAGCTGTTCCGAAACTACTCGTAGTAAACACCTACAATAAATGGCAAGTGTCGACCACCTCGATTGACTTTTAGAAAAGCATACCATTGCTATAAGGAGAAAAAAGTGTTACCTACTGGTCCTTTTTCACAAGGATGATTGACATGGCAATTGTGAATTCCTGCATCCTCTATTGGCTAATAAATGGAACCCAATAGATTTCCATAAAATATTTCGGAGGACAAGTTGACGTAACATACCTCGAATTGGGCCATGGAAGAAGAGTTTTAAAGGGCATCCTTTATCATTTCCTACCACCTCAAAAAGTCAATATTTCGATGACGTGAGATATGATAATCTTAGACATGTTCTGAGCAAACGGGAAAATCAGCGCCGTTGTCAATTCGAAAGATGTACTTGGAAACCAAGAACATTTTGTGTAAAATGCGGAGTGGCCTTATGCATTTCTTGTTTTCCTAAATATCACAACAAAACATTGAAATAGTGATGTCGTGCAATAAATACGAATTATTATTGAGAAAAAAGAAATTTTTTCATTCATTAATGAAAATGTATAATTTTGTTGAAAAAAAAATTTAAACCTGTGACAGCCCAGCGTCCTCATATGAGGACAGCGTTTTTTTTCTACTTATACATTTTTTTTCTCATTTAAATTATTCTTACCTTCGAGGAGGGTATATTTTATGCATCATATACAAATTTCAGAGTAAAATTCAAAAAAAAAATAATTTGGGCGTTAATGGGTTAATAAATGTGATCATTTTAAAGAGCAAAACAGAAATGAGTTTCAGGCCTCTTACCACCAAAATTCAAAAAGCCTGCTTGGGGTGATCTAACTCTTCTCATAACTTCTTTAATTTCATTAACACTTATCGCTGGCTGACCGTTGTAAACTCTACTATGGTCCAAGTTTGCTGCACCAAATTTCTGGGCATAGCTGAACATTGTAGAGGAATAATAAGAGCCGACTATGTGTTTCAATGGATCATGACCGCAGCTGGCATCCATTCTAACTAGCAAGGCGTAATCCACTATTTCAGCCACTGTCTGATAAGCTAAATAAGCAATAACTTCCATAGCTTCGAATCGAAAAGTAATTTGGTTTTCAGGATCTATCCAAGTTTTCAACCTATCTAAGTTTCTCATAGTAATATGCTTACTGCAAAACGAAGTGTACGTGCTTTACAGAATTCTAAATATTGCTCTTCATCTAATGCTTGTGAGATTCTATCAGCTCTCAGATCTCTTTCATGTTTGACTTCATCCATTTCTGTCAGATCTGTAATTCGCCTGTTTCATCAATTTTTTCAATGAACTGTATTAAATGTCCCTTTGGTTTCTCATCGAAATTTACTTCGGCTATGGAGTTTGGTTGTATATTTCTATATATTTTGTTATGCAGATATTTCACGAATCTTCTCATTTTATATTGTTATGCCTCATTAAAAATAGCAATTCCTCGCCTTTTAGTGTTTTTCCCATCAGCGGAATATTTAAGTGCTTCCTTGACTATGGTCCTAAGCTGTTCCAATGTTATATTTTCGACCAATTGAACCGTTTCTGGGTTCGGACTATAGCTATCACCAAATCCGAACATCATACGAGATATTTCATTAGTAAAAGTAACTTTTTGTCTTTGAGACTCCATCTCTTAATATTTATGAATTTCAAATTCAAATATTTGGGGACAAATGTTTGTTTTTGTTGTCACAGAATGGAGAAGACTGATGACAGATCATAAAGTTATATGAATGAAGAAAAACAAGAATGAGACACTAGTAGAACAAGCTTCAACGCCATCTGTTTTTGTACAACATTACTAATTCGTGAAAAAAGCTCAATTGAAAAAGGAATCTGTATCGTAAAGTTGCCTCAAAAAGAATTCTGTAGTGCACCTTTTGAATAGGTAGGTACACCCATACCTACAAGAGGCAAAAAGTTTTTTGAAATTCAATTTCCAAAAGGAAATCAGAAATGGATTCGTGCAAGTTATCGATGAGTGAGGAAATTTATTTTCATGAAAATAATACCTGCAACGAACTTTCATCTGATTTTCTTTTGGAATCGAGAAATGAGGATCAAGAATCAAATTCTGGATAGAATAAAAATTTATTAACTGAAATAGGTATCACCAATTGAAAATACAGATTTATTTCATAAATATCTAATCAATAAACTAATAATTGCATTGAAATGAATTCAATATTACAAAATATGAGTATTTACCGACTAAACTTATTCAGTACATGAAAAACTTTCTTGAAAACTACGAGTATCTTAATTCTTATAGCATTAAACAATGCTTATAGGTAACAGAATATACATGTAAATTTTATAATTACCTTCTTGCATCTCGATTTTCACATTCAATAACACAGCACGTCTTCACTCTTGCAGGCATATCGAAATTTATTATATTATCAAAGGTTTTTTGATAATAATGATTTTACATACTTACGAATGCAACGACATCTAACTATCAAATTGAAAATAATTTTTTCGTGTATTAGTTTCCTCCTCCGACAGATGGCGCGGAATATACGAGTGGCTCATCTAATTTTTTAGTTTGTTGTTCTTATACTATTGCGGATTTACTAAGAAAATCAGTACATTTTTTTTACTGAAAATCTTTGAAGAATTTGTTTTTGGCATTTTCAAGTTGAATGCTTTTATATCGTTTTACTTGGATGAAAGGTTGTATGTAGTATCATCTGCCAAAAAACATTTTTTTCGTATGTGTAGGACCTTAATGTCCAAAGACATCGATATTATTTGGAAGGGTCAACGAAAATAAAAAAGATAATTAAAAATGGGGGCTACTCCAAAACTAAGGAGGTAAACTTTCCAATTTGGGTGTTTTTGTCGATAATATAAGGTATATTTGATGCCCTTAAATTATCGCTCTAAAGTCATGACCAAACACACTGTATATAGAGGAACTTCCATATAGCGAACTTCTGTTTAACGATTTTCGTAGAAGACATCCAATCCAAATACCTACCATGTTAAAAACACTCTCTTAAACGAAATAAATCCTCTCTATAACGAACATCGACTACAGCAGGATCCAAAAGATATCTGGATCTTGGTAAGAAGCAATTACAACTCCTCACTGGGTTTCTTATAGGACGTTGTGCCTCAGGAAGCACCTGTTGAGGATGGGATTATATCGGACACTGAAGAGTGTAGGTTCTCAGGGGGGAGGAAGAAACCCCCATTCACCTAGTCACGGAATGGCATTACGAGCCTAAGGAGAGAATATCTTGGGCCAGAAACTTGTAAAAGTGAGGAACTAGCCTCGCAGAAGCCTTCACAGTTATTAGATTTCATTAGATCTCTGGAACTGGAAAGTGAGCTATGAAGGGTTTGGCCAGAACAGCTCTGTAAGGGGGCACTATAGACCTTAAGGTCGCAGTGAACTGACCCCTTTTAAACTAAACTAACTTTGAATCCAAATACCATGTTAAAAACACCCTCTCAAACGAAATAAATGCTCTCTATAACGAAATATCCCAAGAACATCACTCATTATTGAGTCATAGACAATTCAAAGTGTTCTGCTGGTGTAACATTACACCAGCGGCAATATTTTGCTTAATTATACTTCGAACGATTTTAGAAAAAGTAAAATTTCTTGTCTAGCCCCAGCGAGTGGGATATCTGCGTTTATCTCCCGCTTACTCCCTTGCTGGTGTAACCATAGATGGTGTAACACCAGTAGGGCACCCGCAATTGATCTTTCCTAAGGCTCGTATTCATAGTTCGCCCTTGAGGGTGAGTGTGAGTTTTTATCGCCCTTATGAATACTAGCTTTAAAGGTGCCATCAACTGTCACTCACCCTCAAGTACGAACTATGAATACGGCCCTTAGACTTTGTCTAAGGATCTTTCCGATATTGATGTCATTCGAAAGCTCTAGATTTGCTCATCAGTGAATGAACATAGATAAGCAAAATAAACTGAGTGGTGAGCAAAATGAGGGCATACAAATTTTAAAATTATTCGTAGGTGGCATGCTGGTGTAGTGAGACGTCTGAAACAAGAATGTCAATTTTGTCCATTGAAAATGTAACTGTAAAAAAATTGGACTTTATTTGCTAATCAGTGAGCAAAATTCTTTATGCCCGATTGCACCGTTCGTCTAAGCACAGTATAGACATATAAGTGTCTATACTGTGGTCTAAGCAACGTTTAAGCAATGGAATAAACGTCACTTAAGGGCTTAAACGTTGCTTAGACGAACGGTGCAATCGGGCATTAGTTTCCTAGTACCTCGGTTACATCGTTTCTAGGAGATACACCTACCATACCTTATCTATGGAATGCTTGTTCATATTTGAAACACGAGCGTTCGAAATTGAATAATCTTTTTGCAATACTAATAAGCTCACAAACTCTCGTCAATTTTATTTATGGGATAGGTAATGTTCACATAGTTCTCAAAACAATGCTTTTATTAACACTCTCAAACTTATAAGAAATGGACATTTAATATGTGATATTTAAGATTATCTATACAAGATTCTGAATGGTTACATAAGTAACAGCAATGTTTTAGTTCTGAATGAATCGATTGTATATTATTAATGTTATTGTCTTCTGTGTGAGTTGATTTATATTCACGTGAATTGCATCGAAGTTTCATTGAATTGAATGAACAGATTGTACGTGACTTTTTATATGACACTTGTAACTCGATTTATATTCACATAAATTTATATATATATATATATATATTTATTGGCGGGGGTCCTACAGCCTATGCCGCATCCCGCATTTTGATCGCCACACCTCCCTATCCTTCCAATCTTCCTCCACAATGGCTCGATCTCTCATATTTTTCTTAATTCCTTCTATCCACTGCGTTATCGGTCTTCCTCTTCTTCTCCTGTTCGCTGGTATGTACCTAAGAGCTCTCTTGGGCCATCTTGTCTCCTTCATTCTCATCACATAAATTACACTGAAATTTCCTCAAATTCAAATGAACACCTTCTATGTGAGTTTTTAGCTGACTCTTACCAACTGTTTTATATTCACATAAATGACAATGAAATTTCTTTATATAAAATGAACAGCTTCTACGTGAATTTTTAGTTCACCCTTTGTATTTGATTTGAATTCACATAAACTACACTGAAATTTCCTTAAATTAAAATGAACAGCTTCTAGGTGAGTTTCTAGATCACCCTTCTTATTTGTATTAAATTCACATAAATTACATTGAAATTTCCTCAAATTCAAATGAACAGCTTCTACGTGAGTTTTTAGATCACCCTTTCTATTTGTATTATATTCACATAAATTACACTGAAATTTCTTTAAATTCAAATGAACAGCTTCTACATGAATTTTTAGGTGACGCTTTATATTTGTTTTATATTCACATAAATTACACTGAAATTTCCTCAAATTTAAATGAACAGCTTCTACATGAATTTTTAGTGCACTCTTACTAATTGTTTATATTCACATAAATTACACTGACATTTCCTCAAATTCAAATGAACAGCTTCTACGTGAGTTTTTAGATCACCCTTCCTATTTGTATTATATTCACATGAATTACACTGAAATTTCTTTATATTCAAATGAACAGCTTCTACGTGAATTTTTAGTTCACCCTTTGTATTTGATTTATATTCACATAAATTACACTGAAATTTCCTCAAATTCAAATGAACACCTTCTACGTGAGTTTTTAGATCAACCTTCCTATTTGTATTATGTTCACATAAATTACACTAAAATTTTTTCAAATTCAAATGAACAGCTTCTACGTGAATTTTTAGCTGACTCTTTCTAATTGTTTTATATTCACACAAATTACACTGAAATTTCTTCAAATTCAAATGAACACCTTCTACGTGAGTTTTTAGGTCACCCTTTTGATTTGATTTATATTCACATAAATTACACTGAAATTTCCTCAAATTCAAATGAACACCTTCTACGTGAGTTTTTAGATCATACTTCCTATTTGTATTATATTCACAGAAATTACACTGAAATTTCTTTAAATTCAAATGAACAGCTTCTAAGTGAGTTTTTAGCTGACGCTTTGTATTTGTTTTATATTCACATAAATTACACTGAAATTTCCTCAAATTCAAATGAACACCTTCTACGTGAACTTTTAGATCATTCTTTGTATTTGATTTGAATTCACATAAACTACACTGAAATTTCCTTAAATTAAGATGAACAATTTCTACGTGCCTTTTTAGGTGACCCTTATTACTTGTTTCATATTCACAGAAATTACACTGAAATTTCTTTAAATTCAAATGAACAACTTCTACGTGAATTTTTAGCTGACGCTTTGTACTTGTTTTATATTCACATAAATTACACTGAAATTTCCTCAAATTCAAATGAACAGCTTCTACATGAATTTTAGCGCACTCTTACTAATTGTTTTATATTCACATAAATTACACTGAAATTTCCTTAAATTCAAATGAACATTATCTGCGTGCTTTTTTAGGTTACTCTTGTAGCTTGATTTATATTCACATAAATTACACTGAAATTTCCTTAAATCCAAATGAACAGCTTTTACATGAATTTTTAGTAGACTCTTACTACATGTTTTATATTCACATAAATCACACTTGAATTTCTTTAAATTCAAATGAACAACTTGTATGTGAGTTTCTAGATCACCCTTACGCATTGTGTTTATATTTACATTGAAATTGTTCTGAGTACTGCTGAATATTATCCATTAATATACATCTCTTGTGAAGACTCTTTTCATCTAGACATTGTTCCTCGATGTCAATATCTTCCTTCACCATTTCATCTTTCAGAAAACTGTAAAAAAAGTCATCGGCATTTACTGTTGTGTTTTGATGTTTCACATTTTATATTTCTGAATGATATTCTTATACAGGGTTGGTAATACCATTGTTTAAACAATGGTGATACAAACAAATATGGCAGCAATTCAATTTTCGAGAGAAAATCAAAGGAGTTAATTGTCAATAATTGTTTTAGAGTTGATAGTTTTTGTCAGTTTTCTAAAAAGGAATATGTATATTGAATTTTGAGACCAGATCTTATTTAATTTATCGCCTCGTTCTTGACGACAGAACACAGCGTTCACTCAGGTAGGGCACCAAGAACAAGATGACAGATAGAATGGACAAGTTGTAAGAATGAAATAATATAAAATGTCCAAGAAAGACTGCATCAACTAAATTAAATTCATTCCAAATATTTCATGAATAAGTGCAAAAACCATCATGATTTAGCTCTACTACAACAGAATGTTGTTAATCATCTGAACCAAAACATTACTCAATCTTCCATTTCTAGGCTCTCACAAGTTGAAATACTTCAATTTTGTGAGAGCCTAGACATAGCCTCCATAAATGTGTTTTATATGGCTGTGACCTAGATAAGCCACAGCCCGCAGCCGTCTATAGAACTAGAAATACTTAAAAGACTATGGATAAGCTAACAGGTTTACTGCCCAACTACAAGATTATTTAATTCTTGTAACAGATACATGAATATATACGGTACATCCAATTTGATCATATAATGGGTTTAGGTACTCTTAATTATCGTGCATTTATGATTTAACCTGTTGTATATCAGAGCAAATAAGGTTTAAATAATATATGAAATGACTATCTTTAGATAACTATATGAATTTGAGTTAAATATACTAACCAATCAAAAAACGAAGATTCTGAAGCGTTGAATTTTTGTCCTTCCTTTCTGGTAATTTCACAATTTACAGTTTTTACTTCCATTTCACTATTTCCTTCGTACACATCCATTCTATTTGCTTGGAACATGTTTGGAATTTCACAAATAACAAATAACCATCATTCCACTTCCACAGCCTATTCGTTGTTTTGAGATAAATAAATAAATTATTTATCTGAGCATACCTAGATAAATGATTAAATTATTTATCTATGCTCCTGAGTAACTCAAAAGCAGGGGCACAGAACATAAAATATAAGAAGTGCTATCTGCCTACTAACCCTTACAACACGCGTGACATTTGAAACGTCAAAAATAAATGGGCGATTGGATTCTGAGGGTGGACGCTTTTTGTAAGAGAGAGGTTCTATGGTTTCGTCCCGAATTTTGACAATGCTCTGTGTTCCAGAAAGAGAGAGAAAGAAGATAATTATGTATTTTTATTTATTTTACTTGCTTTTCCTATTGTTTCGGAATAAAAAGGCAGATTTGAAAGAAAATATACATTATAAAAATAATTATTTTATTATGCTCAATTGTACAGTACATAACTATTGAATGTTTTGAACTAAAAAACATTCATGATCAACCACAGGTCTTACAATTTGAGTACAGTTGAAAAACTTCGGAGCAATTGTTGACAAATTTTGAAGCATTTGTTCATATAATACGTATAGAAAATCAACACTTTATTAAAAAGTCATGTTAAGTCACTATAGGTAGTCACTACACAGTACACAATAACACTGATTCATTCATCCAAAAAGAGAATGATTACTATAACCTTATTGCATATCAACTTATATAACTTCAATCTCCTCACAAATACTTTCATATTGGCAATATTTAAACAATTTTTCCACTTGAAACTCAACTTTTTCACTTCCTTCTTCGATTCAAAGTTCAAACAAAACAACACACAAACAATAAAAATGGCAGCATTGACAATCACATCCCATCCCATTTAAATTTGACATAACTTGGATTCAGCTCAGACATACGTCACTGCTTGGCTCCGCCCCCAAAATAATGGGGAGACGTATGTCCGTGTTGTAGATTTTACTTCTAGCGTTTCACCCCCCTGAGCAGGGGGGTGAAACTGCTAGTGCTAGGTTGGGAAACAAAATACTCTATGGTGGCCACTCAAGATTGAGGGAGATGGAAGATGATGTTTGTTGTCTCACTCTAAATGGAATGGATGTTTTGACGTTTGACTTTGACGCATCAATTTGACAATTCAGTTTTGTTAGAAAATGTGCGAAGTCGGAAGTGGTAATCAGTGAATTTTTTCAACCTTTACGGATTGCTTTTGAATTATTAGGTAAATTTTACTCTATTATGTCTATTCAATACTGACAAGAATTGCTAACTCACTATTTAATCCCATTCATCATATCCTTCATCCAACATGTTTTAATGAAACTTCAATATAAATTTTTCCCTTGTACCAATTCCTATAATTCAGAAGGCTATTCTTCAGAGTTCCCAAAAATTTAACCAAATTATTCCATAAGCAGAAGGCATGAAATATCTCAATGTTCATATATAAGAGTAGGAAGTAATACAGCTACATACCTCCAACCTTTCGTTCAACCCAGTTCCTTCATAAATTTTGGTATCTGTTTCATTAAAACATCTGAAAAGTTCAGATTAGATATACGAACGAGCTTTATCCTTTTGTGCCCTTCGATGAGATAGCTTTAAGTTGTGGATTGTTTTATGAAAGACACAGCGAAGAATATAGCCATGTCTTGTATGATTTGGGTACAAAGGGTAGAATATAGAACCTGGCATTGGATTATTGCAATAAATTATCTTCATATTCTTTTATTCTAGGTCATCCACTGCTCTTGGTCATCACTGGTTCTGCTTCATAGGATTTGCATTCCATAGTGTCGCTGGCGATTGATATTGATGCTATGTACATAAATCATGAATCTTGTTCATCACAAATTTAATGTAATTTATTATATTACTGGTCATATTGTTCTGAATACTTATTAAAATATTAATTACACCTCCATGTTTACAAATGTAACCTTTTCGACTTTAGCAACGTCTGAAATGTGTGATAGGTCATGTTTTTTATTTTCAATAGTTTGCGATGAATTCAATCGTGGAGGAAGATGAAAACTATACTCATCTTTCACTCCGATTGAATTCATCGAAGGAAGTGATGAAAATAAAAACGCGACCTATTAAGATTTTCGATTAATTTGAATTTTACCGCCATATCGAAAGAATTAGACAGATATTAGTTCCTAATGTGCCGCATATGTCGCTACCAGTAGTTGGCCACTCAAAATGGTGCCAATTGTTTCCACAGAATAGTGAGGACTTCGCATTTCTTTATTATATGTTCCTGTGCTCAAAAGCTCGAAATGTGACTGGGTGCATAACCTCGGTTGAGCCCATATTCCCAAGTTGGGAAACCTGAAAGAAGAAGAAGAATGTTTATGACAGCATCTTCTATGTCGGAATCATAGAATCTTGTATCTATGCTTTTTATATGTTCTGTGACTTCTGTGGCTATTATTATTGTTCTGTGGAATATTCAAATAACCTCAAAAACTAGCCTTAAAAAATTCAAAAATGTTCACGACAAAAATATTTATAAAAAAAAAATAAATAGGCAATTTCTTGAAGGTAAACTTTTCGTACATTATTTTTCAGCTACCCCGAATATTTCTAATTTCAGAATGTCAGAGAACACTATATACGTGATGATATATCTTGCGGTTTTCCATCATGTGAAAATTGTTTGCCTACTCCAACTAATCTCAATAGTCAGCATAAAAATGACTGCAAATTGGTCGAAGGAAATCATTATTTAGTATTAGATACCAATGTTATTTTGAATCAGGTACTAAAACTGAGTCTGTTTAGGTATTTGTATTTACAATGTACTGTTTTAATAGATGGACGTACTTGAAGAAACAATATTTGGTAATGTAATAATTCTTCACACTGTACTTAATGAAGTGAAGCATAGGAGCCTCCCGATTTTTAAGAGACTTATGAACATTATTGACAATCCAAGTCGGCATTTTTATGTATTTACCAACGACCATCATAAGTATTCTTTATCAATGTAAATTTGTATCGATGTATTATTTGGGAATTTTTTAGGGATACTTATTTGGTTCAAGGAGAAAAGGAATTGGTTAATGATTATAACGACAGGTCCATCAGAAAAGCTTGCTCTTGGTATCAAGAACATTTACCAACTGAAAAGTTTGTTTTCTTAACTGAGGATGCAGAAAACAAGAGAATAGCTTTAGAGGAAAACATTACCACTTTTTCTGGTACAATCAAAATTTTCAGAAACATTTTTTATAATACTTTCAATATATAATTCCAATAATCATGATTTTATTTATTTCAGTCAAAGATTATGCTCAAAACCTTAAGGACCATCATTTGGTTGAAGATAAATTAGCCAAGAATTGTACAAATTATGGATCTGGAAAAGACATTTACCCTCCTCATATGGCAGTGGCAGAACTATTGGGTAAAATCAAGACTGGAAAACTTCATCAAGGGACCTTTAGAGCATCTCGAGAAAATTATTTGGAGGGTTATGTAAACTGTTGATGGCCTGGACGATCCTGTAAGTTTAATATGTACTAGCTTCGTTTTATTATTTTTTTTTATTTCTGTGGTTATGAGCAAATGAATTTTGTTTTTATTTTAGGTAATTGGTGCAAGGCAGAGAAGGTTTGAACAGAGCTGTAGATGGTGATATAGTAGCAGTAGAATTATTCAAAAAGAAGACTGGACCTCACCTACTGAATTAGTTATAGAAGATGAGGGAAAAGTAGAAGAAATCATAGACGACTTGGTTGAAAAAAAAAGAGATACGAAATGCACATAAAAACAAAGATGAAATCAAACCTACTGTAAAGTTGTTGGTGTCATCAGAAGAAAATGGCGTCAATATTGTGGTATTTTGGAAGGAGGGGTAGAAGGTGTTTATCAATTGTTCGTACCATCTAATAGAAGTATACCCAAAATCAGAATTGAGACAAGACAACAGAGTTTCTGAAAACTCAGAAATTAATTGTAACCATTGATTCTTGGCCTCAAAATTCTAGATATCCACATGTGAGTTCTCTTAAAATAATTTTCATTGATATTTACAGTTTACAGATTGATGTTTTGGATACAATGTTTTTCATTGCACATATCATCATTGAGGAAGTTTTCAGGGTCAACCTTTTTTATCAAGTTTAACCCTGTTTTGAAGTATCTTATACAACACTGATCTTAGTGTGACCTTGACCATGTTCACCCTTAATTCCTACAAAGAATTCAAGGTTGGTTTTAGTCATATAAAACTGTTAGAAGTCTACACGATTATATGTCAATCTGGACGATTTCTTCTTGTGATTATAGTCAATCTATACTAATATTATAAAGAGGAAAGATTTGTATGTTTGTGGGTTTGATACGAGTTAACTCATAAGCCAATTCACCGATTTGAATAATTCTTTCACCCTTAGAATGC
Source organism: Propylea japonica (assembly GCA_013421045.1). NCBI lineage: Eukaryota > Metazoa > Arthropoda > Insecta > Coleoptera > Coccinellidae > Propylea > Propylea japonica. Next base: position 468,795 of record CM024248.1, on the reverse strand, counting down.
TACACTATCACTGAGTAACATAGGCTATACTTTTCACCTGAGAAAATTAGGGAAACTTACTATAACTTCAATGATAAAAATATGAGTACCAAATCAGCTATTTTCAGGTGCGCTGCAAAAACCGTAAGACGTACATGGAAACAATGTGTGACGGAAATGTACCTCTTTAATAGTTTTACAAAAAAGTATATATCTATCTTTCAAGGTTTACTCGGTATCACCTTTTAAAGTTTTCCGAATGTTCCTCAAAATTATGCATTATTTGGGAGTATTTTTTATGAATACGCTATTGATCCTTATCCATTAAATACGTCGTTCATACCCAGTATTTAATTTAGAACGAAATTGCCTTTTACATCATTCAATTATGATGAATACATCAAAAGATATGGCAGGTTGAAAATGAAATCGCACCAAAATGCGTCTCGAGGTAGGCGGATAGGAGAGGGATGTATGAATGTATTTTGGATTGCCTAATGCCTGTATGTTTTGATTACAATCAGATCAACAGATGGCGCTGTAGTTCGTTTATTTAGTCAGGAATAAAGATTATTATTATTATTATTACTATGCAACTAAACGGCTGGATCGAATTGAATGAATTTTTTTGTTTACAGAACAACGTCTGTTGGGTCTGCTAGTTTATTATAAAGTTAGAATCAGTGCTCCATTTTTACTATCATAGTATATTCATTGGAATTGTATTGTCTTTATTTCATATTCAATTATTTGTTTGATGATAGCATATCTTTGTTTTATAAAGGGTCATTTCGTCCGAGCACTTGGTAAAATGGAAATCAAGATACAGAAAATGAGGTAGTTCTACTGGAACATGACGTTCCTCACAGTCAGTTTTCAAAGAAGTTCTGAAATGCTTGCCAAAGCTTCCTTGGATAATAACAGAAGACGTAAGTAACCCCTTTTATCAATTCTGATTTTTCAATGCGCATTCTTATTTCTATCTCTTATTTCTCCTTAATGTAAATGTTTTTCCAGGATGTGGAAAAAAGGGTGGATCTCAGAAATATAACGATATGTTCAGTAGATCCACCTGGTTGTACAGATATTGACGATGCCCTACATTGCAGAAAATTAGAAGATGGTAAATTGGAAGTTGGGGTTCATATAGCTGATGTATCTCACTTTATCAGACCAGGAACTGCTATCGATTTAGAGGCTGCTTCGAGAGCAACGACTGTTTATCTAGTAAACAAGAGGATTGACATGGTAAGCATTGATTTTTGACTTATTTCAGACATGCATTCTATCGGTTAGGTGCAGGAAAGTCAATTTCAATATAGTGCTATCTGAAGGGTTTTCCAATACGAGGTGTTATTTCGAATAGCCCGCTATTTTGGTAGATATCACGTTTGAAGCTGTCATTTTTTGACATTTGACAAGTAGAAACTACGCCATTAATAAAAATGGAACGATAGCCGCTTCAAGAACGCATTGAAATAATTAAAATTCACTATAAAAATGGTGAAAATTTGGCAGAGACGGTTTGTAAAACTCGAACATTTTCGGGTCGTCGTGAAGCACCTTGTCGGACCGCAATAAAGAAATTGGTGGAAAAATTCGAGCTGTTGGGACAAGTTAGTGATTTGAAGAATAAAACCCGTGCACGTCGCTCAAGAACAGCCGAGAATATTGCTGCTGCGGCTTTGTTGAATTTATTAGTGTAGTTAGTGAAACACATGAAGAAGCAACAACACAGCTATTGTTCGTTCATGAAAGGTTGAGCCGTCGGTTGGCCATGGAAATTTGGCATATTCCACTGTGTATATTAAAATTTAAGGTTATGTTGTTTATTTTCTTGTCAGATTGATACGCAATGTTGTCATATTGCATAGAGTTCTCTGATAACTCGCAAGCTCGACGGACGAGGCCGGGTACATTCGGCAACGTTAACTTCATTTTACGTTATAACAGCAAATACTGCCAACTTCAGATGAATAAACAAACGCCTACTATGCGCTCAAACTTTCGTGAACGGACTATACTTCTAGTGGCAGGACAAACTCATCATTATCATTGTTCTCTTCAAATATCAATCATAACAGTAACAGATTCTTTTGATGTTAAAATTTTATATCAGCGATTTTTGGTAAAATGGCTTATTTTCGAATATCCACAGGTGCCTGAACTCCTAAGTTCCAATCTATGTTCGTTAAGAGGTGGAGAAGAAAGATTTGCTTTCTCTTGTGTCTGGGAGATGGACGAAGATGCAAACATTTTAAGCACAAGATTCCATAAAAGTATAATAAAATCGAAACGAGCAATGACATATGAAGAAGCTCAAGTCACAATCAACGATAAATCTCAAATGACGATTTAGCCTACGGTTTAAGAGGACTGAATAGGCTAGCTAAAATTCTTAAGAAAAGACGATTAGAGAAAGGGTAAATCCGCACTATTCATAAAATTGGGGTAATACTAAAGAAAAACATTTTCAGAGCCTTAGTTTTGGCATCGGCGGAAGTAAAAATTCTTATGGATTCCGAAACCATGGAGCCACTGGACGTAGAAGTAAAAAAACTTTTCGAAACTATTCTATGGTGGAAGAATTTATGTTATTGGCCAATATAAGTGTTGCAGAAAAAATTTTAGCCGATTTTCCAGATTGTGCCATGTTAAGAAGACATCCAACACCACCTAGTTCAAACTTTGATCCTTTAGTGAAGGCTGGAAAACATCTTGTGAGTAAATAACCCATAATCATCTTTATACTTATAATTTTACTATATTTGTGTTTTTTACTGACCTCCTCCTAAAGGGCAGGACCAATTCAAATGAATTTTTTTTAACATTTGATTTGATATCTCCCCAGGGGCCTATCTATGTTTATTGATCTGAGGTTGGCGCCCTGGAAGGTTTAGATTCACAATTCTGCCAGACAGATGGCGTTGCAGTCATACTAATCGTACAGTGACTATATTACCACAGTGGGGACAACTCGTGTCTCATTTTCTGTTGGTTGGCCGCCATGTTTCGTCGAAGTTACGCAGATTGCAGATCTAGTTTGTTTATGTATGTTTTGTTGCCTACAGATTAAGAATAAGGTCGAAAAAGACTTCTATAGAGAGTTATGAGATATACAATTCAAAAATTCTGCCAAAATCGTCTGGACGAAACATGGCGGACTTTTGACAGTTTTATGACCAGTTGCCGCCACTGTGGTAATATAGTCACTGTAACTAATCGCTATTATCATGCAGGACAACCTCTGTCGGGTCCGCTAGTCTACACTAACATTATAAAGAGGAAAGGTTTGTATGTTAGTGGGTTTGTGGCGTTGATAAGAGTTAACTCATAAGCTACTAGACCGATTTCAATAATTATTTCACCCTGAGAAAGGTACAATATCCCTGAGTAACATAGGCTATACTTTTCACCCGAGAAAATTAAGGAAACCTACTAAAACTTCAATGATAAAAAATATGAGTACCAAAATCAGCTATTTTCAGGTGCGCTGCAAAAACCGTAAGACGCACATGGAAACAATGTATGGCGGAAATGTACCTCTTTAATAGTTCTACAAAAAAGTCCGCGATAGCAATATAATCTATTACTCGGTATTACTTTTTAAAGGTATCCGAATGTTCCCAAAATTATGCATTATTTGGGAGTATTTTTCATGAATACGCTATTGATCCTTATCCAATTAAATACGTCGTTCATACCCAGTATTTAATTTAGAACGAAATTGCCTTTTACATCATTCAATTATTTATTTATTATTTATTTATTTTACGGACAAGCCATTTTTCTAATTTATATATAACCAAACATCAAAAAAAAAATAATGAAAAAAAACATAATGAAAAAAAAAACATAACTCAGCAGGAATTTTAAGTACCTATTTAAAATAATTCTTCAGTTGAAAGATTGAAACATGAAAAAGATCATTTCTACCGAAACCAGCAGCTCTCAATGCTCTATCGAGAGGATTGTTCATCGCGTAATTAGTTCTGCCTAAATTTATATTAAATATTTCTCAATTTCTGAAATTCTTTGAAGCACATTCAGACTTATTCTTTGAAGAAGAAAAGGACAGTCGATGTAATTATGCAAAATTTTAAAAATAAGCATTATGTCAAAATTATGTCTTCTCGCTTCAAGAGATGTAAGGGACAATTTTTTCGGATATCCTCGTATCGGATAGCATCAGAGGTTAATCCCCATTGTATCCTATCCACTTCAAAAATTATTATTATTTTTTTTATGATGAATACATCAAAAGATATGGCAGGTTGAAGATGATGAAATCGCACAAAAATGCGTCTCTGAGGTAGGCACTAGGCGGGTAGGAGAAGGTGATGGATGTATGAATGTATTTTGGATTGCCTAATGCCCGTATGTTTATGATCACATATCAGATCAACAGATGGCGCCGTAGTCGTTATTAAGGTTATTCATCTACTCTGCAACTAAACGGCTGGATCGAATTGAATGAATTTTGTGTTATACAGTACAACGTCTGTTGGGTCTGCTAGTACTTTATAAATCTTTCCATTTTTTTCAGGGTTTTAACATACAAATAGAAACGGGAAAAGCCCTCGCAGAATCTCTTGACAACGCTGTCAGTGAATCGAATCCGTACTTGAACACAATGTTGAGGACTTTAGCCACTCGTTGCATGCTTCAAGCAGTTTATTTCCCGAGTGGTACACTACAAAAAGAAGAATTTTATCATTATGGATTAGCAGTTCCACTTTATACACATTTCACCTCCCCGATTAGACGATATGCCGATATTATTGTTCACAGGTTGTGGCGGTTCTTGCAGTGCTGACTCGACATATCCAGACCTTTTGGACAAGCAGAAAAGCAGTCAGTTATGTCAAAATTTGAATTATAGAAATAGGATGGCCCAATATGCTGGGAGAGCTTCTGTAGCTTTCAATACGCATGTAAGTTTTCATAAATTATTTATCACGCCACTCTTTTGACTGAAAACAACAAAAATAAGCAGAGCGAAGTTTTTTCTGTGAAATGGGAATCTTTTTAGGCATCTGAACTACTGCATCAATTTTTGTATATAGTACGTTCACGAAAGTTTGAGCGCATAGTAGGCGTTTGTTTATTTATCTAAGGTTGGCATTATTTGCTGTCATAACGTAAAATAAAGTCAACTTTGCCGAATGTCCCGGCCTTGTCCGACGAGCTTACGAGTTATCAGAGAACTGTATGCAGTATTGACAACATTGCGTATCAATCTGACAAGAAAATAAACGACATAACCTAAAATTTTAATATATAGTCCGTTCACGAAAGTTTGAGCCGTTGGTTGGCCATGAAAATTTGGCATATTCCACTGTGTATATTGAAATTTTAGGTTATGTCGTTTATTTTCTGTCAGATTGATACGCAATGTTGTCAATATAACATAGAAATCCCTGATAACCCAGAAGCTCGTCGGACGAGGCCGGGTACATTCGGCAACGTTGACTTTATTTTACGTTATGACAGCAAATACTGCCAACTTTAGATAAATAAACAAACGCCTACTATGCGCTCAAACTTTCGTGAACGGACTATATGTATTTTTTATAGATGATGATAAAAGCATTTGGAAATACATATTATAACAAGAATGACTTTTTTTCAGCTGTTCTTCAGAGGAAAAATTCAAGATGAAGAAGGTTATGTTCTATTTGTTCGTAAGAATGCACTGCAGATTCTTTTACCTAAATATGGCCTCGAATGTCCTCTGTATCTATCCATAAAAGATGGAAAATCTTTGTTCACCTACGACGAAGAAGTAAGTTTCAAATTGTTTCACTTATGTAACATATTCTGTGAAACTCTAATTTTAGGAACAAACTCAAAAATGTGGTGATATTGTTTTTCATGCTTTTGATCCCGTAACTGTGAGAGTCAGCTTGGATTCAAAAAATATACAACACGAAAAGTTCCTCCTTCAGTTAGTTCATCCGTATATAGAAGGTTTTAGTGTTCATCCTCTAGATGAAATTGAAAAAATGGAAACAGACACCACGTCAAATGTGGGAGAAAAGCGAAAAACAGAAACTGTAAGCAAAAACAAAGGAAAAAGAAGAAGAATAAGTAATTGTAGTTGTTAAGGCATTAAATGATTTTATATTTTTCATGTAAGTAGTTGTTATTTGTACCATAACAAAATATTAAGGTTTTACAGGTCACTTCAAGATGTATAAATAAATAATGCTCATTTTAGATATATACATCTATATTTTCAAATAAACGTATACATAATAAATTAAATTCATACTAAAAAAAATAAACAAAATGAGACAAATATGCTCAGCATAAGGATCTTCATTAAAAACAATTTCAGTCAAAATATTATTCTGAAATATTCACAATTATAAAAAATAATAGACACACAGGGAATCATAATAAAAAAAAATGACTAGATTGAATCCACAGTTAAAATATAAAATGACTAGCGTTTTTAGTCTTACATAAATACTACAAATATTGTTGCTGACAGAATATCCAACAAGAAAAAAAATTAACAATACAGTAGAACCTCTGAGCTGAATGTAATATTAAGTTTTATAGTTCGAGAAAAAAAAGGACAATAAAATAATTAGGTTATTATAAGAATTCTTATTGTTGTTGAGATCAACATTAGGATCTTTCACGATGAAGCCATTTTTTATAGTCAATTATCCAGCGAAAGCTTGGTCCCAATAACATCAGATAGTTTAGTTCTACTGTATATATTCACAAAGATAAAAATTCAATCAAATAAAAATATAACAAAAAAATTAAATAATCACAGAACACAATTGTATCAACAAAATACTAATCACAAATTTATTGGTCAAAAATATCAACTAATATCGTAAACAAGTTGTTCCAATTACAAGAGAATGTTTAATACGGATCAAAAACAATTCACCTAATAATTTGGATAAATCCCAAATGTTTCTTTAGCAGTATACAATTTCGGTAATTCGGATTCTAACTTGAGAAGCTTGATTGTGGACATTAATTGCCAAGGATTTGTATTTGCCTTGTAGTTTTCTCTCAGATTGAAAGAACTAGAGTAATAGATCAACTCTTGTGAACCATCTCTATCTAAATCTGCGATTAATATGGAATACTCTTGATTTTTGAAATCTGGTTGACATTCAACTACAGAACTATCCAGATGAAAACATAATTGGTTATATTGGTAGAACTAGCTTCGATAACGTTGTAATCTGTATCATTAAATGTTATCAGAATGATTCTTTCCGTTATGTAATTTCCAAAATTAGTAGTATTTGAAGGGTTTTCTCTGGAAGTAAAAGGGTAATTTGAAGCATATTTTGGACTAAATTTGTAATGCCATTCCCATATTTGACAATGTAACCCTTAATATGTTTTTTTACAGAAAAAGAGTTAACTTTTGATGATCCGAATTTGAATTTCGAAGGTTTATGATACGGGATTTATTGTAGAGTTTAGAGTAAACTACTTTTTTTCACGCTGAATAGCTTGATGTATGAATGACAATCAGGACATATTCCCATATTTTCAATACTTAGTTTATATTGATCTAACATGAACAAATCAGCCTCCAAGTTGGTAACATTGAATTTCTCAAAGTTCAAAACGTGTGAAACGTTGAATAATCTTCTCGTAATTTCAATAACCTTTATTCTCAGATAAATGGTACTAGAACTGTTGAAACACTGAAATCTTATATATTCTTCAAAGATTTCTAAATTTTCTACCTTATTACACTCATTTTATAAAAATATTAGAAGACAAGCTTTACCAGTTCTCCCACATATGATCATAAGATATTTTTGTTGGTATATACTCAGTAGTTCATCGACTCCATCATGATTCAAATCTTTCAAGACGACTGGAAATTGAAGATTTTCAATAAGTGTTTCTCCTCATGACTGTGAACATGCCAAATTGTTTGACCTGAAACAACCTCCACTGCTTTCAGCCCTCTTTCATCCAGTAAAAGACAGTCTTTTATATGGTTGAGTCTACATCAATTAACGAACCATTCATATGATCTGGTATAACGGATTGTCTAAAATACCAGTTCACACCACCATTATTTCCCAAAAATGATATAATTCCATTTTTTAAAAGTTCCTGCGAATTTAAATCTCCTTTATACTGCACTGCTAAATTAAAATGTTTTTTGAATCGCTCGAAAAATAAATTTATTTTTCCCTTCATCTCCACATCCTCTTGCTGTGTTTCCCAATTAACTACTTTTACTGGACATGTATCCACATCACAGGGAAGTACCCATAGAAATAACTAGCAAAAAACACAACGTAATAGAAAATATGAAAGCTACCTTTCTACTTGTACTCATTTGAGGTTTAATTATTTTTGCTTCCGTTATAGAGGTAATTTATCGTGATACTGTTTAGAAAAGGGACCATGTTTAGAGCTCATTTTATTTAGATCTTGTAGATTTTCACTGTAATGATTATTGGAAGGGCATGAACTATCCATGTGAAATTCTCTTTCGGAATCTGAGTCACTTATTGATTGAGGTAAAGGTGCATACAATCCAGAAATACTAGACATTGTGAAAATTAAAATTGAATTTTAATCCCATTGATCTGTTAATTTTATTTATTTAGATTTTCAGTGAAAATCATCGATTGAAGTTTTACTTTGACAACCCATAACATCATTGAAAATGTGAAAATCTTTTTCTGTTGATTATCAGAGTCTTTTCACAACTCTGTATATTCGGATTAAATTTTGATTTAATTGAAGTTTTTCTTCCTCACGAGTAAAATTTAGATTTAACTTATTCAAGTGTTATTAATTTGTATCAACAATGCAGGGTTTTGATTGTTTTTCATTTTAGCAAGCATAGATAAGGAAGTCTATCCTCTATCCAGGTTACCAGTTCGATTTTTATGTCATCAGTAGATACCTTGACTAGAATTCAGTAGATTTCAGTAGATTGATTCTGTGTTCTAAAATTTCAGGAATGGAAATGAAAAGAGCTTGTGACGTTGAAAGAATGTATTTTTAACGAAAAAAAGTATGCTATTTTTTCACAATAGAAAAAAAATTAGAAAAAAATATATTATTATTAATTAAAAAATACTCATGAATATCACAAAATGGAGTAAAAAAGGAACTTAACAGATTCGACTAGAATATGAAAAACAAGAACCAAATAGAAAAAATAAATAACAAATACAAAACAAATAAGAGAATTAAATTACAACCATGTTTAAGGATTAAACAATGATACAACAAACTGTTGCAAGAGATGAGGCCAATAAAAAAATTATTCAGATCAGATAAAGAATCTTCTCTTTCGTTTATACATATATTATTATGTAATTTATTACTTCTTTTGTGAAATTGACGTTAAAACAATTTGTTTTCCTGAATTCAAATCATAATAGGTCATAAAACTTTTTTCAGTAGATTATGGAATTTTTCAGTAGATCAGTAGATCTAGACGAAAATCAGTAGATCTACTGAAAAATCAGTAGACCTGGCAACCCTGCCTCTATCTATGTGTTTGCAAGTTTTAGCCTATTCGTTTGAAGTATTTCGTGCTCCTGAGTAACTCAAAAGCTCGAAAATACGGCTTGCCATTGGCTGCGCACAAGCGCTGGAACAGCTCAGGAGCTCGAAACTCTTCAAAACGAATACCATATTTCTGTGCTTACACCGACCAAAGAAATAAATTTCATTTTTTATTCTTATGCCAGACAGAGACAACATGTGGTCTCTGTGGTATCCTAGATTATTTACATGTAAATATCTAAGGTGGTATCTGCTTGTGTAAACCGCCTCGGTGGCTGCAAGGACAGGTGCTTGCCTACAAGTTCTTGCGAAGCTGTAGGTCTGGGTTCGAATCCCGGCGTGGGTATGGATGTTTGTGTATGTCCCAAGTTAGTCCACAAAATAAAAATTGTCCTAGTAATCAATGTAGTATGATTGAGTATGGTTGAGATTTATGTAATGAAAGAAATATAAACACGGTGATCTGTGCACATGGCTAAGTCCGAGCACAATAAAGAAGAATGATGAATGAATGAATGAATCTGCTTGTGTACATGTTGACAGATTGGACAGTTTATTTTCTCTTGGGACTGTAAACAGAAAGAATGGCTGTGGCGGTGGTGGAATCTAATAAATGGATGTTAAAATGGATAACTAATAAACAAATCAAATTTGGAAAAAATAGAAAGGTATATTGTCTAAGATCGTTTTATAATTCATCACTTTAGCTTCTGAACGATGGTTTTGCATCATTCGTTAAAGGCGTCATCATGAATCATAACGGGCGATTTTTTCAGTTTTTAAACGATCCACAATATAAGGAAGTTTTGGAGAGTTCAGCTAATTATAACACAAGATTATGCATAGAAGAAGATTGCGACTTCCGTTTATTGACACGCAAACTGGGGTTGCTCAAAATCATTCATCATTATTCATGCATCCCAGACAGAGAATTCCAGGACTGTTACCCGGCCAAATTTATTCTTACCCTAGACCTAGATGGAGAAAAACGGAGACAGTATCTCACATGAACTCAAGAGCCTTTGCTAGAGCGGCAGATTCAATTTAGATGAAGAGAGAAGTCCATAGTATATCACAAGTTGAGAACCCAGCTCTACAAGATACTGATAGTAAAGATAGTCAATTGTTGAAAGATGAAGTACCTAAGGTAAATAAATATTAACATACAGATACTAACCGCACAATGATTTTCGTAATATAAATCAACATTTTCTATTTTCAATGGTTCACTTCACAAGATATTTATTATTTGTAAATTTAATTGCTAAACTAGCAAAATATTGGCTGTGTTGCAGGAATGGTATTATGATGACAGGATATAATGGAAATGGAAGTTTGATGAACCAGATCCTGACTCTGATTGGATTATGAGGAGACTTATAAGAAAGGGAGAAAAAAAGGAACGCAAGGGTAATTTTTGTAACTTATTTGATGATTTTAAATTCAATACATAACATGTGTTTGTAATACACAATATGATGTATATTAAAGTGTTTTAGAGAAACAATATTTAAAATGAAGTACCAACATAATTTTTCGAATATTTTAAAGGGAAGGGGAACTGACTCTCCTAGTACACCTGGGCGTAAAAAAGGTGCTGCTGGAGGAGGCAGAGGAAGAAAAAAAGGGGGTCACAGCTTTGAACCTACCCCAGGAGATCCAGATAAACCTTTCGCTTGTGAACGTAAGTTTATTTTAATACTTTTGATGAATAAAATGTAATAACTGTATAACAAAATGAGAAACCTGAATTTGCAAATATTTTTCTTTTGTATATGTCGTATAATAATCAATTCTTTTGCTTAAAAAAATCGTTTATTGTAATAATAATTACTACAGAAATTTCACTTTGTGATTATTTCTTCATTCGTGGAATTTAATGAGTTTTCATGACAAAAAGTGAATAAATTTCCCAACGTAATAAAGGTTTCTCTGCTTGAGCATGTTGGAATGGATATCGAACCAGTTACTAGGTTTATTTACTGTAATTTCTTCGTGGCTGGTTTTTTATTCACTCCGAATATAAATATCTAAACAAACATGGTATACCATGGATTTGATTGTACTTTAGTAAGAGCTTGCTGCTTAGTACAGAGAGCTTTTTCAAGTTGTTATAGACAGGGACTCGAACCGAAAGAAAAACTTAAGTATAGAATAAGAAAAGGATTCAAAAAGAACCGAAATTAATTTCAGTTAATGTGGCGAATCAAAAATTGGTGAATATTATCAATATGCAACTCAAAAGTCTGTGATTTTATTCAAATTTCAAATCATTTCATTTTAAAAAAGCAAATGAAAAAAAGTAAATGTTGGAATTTATAGATATGTATATTATTGATTTAATGTCGTTTGTTCAAGTTGTTCTGAAATTTTTAAGTAATTGCACTAATAATTTATTCACTTAGATTATACTTGGAATGAACAAGAATATTTTCAACTTAATTATTAGATTTTTGTTTTCTTCTTTAATTTTTCATTTTGGTAATAATGAGAAAAGAAGAGTAATTTTAATGATCCCTATCTAATTGATATATGACAATATTTCAGTCTACTGTATATAATTTAATTTTTCGAACACTTTTAAATCTAGGAATCTGACCAGGGGCCTGTAACACAAACCTTACAAGTTGTAACCAGTCTACAAGTTACAAGTAATTTGCCTGTAACTACAAGTCCAACCCAATTCGATTGTCACAATGCGAATGGCTACAATTGTAGAAATTAAATAATTTTGTACATGTTAGCTACTACACATATAATGCAAATATCATAGAATTAAGATTATTTGATTCCTACTATTGACATGACTTGTCAATATGAGTAGTATTGCGGCTCTTCTGTTTGCATTATGTCTTCAAAACAAATTGTTTTCGAACGTAAAATGCAATTTTTAATTAAGATAAGAGAAAATAGACACATATTTTTCGGAGCTTTCTCGGATAAACTGAGAAAGCAAGATAAAGTAGAAAAGTGGAAAGAAATGGCCAATTTGGTCAAAGTAATTGTTAAGTACCAGGGATAAAGATTGGACTTATGTAAGGATACATTAGATATGGCAGAATTTGAAGGAGATTGCTATGGTCAGCAAAACTTGGAACTTGCAAGATTATTGTTATCGACATATGGTACATATTTATAGATTGAACTTGATATAATGGAAGAAAACTGGCTCCGGTGGAATGGGGAATCTAACGGAAGTGAAAAAAATTGTACTGGAAATAATTGGGAAAGACTCTCCTGTAATATGCGGTCTTGGAGTAGCTGAGTTTTTTTCGAAAAACTCAAGCAACCAAGCCGGTAAACTGACGTAGAGAATTATAATGCTGAAGATATGCCAAAAAAGTGGACCATCAGTGCTCATCGAAACCCCATCTATTCCAAAGCAATTCAATGGTACCTAATTCTTTCGAAGCAAAATAATAGGAATAATAATAGAAAAATGCATTTTTATACAGGAAAAAGAAAGCGAGATAGAGTCAATAATTCCGATTCGGAAAAAGTTGCTCAGATAAAACAAGAAGAGCTTGCTTTGCAAGTAGATATCTAAGGTTGAAGAACCATAAAACTGAACTGGAAATTGTAAAATTAGAACAAGAGCTCCAACTGCCCATGTCAGAGTTCACGGCATCGTTACCACAATATAAAGAAGATGAAAATGGCTGCTGCTTTTTCAATTTGTGATAGTAGTTTGGGTACAATCCCTTTATAAGGAACATATAATTACTCAGTTGTGATTTTTTTGTTAATTTTTGCAAATACATTAAAATGTGTTGTATTTACCTAGAGTTGGAGATATGTAAAACATTATCTACACTTGAGAAAATTCCGTGACACGATTATACAAGTGTGAACTTTATGTTACAGAAAAAGTTTACATATGTAGAGATTTTGACGTTAGTACTAGTCCGTACTTGTAATTACAAGATGGTTTGTGTTATGAAACAGTTACAAGTGTAGAATATTATCTACAATTGTAGGACTTGTAGTGCTTGTGTTACAGGCCCCAGGTCGAAATTTATATTAGCTTACAAGACGCCCAAAAAAAAATAGAACAAATTTCTTTTGGAAAAATTCGACATATTATAAGTATTGCCAAAATTTCATCAGTTCATATGCAGCTTTGATAAAATCAGATGGTCATAAATTTAAAAATTTATTCTTATAGTTCTTGAACTATAATTTCATCCAAAATACATGTGGAAAGAAAAAGATCGGACTAATTTGAACTATTTATTAATCATAATTTTTAGAATCTTTATGAATATAATTACAATTCAGCCAAAACTCAATCTACCCTCTAGTTATGGTAAAAATGATTTATTCCATTGCTTCTGCATGAGTCTATTGTAGAATAACGTTTATTGTAAATGTTACAGTGTGTTAAATCTGACTCTTGTTTCATAAACTAACATTTTTCTCTTCAAATTCTGGCAAATTTACAACTGAATTAAACATTATTATTGAAGAGTTTGTTAATGTCTTATCAATAAGTGAAACAGTAATTTCCATAATTAATAGATTGCTGAGCAGTTTTTCTCATTAATAAATACAGATTTTGAAATTGACATCGGAAACATACGAATACAATGCATCAGACAGAGAATTCTTCTGTTGACTTATTGCAATAACTTGGTCTTGTCTCTCTCTTATCGCAGTATGGTAGGGAACCTGCAGTACACGTATAGAATTATTTAATTTGTCAGGCTGACCAAAATACTCGATTCAAGTATTTACTGTTGCCTACCATACTAAATGAATTATGCTCCTCCCAACGATAAGAGAGAGACAAGACTGGAATATTGCAATAAGACAACGGAATTCATTATGTTACAGCACGTGATTGTCTCGACTATTCATCTGTGCAACTGGACTGAAGAATTCTCTGTCTGATGCATTGTATATCGTATATTTCTGATGTGAATTTCCAACCTGTATACAATGAATGAGAAATTTGCTGATGATTTCCTCACATAAATAAGTAAATGTAATTATTTCATGACCTAATTACCTCATTGAAATTTTGAAGATATGTATGAATTGAAATTTGAACTGTTTTGTATATTCAATTCTGCATATCTGAAAAAAATGAGTAAAATGAATTGATTTCGGTTCGGGTTCACAGCAGTGGGCTGGTTGTATGTTTGGATCTGATTGCTGTTAAATAATTGCTTTGTTTCTTCCTTTCAATTATTTATTTTTTCTCTTATTCGGTTCTGGTCCCTGCAGTAAGTCATATGACAATCTTCTGAATCAGCTGTTGGTAATCTGCACAGAAATAGTCGAATATATCTATTGCTTAATAATTTTATTGCTTCAACTACTAACTTTCAATATTTCCGATGTACTAAAGCCTTGTAGAAACAACAGCGAATTCTCTAATTTCAAGCTCCAGAATCCTGTTGAAAGGATATTTATCGGAGCATGATATCTTGGGACCCTTGAGGAATTCAGAAGATTATCATTGATCAATCGTCGTATTCTTGTTAGCCACCATATCGTTTATTATTATTATTATTTCATGATGAACTTTGGGGGAAATTCTATTTTGCAGAAGTATGTGTTAAGTTTCACATACATTTCCTAACAGTTTTCAGGTAGTGCGCAACTAGGTTACCGCTCTGTGTCAGTAGATGGCGCCAGCAGTGAGTGCTGATCGAATTTGACATAACCGAAACGTCATGAACCAAACTTAGAAATATGGTAAACATTGTGTTAAACACTTTACCGATTTTGTATTGATTGCGTGTAGTTTTGGTCGCGTAAATATGCCTGATCTTGTGCCAAATAAATGTCATATGCGGGAAGTTTTGATTTTCTATTTTAATTAGAAGAAAACAGAGTCAACGCATCGAGAGCTCCAAAAGTTAGAGTTAAAACCTAAGAATGCGAAAAGAGCATATCCAATGATTTACTGGAAAAGTCAATTTAGAAATCATATAACCTAAAAAAAGCATAGCAGTTTAACGATCAGAATGGGCGGTTCAGTGTGACGTACGCGTAAGCAATCATTTCATTGGTTGAATCACATTTACAACTATGCCAACTGGCCACTGTGTTGTGAATCGTCATCGCCACTTATTATGCTTGCATGAAGAAACCCTATTATTTAACATATTGGAAATGCCCATCTTTAAATTCTTTACTTGGACATAAAAATGGCAACTCTAATTCTTGGCGTATCCATTTAATCTGTTTTTGAAGCAAAATCTTTCGAGATTATTTTAAATGTCTCACAGATTCAATAGTTATATTTCATTATGTATAGTCCGTTCACGAAAGTTTGAGCCTTCGGTTGGCCTTGACAATTGGGCATATTCCACTGTGTATAATTGAATTTTAGGTTATGTTTATTTTCTTGTCAGATTAATACGCAATGTTATCAATATTGCATAGAGTTCCCTGATAATTCGCAAGCTCGTCGGACGAGGCCGGGTACATTCGGCGATGTTGACTTTATTTTACGTTATGACAGCAAATACTGCCAACTTCAGATAAATAAAGAAACGCCTACTATGCGCTCAAGCTTTCGTGAACGAACTATAATTGTGTTGGTACTCGTGTCTCTTCTGTCACGGTTTTGCAGAAGAATTGAAAAAGGTTGAAAGAACTGTAAGTTATAATCATAAATTTTATCGATGTATATCTTTCCTTTGTTTACACCTCAAAGCGATATTGTGGCTAACGTAAGAAACATACGACACAAATGTATTCCAAACGATAAAAACCAACTGAGTAGGCATTACCTTTTAGTTCCTTCTTTTGTTTGAAAAAATTTCAGTGTGTGGAGCGCGTTACAAGACAAGGCCAGGGTTGACGTACCACTACGGTCATTCTCACAAAGAGGGCGCTAGCGACGATAACTCGCGCGACAGTAACGCTCTACACCCTCAACCTGACTCCGATGAACGTGGCAACAATGCCGCCAACGGCAGGCCCGTCAGGCATGCCTGGGCCCCCTTTCCCAGGTATGCCTGGCCAGGGTTTGCTGCCCCTGGGGGGCCAATAGTATGGGAGGGATGGGGGAGGTGCCCCCACCAGGCGCACCCCATGGGGGCCAGCCGAGTCCAGGAAAGTGTACCAAGATAGTTACGTTTCCTTTCTGAACCAGGCACCCGGTACTAAATTTTACCTTATGATCATGATATAAGAACACATGGTATGCTATTACGCATCGGGGAGAGAGATAGAGCTACGCATCTGTCTCTAATTGTGACGTCATGTGGGGAGCAAAGCCATTCTACAGGCCTTTTCGGATACTTACTCGGGTTAACTCGATCCCTAACCTTCGCGTTCGTTTACCTTACCCGAACATCCAACTCGTGTTCGGAAAGTACGGTACAATTAACTCGATCACTGACCCAGGTTGATTTATCGTAACCCTACTCTAGAGCAGGGTTATACAGTCACCGCATGCGCACTGCAGTTTAATTTTGTATTTGAAAGAGGCGGGAATTAGTCTTCTACTCTTTTCTTAGTATTTCATTTATTCTATTCCTAAAAATTATGGAAAGAGAAGAGAATTTGGCTCAATGTAAAATGTGTGGTTCCATGAGCCAAGAAAATAATGTAAAATAACTTCTTCATAACTAAGTGTACAGATTTTTCTGTGCTAAGCTACAGCTGTCTTTATTTCTTTAACATAGTTACTCAAAGATAACATTAGACATGGGAGGGCACACCAGAAATTATAAGAAATATTTCACAAAAGCCAATAAATGCAAGAAAAGCTAGAAACAATCCGAAAATAGACTGGGACTGAAAAAATAAATTCATAAAATATTTGGTTATGTTATTGATACGTCTAACACTTCAAATCCTAAACCTGATGTGTTCGTATACTCAGAACCCGGGTCCTTCATCCGAGTAGATCCGTCACGTGACCTAATGGATCGAGTTAATAACCCTGAGTAAGTTTCCGAAAACACCTATTTATTTCTTCGAGATTTACTTAAGGTATTGAAAATATAATTGGCTCGATATAATAAATTCTCTGCCGATAGCGTTGGACAACAAATTGAATTCGAACTCCTGTTTATAAAATTTTCCAAATTGAACTGGTCCTTTCTCTGACTTGCAGTAGTAATTCAGGAAAATACTAATCTCAATTATTTGGGAATTGAAAGTAACGTCTACTTTCCTCGACTTTCAACTATAATTTTCACAATTTGCTGCAGTCCATTTGGGCATATTTCGTTTTGGATAGTTTTATTATGGTCCAATACACCACTACATATTCACAATTGAGGTGAACGAATTCATAATCCCCAAAAAATGCCGAAAACTATCAAAATAACGTACTTTGGCTGTTAATACCGTCATTGCGCGGTGACTGACGAAAATAAGAATAGTTATTAGCATCACAAGTTTCTTATATCATGCTTATGATATTTTTTTTATTTCTTGTGATTATCAAGAGGTTTTTCGACCTTCATTTATTTAGAATTTTGCTTGCATGGTAGAGATGACATTTCTTTATCTGTTTTTGAATGTTATGTCTTTAGAATTCTGTTTCTTTTCTCTTCGGTAATGAGCATGGGCTGGCTTTTACTTTGTGGAAAATATAATCCTTTGTGTACGGTTGGAAATAACTTGTTAGTGTACTTCGAAATATATCAGATCAATTGAACGATCTGGTGTTGTGTAGAAAAAACGTTCGTAGAATATTGATTTTCTTCGTTGATTTTTAGTTATAATTTTCAGTTTGAAATAGATTTGGTTATATTATTTTTGTTATTCTCATTAATATGCAGATTATTTTGAATAATATAGTGTGGGGGGGGAGGAACTTGCTGATTTGGAAAGTCAAACAAAACAACAATTGAAAGTTTTTTGTACTTCATGTGTTGAAAAAATTTAAATCGAAATTTGGAACAGATTTCGTCTCATAGACGTAATATGAGGTATTTCGTCATAAATTCATTGATTTAACGATGAAAGTCATACTTACTAGTGAATCTTTTCTTAATGCTCAATATTTTGAACAGAATTTTCATGATAATCTTTATTTCGAGCAATATTAAATTTTCATGTCAGTAAGTAAGGATCATTTCTACCTTTCTCGGTTTATCAATTTTTGTTAATGTGTTGGCTCATTTATATGTGTGGCTTTACAGAGTGTATTTATGAAGACTGTGTTGGTTTTATTTTAGACTCTATGTAGCTTGTTACTTTTTTTGTTGACATTTGTCTTTAGTATAAGTAAAGTATTGGAGGAAGATTAGATTGATACAGAGTAACTGCATTTAATATTCATGAAAGAAATATAAGCTTCAAGTTCCACAACTGTTAACTTGTTTTAAAATTCACACTTGAATTCATATAATGATTTTTCAAACCATCCACAAAAGTAATTCAATTCTAAATGATTTGGTAGATGAATTCTTTATTTTCATCTAAAATCTGGAATGGTTATTTCCAAGTGTACTACGTCCTACAGAAATTGACAACTGAACCGAAAGAATCATTTATGTAGTTTGATATTCTTCACAATGCCGAACAGCTATAAAAGTATATTTATTGACATTTAATAAAATATGCTAAAAAAGTAAACCAAAGAATAAGCAAAAAACGTGGAAAGCCTATTTTTTTCATTCGATTCGCTAAAAACGAAAATTTCATAATTTTCTTCCTTAGGCTCACAGCCGAGAGCTAGAAATCGACCAGGTCAGGGTCCACCTATAGGCGCCCCCAGGCATTCAACAACCTCCAAAAACATGCCTCAAGCAGCCGCACTGCCCCAAATCTACCACCTTCCAATAACACGATGCCATCGAGTCCCACCATCCACCACCAAACCTACCATCGAGGAACCCCAGATGCCAGTTCCTCCGCCAGAAAACCCAGTTGAGCCACCTCCTGTGGCCCACCAGAAGCTCCAGTGAAAGATGGGCCCCCCAAGCCGGCCCGAATCCGTATTGCGACTTTTGTCTCGGAGACAGTCGAGAGAATAAGAAGACTGGTA
>CM024248.1:404706-449230 GCA_013421045.1 Propylea japonica | reverse complement strand
GGGAAAGTTTCTAAGTTCGTATTTACTGACGAAGAAAACGAATATAGAAGTATTATTAATGATTTCCAGAAAAAATCAATCAATGTGATTAAGCAATCGTTCTACAGGGTGCGCAGCATAACTTCCTATTTTTAAAACTTAATATAAAACGCATTGTATGAATCAGAAAATTTGTATTCGTTTTTTATAATATGGGCACATACATAAAGTTTTGTTTTACCCAGTTTTGAAGATTAAAATCAGGTAGGTGACGTCCCCCATTCTCCATACACTGAGTAAACCGATTTCTGGCGTTTGTCATGACTCCAGCCAGTATAGCAGGCGTTATGTTGGCAATTTCTTCCGGATGTTGTTCTTAAAATCTTGTAGGGCCCTTGGACGGTTCACATAAACACGAGATTTCAAAAAACCCCATAGAATAAAGGTCACAAGGGGTCATGCAAATTTTCCAAAGGATTATGAACGTAGATCCAGAGAATTTTGATATTTTAGTTAGTGATTATCACAATGTTTCATTTTCGAAAAATAGAATTCCCATCTTTGCATTCATATATTCATTATCAATCTCAAGTCCGATAGAAATTTTGAACCAACAGACTATTGCTCCACCAATGAATGAGCTCTCAAAAGCTCCTGCTCAGAGCTTTTTTTAAATTGTTCAAAATGAAATTAGACACAATGAACCCTTTTTTCATCAGAAATGTGCAAAAAAGTTTTTAATCGCTCTTAAAAATCTCTAATTGGCATTCAATAGGTTCAATTTAAATTGAGGGGAGGAGAGAAATAAGAAATATTTATATATCAATAACTTCTGTAAAATTGATATTTGAAATATTGCAAATGGTAACAGTAAACTATTATGATGGTCCGTTGGCATCAACCAGATCAATTCTATTGTGAACAAGCATTATAAAAGCAAAAGTTCGAGCACACTGTTCGTAGTGGAAAAATGTCAATTCAAATTTGAATATCCTGAGAATGATTTGGCGCTGAATGATCAATGAAAGAAGTTCATTAGAAAAATTTATTCGAATAACTCACAACGACTTCAATATAATGTTTAATGTGCAAGAAGACTTATCACAAGGAAATAGCGTCCTAGCAAATGAATAATTCAGAATTCAATGATATTGTGATGTTCTTGTAATGCTCATGAGTCTGTTGAAATTTCCGGTTCGAAGGAGATATTTTGATATTCAGGATGTTGCAAAATCGCGAGTTATTTGAATTTGAAGAATTCCGGTTGGTTTTATCTTCATCAAGGATGTACAGCTATCAAGAGTATCTAGCAAACCATGAATGATAAATATTAAAATTAAAAAAGAATTCAGAATGATTCTTATTTTGGTTATTTCGGTGATTTTTATCGGGTTCTCTGTACAAATTAAATGTTCGTAATTGAGATAAATGATCTGGTTTCTCAAATTGAAGAATGCATATATTCCAAGATTTGCATTCATATGTTTAGTCTTAATCTCTAGTTCTTTGCAAAACTCTGAGGTGATGTCGATTGAAATAAAATCTGGGAGGATTCTGCATTTCTAAAAACCTTCATAGGTTTTCACTACCAGTCTCTGAAACAGAAATAATTTAAAAAAATTTAATTAAGATGAAATGCTCCTGCGAAAATCTTCGCACTTCTGAAAAAATTGTTGCCTAACAGTAAAAATAAAAAAGGAAATAAATGAAGAGGATAATGTAACGTTTCAGTGTCTATACCAGACACCTTCTTCAGACAAACTTGTAAAATCTTCAGAATTGTGTTCCGTCATTAGGATCTTTGTATTGTTCCAGTTCATCATATGATCTTCGCTATTTGAACATATATGATCAGCGATTTGTGATCTTGTAATGTCTCTATTTTTGATTAACTATTGGACGTTTTCTGAGAGCTCTAGAAATTTTAAACTTACACATAAGACGGAAATATTGAGGAAAAACATTTTTTATTATTAAAATTTGGTGGACGGAATTATTTTGGAGCAGTGTGTATTCCTGGGCCTGGAATATTTGCAAGTACTAGGGTGCTGTCAGAACGATTCGGTCCATCAACGAAAATTCCCGCGCTATTTGGTCCTGAAGATTTCAAGTCTTTTAATAGCTACATTTCGAAAGTTATTGTGCGTAAGGCCGGAAATTAGGTTGTCCTCGAATAAATCAATAGCGAATTATTAAAATCTGGTAGACCAATTATTGAATTATTTTTGAGCATGAGTTATTCCTGGGGCAGAGTGTGCTATAGTTCTGCTGGAATATTTGTGAGTACTTACTATTGAATTTTGAGGGTGCTTCCGACCGATTTGGTCATCAACGAACATTTCCGAGCTATTTCGGTCCTGAAATTTTCAAGTCTTTTACAACTATTTTCGAAAGTTATTGTGCGTACGACCGCAAATTATTGTTGTCCTCGAATTAATCATCATCGAGTTCAACCAAGCCGTTTAAGAACATTTTTCTGCTCATAATTATAAACCACATTTAGTGAAAATATGGTATGAAGTTTCTTGAAAAAAAACTTGAAAAAGGAGGGCTCGTGTAGGATTTGGAACCTACGACCGCCAGTTAATCATATTAGCCTGGAGCTCTAACCAACTAAGCTAACGAGGCGCTACAGGAAGGAAAGAAATGAAAAATCCGATAAAACGACGAAAATAACTCAGGTTCAGATATAGAACTTCATGTGGAAACAGGCTTACGAAGTTCTGCAACTCGCACTCTCCTGAAGCGAAACAAACGATCTTGTTTTTATTCATAACATTCAACTAATGTGTAAGCTTACTATATAAACGAAAAATTCTGTATCTATAATTTTTGTTGAGAAATATTATTACCTATGATCCTTTTAAGAAGTTTTTTTTACATAATTTCTAATAATTAACAAGTGGCCGCAAACATTTCGTTTTCTAGATACAGAGTGTTAATTTTTATTTCATTGTCGCTGCACATTGAGGATGTAAATTGGCGAAGTGAAGATATAATGCAACTTTCTGATTTGAAATCAGAACCATCGAATTTTTATATTTCATTATTTTGAATATATACTTTTTTGAAAAATTTTCCAGAATATGATTCAATCGGACTGAGATTTTGCATCTATACATTTCGTATCAATCTCAAGTTCTGTACAAAATTTTGAGGCAATACCTCATGTCTCCACCAAAGAACGAGCGCTTAAAAGCAACTGCTCAGGAGTTTCTCGAATTTTTGCGCAATCTTTAATTGTACAGAGAACAGCTTTTGTGGTGATTTCCCAATAATAATGAGCTATGTTTTTGCAATTGCTATTATCAAACTTAACCTAATCTGAAAATTTCAAGCCTCTAGTTCACTACTTTATTTATGCAGTTGACCATTGGACTCGAATTATGTATCATATTGTATAGTATCATTGAGTTTAAAAATACCTAGAGGAACAATCGCCCTCATTTATCTGAAGCCGCTTTCCGTTGTAGTTTCTTGCCTGGTTCATAGGGGCGCAGCTGTGCTTCAGAGAATCGAAATGTTTTGCTCTCGCATCTAGCGGTGCGAAGCTGAACTATAAAGCACTATTCCTAAGCGTAGGGGGTAGACTACCTTAATACCTAAGCGGTCTGGGCACGAATTGATGACGATCAGTACCGCCGTAGAGAAATGTGGCACTGGCATGTGCTGTATTTTATCACAATAATTGACTGAACGTTCAAAAATAATAATCATAAAAAATATTAATAGTTTGATTTCATACAGATTCTCATTCTCAATATATCTGACAATCAGTTTAAAATAGTTATTGTGGTATTTTTAAACTCAATGATGGTATTCACCCAGAATCTTTCTGGTAGATTAGATTAGATTAGATAGTGGTCGATCGGCACGTTGATTGCCCTTCTGCACTGCGACCAATAAGGTCTTTTGTGCGTTACCATATGCTAAAACTACGTTTTTCCCAGGAATCTAACCTCCTTAGTAATCTTTCTGGTAACTTAAATCCAAACTCTTTCACCAAATCGAAGTTTAACGATTGTTCAATTGACCTTGTTTTGAAAGGTTTCGGTCTCAATGAATTTCCTTGATTTATTAACTTCCGTGAGCTGGGATATATGTTTATAATAAAGATGTGGAACGTTAAATATATTCAACTATAGATCATCATCACCTATATTTTATGTAGCGGATTTACTCTTCATGCTGTGTGATTTCAAACGGTCAAGCATTAAATCCTCTTTATGAAATCGACACTACAAAGTGTGTACCTTAAGAGTGAGTTTATGAATTTGTTGAGAATGGTGTACATACTTGGAAAAATATTATACATATACTTAGCAATAATTTCCCAAAATGTAAAAAATGATAATTATATTCTTCATTTCAATCAGAACGTGTAAGGTACATCTTAGAGAAATGGCATCAAATAAATGGAGAATAAAAGTAAATATTAACAACCGATGAACAAAAAAGACATTTCTTAAACGAAAATATTTTAAGAGACACATTTATGAACTCATCGAAAGAATATGTTTCAATAGTTGTTACCAATCTGTATGTAACAACGTCACGAAGATTTGATTCAAACCATTTTGAAGATCAAATTTGGCATTCAAGTGAGAAATTGATCACCTAAAAACTTTTCGGCCGACTTCAAAATGAAATGTGATTTTAATGTGTACGAAATTGAGCATTGATGACCCATTTTAATGTTCAATTTATGCTATTTTAATGTGCAATCCTCATGGCAACCGTAAACAAAGTATTCAGAAGCACTACGAGAAATGTCAAAACTCTACTGGAACATAGAAACTGAGAAATTTTGGGATTTCGAATGTATGTCTTGTGCAAAATAAGAATGTATTTCAAACAAGAATTCATACACAATTCTGTTGAGATCGTCGGAAAAATCTTGTAATCGACTCGGTTGTTAATCTAGTGACTAATGGTCTCGAACTATTAGCATGCGCACGCTTTAAAATATCTTGACCATTAGTCGCTTTCTTTAATAACCTAGTTGATTAAATAACTATTAAAATATTAACTGCAATTGAGCTGCTACTAGAAGTGTAAATGCTCTATTTCCTTAGCTAATTCCGATCAAAAGATAAAGTGAAATTTTCAATATAACCTCGACAATAAAATTACTTGCATTATTACAATATTCTTGCAAAAACTCTTTTACTGATGGGTTCACAGAACTTTTAACACGTGATAATGATATATTCATTCCAAATCAACTATCAAGTTGGTGTGAAACCCATCTTCAACGTAAATTATATATATTATACTTATATTCACCGAATTGCTTCAAAGTATTTAAATTTGAAATATCGTTTTCCAATTGAATAATTATGTCGAAGCTTTCTACTTGTATGATTTGTTCAATAGAAATTGACGCGGATGATGTCAAAGACATAAACGTCTAAAAATATCGTCACAGTGAGTTTGAATTGATAGAACTGCCAGCGAAATATCCAATTTTACCGATAACTAGTAACGACTTCAAAAATTGAAATTTCCAGGGTAGGTTTAAGATTTGAATGGGAAATTTGAATTAAAAAATGAATTGAATAAAAAAAGCAATAAATCTTGTGATATCCCCATTTGAATGTTCGGTTTACGCTGTAAATAAGCTCGAAAACTCATTGCTGGAAGTTCTGAGGCGATTACACGGTTTGATTTGAATCTTTGAGACAAGTCTGCATCCATCGTCTTTGGCTAGGCCGATATAATACGGTGGAATCTATAACGAACGTCTGTATAACGAATTTCTCTGTATATAACGACTTTCGTTCAAACATTGCACCTTGAATCCAAATTCCATGTTGAAAACACACCATAAAACGAAGTAATTCTCTCCATAACGAATATTCAAAGAACATCATTCTTTGAATTGGTATCGGTAAGAAGGTATAAGGGTGGATTTTTTCCGAAATTTTTTCGGACGTACGTAATAATCCCGATCTTAAACTAAATCATTAGGGCGGACAGAGAGATCTTTCTGAAAACAGTTTTAAATACAAACCTGGCTGTGTGGTTTAAACCTAACCATTACGCTAGTGTGAAAGTTGTGCGAAAGTGTCTAAACGGAAGTGCTTAAGTTTTTTTCTTTATAACGAATTTTTTGTGGATTTAGCGCTTTCGTTATAGGGAAGTTGTATTTAGAGAGGAATTAGTGAGAGGTCATGTATGAAATATTCTTTTCTTGACCATGACCTGCATATAAAGAAACACATTACTTGATGGAATCTCCGTCATTAGGGGAAAGTGAGGTAATACGATCCCTAAGGGTCAAATGATCCCCAGCCGTAAATCAGAAACAGTATGTACCATCTTCCAAATACACATGAAACACGTTCCCTGCGCCATTGCGAGTTACCTGAAAATGTCAATGCGGTGCAAGTGCTTGGCGTGTTTTATAAAAAATAATCAAAAAGTGTGGCTCTGATCTAAGGTAAGCATGTTTTTTTTACATGTAAGTGTTCATTGAAATGTTGTTTCATTTGCGGGTATTAGTAGCAGTTAGCTAATATTTAAGCAATGTTCGATCATCGCACGCGGTATGTCAAGGTTTTGTTTTGATCGATATTTTGTAATTTGGTATGTGGGTGAAATGATCCATTCTGTGTGTCTAAAATGATCCCTGAATCATTTTACCCCATTAATAGTTTTTGTTTACAGATCATGCCGAGAATTTATAAACGTAAAACTAATCGCCAAAAGAGGCCTGAAGAACAAATGCAAAAGGCATTAGAGATGGTATGGCTTACAAAACCGCGAGAAGAGAATTTGACGTTCCTGTGATGGCATTAGAAAGAAGAACCAAAGGTAAAAATGAATTAGCTGTAGGCTCATCTAAAAAGTTAGGTAGCAAACAAACAGTGTTCTACCGAAAACAAGACCTGGAACTTGTTGATATATGGAGTCCAGAATAATATACGGGCTGACCACTCAGGATTTCTTAACCTCAGCTCACCAAAAATGGCAGAAAGAAATAATTTACCGCATCAATTTTCCGAAGCTAAAGAAAGAGCTGGTCTTGAATGCTTCGTGGATTTAGACGTAGACATCCAGACATAACAATGCGTGCGCGAGGTTTAATAAGAATGAATTTCTCCCGACTTTGAGAAACGCCCAAGAAAAATATATTTTTCAACCCATCGAATATTTTTGCTTGTGTAACTTGCTTACATACTTAAATTGTTATGAACAATACCGTACATATTATCATTTAAATAAACAGCAGAGTTCTTTATTTTCTTTTTTTTTTATTTATTAACTTACAGTACAAAATGATCCCTGGAATCATTTTGCCCCTACCCCAGGATAATTTATCCACAGGGGTGTATAAAATGATCCTTTACTAAACTTTAACAAAAATGTCTAATACAAAAAAAAAACAATAAGTTTGTCACACGTTTTTATCATTATTCCGAAATTGAATTCGATATTTAGGATGAAATACCACTATTTAAATCTATGGGAGATGATTACCCTTCAGTAGGGTCCTGTAGCGGTCTTAGAAGAACAGAAGATTCGAAAATCATCACTTGGAATGCCAGACCTGGTTTAAACACCCTCCTGGCCCAAGAGCATCAATTAAGTGTTTTGTGTCTAAATATTGAAGGTATTTATTCGAATAGTTTTAAGTTTCAATTTGTAAAAACGGCGAGGCAGGGTTTTTTCTACTGAGGTTTTTCCCTGTGCTCTGGTATCATCGACAGAATAGTATGGTACCCCGTTTTGCACCAACCTCAGCTAGGGACTTTTTTGTTTCATGAATTGTATTTTGTAGCTCTCAATTCAAAAGAATATATATATATAGTAGGCAGATACAAAGTTAAGTAATTCACTACCTTCAACAATTGAAATCTTGCGGTTTTGCCTATAACTTTAGCCATAATTAAAATTTTCCCTTAAGGGGATCATTATACCTCACCTTCCCCTATAGCCCAAACTGATGCGGGAATCCGCCACCAGGGTGCGTATCGCTTCTCCGCAAATCCGAATGTCTATAATGAGAACCATATTTTACAATTCGCATCACCTATTTCAAAAGACGCGAAATGCAATCCCGATCTAACCGGTAGATTTTTACCGTTTCCCCATTTTAATTATTAATTATCGACGATGAACCGTTCGGAGTGCATGCTTCTATCTCCAATTAATCTAGTGCAAATAATTCAAGTGATCAATACTGCAATTATACTATATCGAATATACATAGAATATTTCGTTTTACAGATACGGTCGACTGAACGTGTTACGTTGGTTGCTGTGGGAAGCACAGAACCACAACGAGATGCCCGCTCTAGAGCGCGCCACTACAAACATAACACTTGCGCTTCACTATGCCGCCGCTAGAGGGTGCTTGGACTGCGTCAAGCTGCTGGTGGATTCTACACCGGATCTCAGGTATGATGTTTTTTATTTTATGAACTGACTGCTATATCAAAGCACCTTCTGTTGCTTACATTTGTCATCGAGAGCCAGCATAGAATCATCGAATCTCTCTCGTATGCCTACAGAGAATACAAAGTGTTACATAATAGCATGTCACAACTTGAGGGGGTGAATTTACATGTTATTTCAAGAAAAAAAGGATCATATGAACATGGGCCCGTAAAAGCTTCGTTGCGGAGCTACAGGGTGTTTAAGTTTCCAAAAATAAATGTTTTTTCTTCATAACTCCTGCAGTTTTAAGATATTCAGTCCAAATTTAAAATGCGAGCTATTTTCAACAGTCTTTATCATTGCACGTCCTGAATCTTAACTAGAATCTACATGGTGTTTTCTTTTCCGGAGCCATGTCCTTTTACCCTCTCAAACTTTTTTGCGGTACGCCACTGATCTGCGTAAATAATTTTTGATATCTTCGTTCAATTAGAGACGTTTTTACTCTTGTCATTTTTTCTCTAACCGTTTTCGAGTGAAGAATTATTGAAGTCAAAAAGATTGTAAATTGAACGAAGATATCAAAGATTGATTATACGCTGAAAAATTTGAGAGGGAAAAGCGAGACATGGCTCCGAAAAAGAAAAACACCCTGTAGATTACATTTAAGATTCAAGACGTGCAATGATGATGAATATCTCAGAAACTGCAGGAGTTATGAGGAAAAAAAACCATTTTTTTGGAATTTCAACACCCTGTAGCTCCGCAACGAAGCTTTATGGATCCATATTTTAATAAACTTACATGTAGATTCACCCCTCAAATTGTGATATACTATTAAGTAACATCCTGTATACAATATCTAAACTCATGGTTGTAGTTAATAATGAAATCAATTGAGATTTTAGACTGGCGAATTCGCCAATTTGTAGCACAATCCAAATACGCTTTTTTTGCGCGCTTATTCATATGAAGTTCTGAAAAATATCGACTGTGTGGCTCGAAGGACCATGAAAAATTATCTTGCTCGAGGATTATGAAAGTTATCTTGACTATTCCGATCCGTCTTTAGGGACCCTTGAAATAGAAGATAAGCAATTGTCCTAAGTTGTAGGATCACGAAAGTATACCTATTATATTCTGCTGTATACAAAATATAATGATTTTGAGGTATTGAAATTAAACACTTTCCACCTAAAAGCTATTTAATTAACACCTACTGAATGATCACTAGAACTCACAGCTTTGAGTTAGTGATACCTTAACTTTTGAATGCACTGATTTGAAATATTATTCTCTGGTTGAGAATGTGTTCACTGTTCGAATTCTACCAATGGACTTCCTGACCTGTTACATTAGGTCGATCAGACCCTTTCAAGTACCACTTGAACTTGGGGCTGTTGCTAGGCAGTTTTCAACACATATTTCCCTGTGGAATTCGGGGATATTTCTAAATATAGATTTAAACTGAATATTTGTTTACATTAGAGTAGAACGAAATATTCGAGTCCGTATAAAATTCTACAAGTTCTTTATTATATTCAGATATGAATTCGCAAAAGTTTTCGTTTATCAAAATATGTATATAGGTATTGCACGTCTGTACACCATATAATTTTTCTACATATGATAGGTACATCACGAAGAGAGCTTCAACAAATAACTGAATCGGAACGCCATTTCTTGAAATACTCACAGAAATCCACGAAACAAGTAGTGCATGTAACAAATTGGCGAATGCGCCGGGCGACGGATGTTTCCTGAAGTCGTTTTCTTTCAATGCTACGCTATTTAAACGAAGAAATATTACTTTTTATAAAATTTTCGAACTCATATTTCGGTATAGTTCACTCGCATAAGACAGGAAATCCGTTCGAAATATTCGAAAGTTTTGTTGTAATGTTCCTTTTTGTATAAACCAGCTTCATCTTCCATATGAGTTGGATGATGTAATGACATTGATATCAGCCTCTATAAACTATGATCCCAGACATTGATTGAATTGATTATGATCAGGAATTCAAGGCTCAATTTAGATAATCGAAGAGGAGTTCTGTCTACGAATCAAACATAAAGAGTAGTTGTGTTTTTTTTTAAGCGATAAATAATTAATCGGAAATATTGAGAAGAATTCTGATGGAATTTTTCATCCAACTGTATGATATATACATATTATTAGAAACTACAACTTGTATGGTCTTAAGACTTGTAAATTGAATTTCCGGCTTGCATTATCGAGGCTGCAAAATGGCGAAGGAGCCGGCCACCGATTTAGCGGTTTATATCTTAGACTAAGTCGGGATATAGTCTAAGGTTTATATCTTTCCTATTGGTTTCTTGAAAAATGTGAATAATGATAGGTCATGAAAAAAGTTGTTCAGTTTCCATTTGGACAAATAAGTAAAAAATACAAGAATTTACTGATGATTCCTATTGGACACACAGAACACTGATCATTCGAGTTCAATCTAGTGGAAAATCTTATTATTCACATCTGTTATCTGTTCGACGAACGATATGTCGAGAGTTGCAGAGTCTGCAGAACTTATAGAAGAGTAGTTTTCGAAAAATTATATTTTTCACATTTGGCAATTCGCTTTTCATAAATACATTTTTTTGATGTTGATGAATTGTGAATATACTCACAAGGTCTTTCTTTCGGCCGTCTTACCTATTATAAACTATTAGGTAGATCTAGTTGGTTGAAAGAAAATTTATAAAAAATAAAATGCTAGTTCATCTGAGAATTACGAAATTTTTGATTGCTATCAAAATCATCTAGACACAGATAAAGACAGCTGAGTACCTTCATTTCCATTTTTTTAGACAGAGAATAATCTACAAAGATTAGATAAAATCATTACTAGGACCAATTTTCTGTAAATGCTTGGATTGAAATAAAACTTGATTATTTGGCTGGACTTTTCTTCCTACCCAGTAGATTAAATGGAGAGTCATTGCCGATTACGGATGAAAGTTCACCAATTTTGTTGGAAAATGTACCCATTATGATTTTATTCTGAAAATGAAGGCACTGAGCCGCCTTAATCTATGTTCAGACAATTACAGATGTAGGTAATCAAAGCATTTCTTTCAGTTGAAATAGCATTTTAGTTTATCTCAAAAAGTATTCGTCGCAAGTAAAAAACTCAAGATACCATTTTCACTGTAAATATGTGGTGATTACGAACAATTAAATTCGAAAAAAGCATTGGCGTATAATTTTGGGTCATGTTCGATACAATCGTTATTCATTCAGAAGGCTTCTGTAGATAGCCAGTTATATGTTGGATTCCCCCTGTATTATTATAATATATATATTTTGCTGACTCCTGTGTTACGATACCAGGAACTATCCCATAGTAGGGGAACACTAGTTTACTTGTTATGTTAATTAGATTAGATAAGACATTATTATACTGAATGTCGTGACTTTAACATTGTCCACTTTGGTTAATAATCAATAAAACTTTTAAAAATCAAAGTTAATTATTTACAAACATAAGTGGCGCAGTCGGTAGGATACCCAAAACATTTTTTTTGACCAAAATCGCAGAGAAAATTGTTTTCGTATCAACGATTAGTTGGGTATTCCGAAATTTTCAACGAACCTTGGCCCCAAAATTGACCAAGTTCAACCCAGTGGTGCAACAAAACCAGCGAGCGGAAGTCAACATCGCGGAAGCTCATAGTTAGGACAACTACACAAAGTCATCAGCTTTCAGGTGGAGAAATTATAGTTTGGTACGGAGTTTCTGGAACGAAACTGCCTGCTATAATCGCTGTATCCCCTGAAACGGAAGAAAAGAAGAAAGAAGAAATCTTTATGAAGCCAGTAGCGTAAGTTTCACATCCTTTTTTTTCCCAAAAATCCCATCACCTTATTTTGATTCATAGATATATATAATTTTTTTTTGTGAAAACTTGATTATTTTTGTGAATCGTTTATACTTCGGTACAAATATATAATAAAATATTCATATGAACGATAATATTAGAGATCGTAGTCCTTTAAGAAGAGAAAACAGACAAGCAATAAGAATGGCAGTTCCACAAGTTCAAAAACATCATATTGATTGCGTACCAGAATACGACGGCAACCCTTCAACTCTAGCTATTTTTATTCAGTCGAGTGAATATCTGATCAATAATTTTTCTGATCCGAATAATGCAGCGAATCCACAAAATGAATTTCTTTTGCGAGCTGTAATAGGAAAGCTAACAGGCAGAGCCCTAAATTTAGTTGGTAGTAGAGGTAATCTCAGAAACTGGTTATCGATTAAAAATTTACTACTTCAGTTCTTCTCAGATCAGCGAGACGAAAACTGTTTAGTGGGAGACTTGATGCATCTAAAACAAGGAAAATTCGAAAACCCTGTAAATTTCGGCTATAGATGTCAGGATCTCCTGAGTTTATTACTGAATAAAATTCAATTAACGGAAGTCGATCCGAATATCAGAGATTTAAAAAAGAATTTATATGAAAATCAAGCACGTAATGCGTTCCTTAGAGGTCTTCACTCAAATTTACCTATTAGATTAAGAAATCCACAAAATTTAGAACAAGCTATCTCGTTCACGATAGAGGAACAAAATTTCATGTATGCCAGACGAAATTTAACACTCCAACATTCTATCAAGCCTCCGAGTCCTCATTATAAAACTTCTCCCCCTTGGAGACAAAATGTACAGCGTCCAT
Organism: Propylea japonica; assembly: GCA_013421045.1. NCBI lineage: Eukaryota > Metazoa > Arthropoda > Insecta > Coleoptera > Coccinellidae > Propylea > Propylea japonica. The sequence continues at coordinate 436,170 of CM024248.1, read as the reverse complement.
TATATCAAAACTTGAGCCCTGTTAATCAATACCGTTCACACAAATCGTCAAAATTTAATTCAGCCAATCACAATAGTCCAAGAAGTGCGCAAATTAGAAATCCCTCACAAATACGGCCACAACCGGTACCTATGGACACGTCCTCAGCTAATACAAGACGAACAGAACGACCCCAAAGTAGAATGAATCAATCTAATAGAATACCAAATCAAAGAAATTTCATCTCCGAAGAACTCTTCCAGCAAGAAATTCAGGAAGAAACAGAAGAATATAATAGCGATGATTATAATTACGATGACTATTATACAGCAGATCATAGTCAAACTGATCAATATGAATTCACTGAATACGAAAATGATCAATATTCCGATTTAGCGAATGAAAATTTTCAGTTCCCACAAATTCACCAGCAACAAACTTAATAAATATTTCAAATATAAATACTCCTTCCTTACCATTCATAAAAATTCCAGGAGTTGGTTTTAAATTTATGATTGATACTGGAAGTTCAAGAACTCTAATCAGTCCTCGGATAGTGGATAAATACTATCAGAAATATATTAAATATGCTCCATTCAAAATAAAAACAGCTCATAATACCACAGTTCATGAATATGTTGCAAATATACCACTTCCAAAAATTTTCAAAACTAGAGAATATTTTAACTTTCACATTTTCGAGTTCAATGATGAATATGACGGATTAATAGGGATGGATTTATTGACTCATTTAGGCGCAAATATCGATTTAAAGAAAAACGTACTTTATACAAAGAACGGACCGATTCCTTTATATTTCAAGAAAAAATCTTACTCATACGTCTTGCCACCTAGGTCTCAAAAAGTAATAAAAGTACCCATAAATTCGAATGAACTTAATCAAGGTATTGTGGAATACATCAAACTGAGAGAAGGTATCGAAATTCCACAATGTCTAGTCAAAATAGAAAATGATGAAGCATACCTAACAGTAACAAATAGCAATGAAGGAGAAGAACATATTATAATAAATCCTATACAAATTGTCGAAATTAATGAGTCCAATATAACCCCGATATCGATTCCATCAGATGACATCGAAACCGATAACCTTTTGAAAGAAAATATGAAAAATCTCAGGTTAGAACATCTAAATAAAGAAGAAAAAGACGCTATCCGAAAAATCTGTTTCGAATACAGAGACATTTTTCACTGTAAAAAGTTACCTTTGAGTTTCACTAATGTAGTTAAACATGAAATCAGAACTGTAGATGAAACTCCAATTTTCCAAAAGGCTTATAGAATGCCAGAAACGCAAAAGAGAGAGGTCGAAAATCAGGTCAAAGAACTTTTGAAGAACGGCATAATTCAACCCTCTACTAGTCCGTGGAGCAGTCCAGTCGTCGTTGTTCCAAAGAAAGTCGATGCATCTGGACAACAAAAATATCGTTTATGTGTTGATTATAGATTACTTAACAAAAAAAGCATTGATGATCAATACCCTCTCCCGAACATCAGTGATGTATTAGACAAACTCGGAAAATGTAAATATTTTTCTACACTTGACTTAGCATCAGGATACCATCAAATCGAAATGCACCCTAGAGATATTCCCAAAACAGCTTTTTCTACGGAACGAGGTCATTATGAATATAAAAGACTTCCTTTTGGACTAAAAAATGCACCACGAACATTTCAAAGAGTAATGGATAATATTCTTAGAGGTATAATGAATGAATGTTGCTTAGTTTATTTAGATGATATAATAATATTTTCAACATCACTCCAAGAACACATAGAAAAACTGCGTAAAGTTTTTGATCGTATTAGAGAAGCAAATTTGAAGATTCAAATGGATAAATCTGAATTCTTAAAAAAAGAAGTTCAATTCTTAGGTCACATCATAACACCAGAAGGTCTTAAACCTAACCCTCTAAAATTGATGCAATTTTACGATACCCAGTTCCCAAAACACCAACTGAGTTGAAAGGATTTCTCGGACTCACAGGATATTATCGCAAGTTTATAAGGGACTATGCCAAAATTACAAAATCATTAACCGTTTGTTTGAAAAAAGGAAGAAAAATAGTTCATTCGGAAGAATTCATGAAATCGTTCAACAAATGTAAGGAAATACTCACTAATCCTCCAGTTTTGCAATACCCGGATTTTAGTAAAAATTTTATAGTCACTACGGATGCATCAAATGTAGCCATCGGCGCTATCTTATCACAGGGACCCATTGGTTCAGACAGACCAATATGTTACGCATCAAGAACTCTTAATCAATCGGAAGAACGCTACAGCACTATTGAAAAAGAACTTCTAGCAGTAGTCTGGGCAGTTAAATACTTTAGACCCTACATATATGGTAGAAAATTCATAATATGTACCGATCACCGGCCTTTAATTTGGCTCGATAAACTTAAGGAACCAAATTCAAAATTACATAGATGGAAAATACGATTAGAAGAATATGACTACGAACTTGCCTACAAAAAAGGGTCAATAAACAGAAATGCCGACGCACTATCAAGAATTCAATTGAACCCTATTGACACAGATTCTCTAATAAATAACGTGGACGAAAACGAAATCGATAAACTATTAGAAGACGCATCGTCAATCGAAATGTCTGATTCAGAATTAGATGCAATACTAGAAAAACTGGATACCACAGAACAAGGTAATGATAAACAGTCAGAAAGGAGTCAAGACACCATACATTCTTCAAATACGGAGACAGAAAACTCATCACCGATAAAAATATCGAACGATATAATTGACTCTAAACCTAATCAATATTTTATTCAGGAAATATATAACAACCCAAAACCTGTGAGAAAAGAATCAGTGGGAAACATAAAAAAATTCTACGTACAGATAACTAGCTCGAATAACGAATCTGAGATCACACGATTCCTGAAAGAATACACAGCAGATAAGAAAAGATATTATTTCCACTTCGAATCCGAGAATATGTTTAGAAATTTTAGCAACGTTGTTAACAAGTTGTTCAACAGAAACGGCCCAGAGATCATATATTGCACTGAAAGAAGAGAAGTAATTCAAGACGAAGAGCTTATCATTCAGGCGATAAAATTCCAACACGAAGGAAAAACAAATCACCGAGGTGTAAATGAGACATTGAGGCAACTTCAGCGGAAATATTTCTTTCCATCAATGAAAGAACGCGTTTCGAACTACATAGCGAACTGCGAAATTTGTAAAAAAAATAAATACGAAAGAAATCCCCCTAGAATCGAGATGATGCTAACAGACACCCCTTATAGACCTTTTGAAAAAATACATTTAGACATTTATACACTGGAAAATACAAAATTTTTAACAATAATTGACGCATTCACGAAGTTAGGCCAAGCGATAGAACTAAAATCCAAAACTCGGTAGACATATTCCATGCGTTAATAAATTATTTTTCTTTTTACGGAACACCTTTACTCATTAGTTCGGACCAAGGAATGGAATTTTTCGGACATGTTGTAAAAGAACTATTAGAAACACATAAAATAAATATTCATTTCACAACAGCACATCACCCCGATTCGGATGGAATAATTGAGAGATTCCACTCAACAATAGCAGAACATTGTAGAATTTTGAGATCACAATCCAAAGATTCTATAGGAATCATTATGAAATATGCCATCATAGGTTACAACAATTCTATTCATTCTGCAACAAAGCTTACCCCACTTGAACTAACTTTCGGTCATACGAAATTGAAAGATCCTCTAGACATTCTCTACGATAAACAAATGTACAGTGACTATTTACAAAAACATAAGGAGAAACTGGCACTAGTATATGATAAAGTAAATGAAAATTTAATTTCCCATAAAAACAAAATTGTCCAAAAAATTAACGAGAATACAAAAAATCCTTTCAAAATTGGCCAAACAGTTTACGAAAAAAGCTATAAATACGCACGTAACAAGAGCGGACCTAAATTTAGCGGACCATTCATTATAACCAAAATTTTACCAGGCAATAAAGCCCTCATTCAAAAATTAGAGGGAAATAAATCAAAACAAAATGTAGGGACAGTTCATTTGAAAAATCTAAGACAACCTATTATTGCAGGATCATCACCCTCGCAACAATCTGCGGGACCCTCGTCCTAGAATGTACAGAAGTGAAGATATTGAAAATCACGGATAACCCCGGCTTGTTACCCATGAAAAAAGGTTTATCTCAAAATGTTGTGAATCATTGGACACTCATACAAATCATCGATTTATCCAACATAACGTCGGAATTCCATAAATTAATATCTAGTTATCAAAAGATGAATATTTCTTTTCATAATTCAAAACACGGTAAAAATTATTTACAGGAAATTTCCAATCACAAATATATTTTAGATTATAAAATCGACGAAACTCATAAAAAGCTCAGGCAATTAATACCAAACTCCAATAAGAGAGAAAAAGAGGGCTGATCAATGGATTAGGTTCTATTTGGAAATCAATAACGGGAAATTTAGACCAAAGTGATGCTGATAAATATGACGAAGCCATAAATAATTTGAAAAACTCGCAACAGAAATTGATTGAGGTGGCAGATTCACAGATCAGTTTAACAGAAAATTCCATAAACATTTTTAATAATTCTATGAGCAAGTTGCAGCATAATCAAATACTTTTGGAAAACAAAATCAACCAAATTAATTTCTGGATGAATACATCGACTATAGAGTCGTGGGACGACTCCGATTTCATTATTCTCAACTCAGTAGTTACACATATTACGTTAGCAATCGATATAATTAATGAAATATTGAATGACATAGAAATAGCCATCTCTTTTGCTCATCTGGAAACTCTTCACACATCTATCATTTCGCATGACGATCTAAAAAAAGAACTACTTAAGATTCAAACGAAAATAAATGAAAACAAATTACCTTTTTCAGTCGAAGACGAAAATATAATTTTATATTAGGTATGTTTGTACAAAGGTTAAGGGATTCATAAGTAATAATCAAGTCAAGTTCATTCTAGAAATTCCACTCACAGAAATAGATGATTACAACTATTATGAATTATTTCCATTACCAATCCTGAAAAATAATTTCTATCAAATTATCATTCCCCACACAAAATACCTTTCCTTAAGTGAAACAAAATACGCACTATTCAATAGACCTTGCAAAGAAATTTTTCCTGCTAATTTCCTATGTGAAGAAAGTACAAAACCTATATCAGCGAGCAACCCATGCGAAGTTGAACTATTGAGTGTCACCAAGAACTACACACAATGCAACCCAAAAATAACAAGCCTGAAGGGTTCCAGTATTCATCAACTTTCAACCGATTATTGGATGGTCATTACCACGGAAGAGAAGATCGCCCGAATGAAGTGCGGAAATAATGACGAAAAAACAGTGTTGTGCGGAACATACGTAATTTTCGTTCCTGAAAAGTGTGAAATGAATGTGAACAGACAAATTCTCAAAAACTGGAAACAAAGTTCTTCTAGAGTTAAGATTATTCAACTACCGAACATTAAAATGAATGAAATGAATCATCCAATTGAAAAAATTGATCAAGTTCCTCTAGAATTAGACAATATTGAACTTGATGATATAAGGCATATTGGGCTACAAATAGAACATTCAAAGAAACAAATACTTTCAATAAAAAGCCCAATTTTCCACTATGATAATTTGAGTCTTTATACTTTAATAACATATATAGTACTAGCTATCATTATTTTATTATTTTTAGTCAATAAATGTAACATAAGAAAACCAGAAATAATTCGCACAAAAAGATGTAAAAATAATCCTTTAGAGGATATTGAGCTCAAAAATTAATGTTTTCAAAAATTAAAAACCCCAATTTTTTCTCTTAAGCGCGGAGGAGTTATATGTTGGATTCCCCCTGTATTATTATAATATATATATTTGCTGACTCCTGTGTTACGATACGATACAGGAACTATCCCATAGTAGGGGAACACTAGTTTACTTGTTATGTTAATTAGATTAGATAAGACATTATTATACTGAATGTCGTGACTTTAACATTGTCCACTTTGGTTAATAATCAATAAAACTTTTTAAAAATCAAAGTTAATTATTTACAAACATAAGTAGCCCTCGATTGAAAAGGTATTCCATCCATATCGTTAGTTAGGGAACTCTAAAACACTGAAGAAATATCAGTTTTTGATAAAAATAATATAAAAGCTAAATCAAGGAAGCATCTAACGCTGAAGAAAATGACTCACTATAGTCCTTGTTATTAATGGGTATTATAATCGCGCGCAAACAGATGTACAATGAGTAGAATATACATAGTAGTGTATAATACTATATTATGCAACGAGCGAATAATAGCCATACACGTGAGTAGCGTACTATACTTTATCCACGACTACTGAATATATTCTGAAGATTCTAACATTTGGTGACCGCGACAAGACCCTTCTATGACATGCGTGGAAAAAGTCAAGTTGACACATGAGAAATTTTGGAGAACTGGTCTTGTATATTTTGAAATGAAAAAGCTCCATTCATATAATGAAGTAGATTTGGTCCTCGATTGACAAGGTATGGCCATATTTGCTAGTTGGAGTACTTTAGAATACTGAAGAAATACCAATTTAAAAAATATCATATCAGAGCTAAATCTATGAAGCATCTACAGCAGTGGATATCTCATAAATCACTTGTGCTTAATTGATATTATTTCCGCCGAGCCCACAGACGTAAAATGGCTAGATTATACAGGGTCTTTCACGAGGAACCTCACCCATATTTATACGGGAAACTACTGAACGTATTTTCATGAAATTCAGCACTTATAAGTATTTCACGATGCTGATGAAATCTAAAATATTTTCAAGCATGAACACCTCCGGTTTTCCGGAAATGACGTCAACTTCCGTTTTTCAAATTAGAGCACCATTTTTTTATTGCAGAAATCGATTCCTTAGAAAATTTCAAGTTATTTTGATGTAACATTTTTCAGTTTTGGTTGGAAATTCTCTGGGGTTCTAATTTGAAAAAAATGATTTTTCACGATTTTGTCATCCCTAACTTTGAAAGCGATTTTTTCACCCCCTGTATCATGAATCGCGATTTCGATTTTTAAAGTCGATACATCAATCTTACATCTTGAAAACTCCCAAAAATGAAAATTTTCCATCCAAAAACCTCGAAGTTATTCTTGTTTCAGCGGAGCTCTATTTTCGATTTTTTTTCGTATTTTCCCGCTCAGAGAGAATTTTCCAACCAAACTGAAAAATGTTACATCAAAATAACTTGAAATTTTCTAAGGAATCGATTTCTGCAATAAAAAAATGGTGCTCTAATTGAAAAACGGAAGTTGACGTCATTTCCGGAAAAACTGGAGGTGTTCATGCCTTGAAAATATTTTAGATTTCATCAGCATCGTGAAATACTTATAAGTGCTGAATTACATAAAAATACGTTCAGAAGTTTCCCGTATAAATATGGGTGAGGTTCCTCGTGAAAGACCTGTATAGTAGTAGTGGATAAATATTGTATCATTATGTTCAATTTTTTCTATGTTTATACTGAAAAATAATCATGCTTCATTGCTTGATATTGGAAAATTTAAAGATTGATTGAGAGTTACGATGTTCACCTAATATTGCACAAACTGATAGTATTTTTGTGCTTTCGACGACCACGTAAAAATAATTCATTCTTTCTCATTTCGTTCATTTCTATAACCGTTATCATTAATAGCAATTAATCAATATCGTTATGAAATTGCCATATTGAGCATCAACAGTTTTGCTACATAATCTTATTTGTCTGCTCGTCATATCTATCAATCCATCTGTTTCAAAATGGGGCTAATTGTTCTTATGCTGCATAGAGATTTATCTCTTTTCACCAGGCATATTGTTACGCTCTAATTTTTTTTTCGTGTTCTGGTAAAAATCATGCTATTCAATTATAGATATAATTTCGAGATAATTGTATACTATCATGTCGTAGTAAATTAGGATCTACGAATAGAGGGAATTATAGTTGGTATTTTACGTATAATATCTGCTGCGTCTTATGCTAGAGTTGAATAGGTAGGTATTATTATTAAATAAATGTTATACTTTGTGTTTGTTGCACAAAAGATTTTGTCTGTTTGTAACTTTACGAGAAGTTATTGTTCCTTATTTTTTCTTCGAAAGCGAACTTCGTGTCATGGTTCCGTCCAAATATCTGTAAAATTCGAATTTTGAGCGAAGAATGTTCTAAAACTATAGGGTTTTCCAATAAGAGGTTTATTTTGAATAGCCCGCTATTTCGGTATATGTCACGTTTGAAGCTGTCATATTTAGACATTCGACAAGTAGAAATTACGCCATTAACCCTCGAATAGTCGCGTCAAAATTTTTAACATAGATAGTCGCGCCGGTCTCACAGACCGTGCTTACTCATTGAGCTTTGTATGCAAGTGGAAAGGATTTTTGCCAAAAAATTCAATTCAGTGACAAGAAAATGCAAGTTTGGCACATATTTCGAATTGGTGCAAATATATTGAGGAAATTAAAAAAAAAAAAATTTTCCCCATATACCTTACTTTATTCAGTCATAAAAGAAAAAATCAAACTCTAAGGATTTGAAAACTAGAAATAACAAAAATTTACACCTTTCTCAAAATAAAAATGATTCTACAAACATATTTTAGTTTATTGAACGCCATTTTCTAGGCACTCCTCGCAAATACCCTTTATATGTTCTAAACACATGAACTTTTGGCACTTATTACAGCGAAACCGGGTTTTTCTATTTTTTTTCCAATTGCAGTATGCACATCTTCCTGTTGAGGCGTTTTGTGGTCTTTCAGGTTCGATATTCGAGCCAGATAATTCTTGCAGCCTTAATTTTAGGCTCCGAGGAATGTTTTCCATAGTAGAGCGTACCTGGAGATGTGGCTTGATCAATTCATTGGCCAATTGTCTCAAAAAATGCCTTCTTAAACTCGTTCTGTTAGGATTGTTCACACTGTAGATCACCTGTGAATTGATGCCAGCTATGTTCATCATATTATAGAAAATTACCATAGGCCATCTGCGCGTGTTTCTAGAACAGTTGTAGCTTGATGTCAGTTTATCCACGTTATCGACTCCTCCTTTAGTGCGGTTATAGTCTACAATAATAACTGGTTTATGATCAGATGTTTCTGCTTCTATTTCATCATCGTGATGCATACTTGAAATTAGCAGCACGTTTTTCTTCTTTTTGGGTATATAGGAAACCAGAGTGCATACTTCCGTGAACGCAAACATGCTGGTATGTTCTGGACGACTAGTTGGTTTAGAAAACTCTTGGGGTAATTCCCTCTTATTTTTTCTGATGGTCCCAATTACTGTGAGTTTATGATCATACAGTTTCTTTACAAGAGGTACAGAGGTGAACCAATTATCCATTGTCACATTTCGACCAGAACCAAAAATATGTTTGCAGAGTCGTAGAACTACATCGAAAGGGCTATTTGAAACTGCATATGGCCCTTCAGGTTGCTTCCCGACGTAAATTTCCATCTTGCTGGTGTAGAATAATTTGGCATCACACAAAGCTAGGATTTTCAACCCATATTTGTTGGGTTTCGAAGGAATATACTGACGAAATCCGCATTTTCCTCGAAATCCTGCAAGCATCTCGTCCACGGTCACAAACTCTGAATGATGAAAGCCATTCTGACAGTTATCAACAAAATGATCATAAACATTACGTATCGGCGCCAATTTATCTGTTTTTATTCGCATTGCTCGAGTCATTCTGCTGTCAAATCTAAGACAACGAATGAGGAATCTGAATCTATGCAAGCTCATGGAAAGACGAAAAATCTCTACACCAGATCCATCAGCACTCCATAAGTCTTCGGCATTGAGACGATTCGCATTATATATGCCTGTCAAGTAAAGTACTCCAAAGAAAGCACGAATTTCAATTCGATTAGTTGGAGTTGCGTCACTTATTCGAGTGAAGTTGTCCGCAACGAAATCAATATACTCGTTAGTACATTCCACAATAATATTGATAATCTGGTCATTGAAGAAGTAGTTCCATATTTCCATTGGTTCTAACAAATTTTTGGTGGCTGATGAAGGTCCTGAACTTTGTCTGATGATATTTTGTTGTCGTGTTTTAGCAGTTCTAGGTTGCGGGGGGGATTTTTTCCAACGCGTCACTTTATCTTTGCCAAAAACGACAGTCTATTACTTCGATTTTCTTCCTCATCATCATCAGAAATATTCTGCCCTGAGTCATCACTCGCAAGCTGTTGTTCTAAATTATCAAATTCTTCTTCAGAATGATCAATATCTGAATGATCGTCATTCGCTATTTGACCCTCTTCCTCATCTAAAACCTCTAATAATTTCTGCAGTCGAGCTTGCTCTTTTTCGTAAGACCACATGGCTAAAAAACAATGAATTCACCTCGTTATAAGTTATACAGAACAAACACACCTGAAACTCACCGCACAATCGATATCAAGATGTAAACAAATATGGTACGTGAGTAGTCGCGCCGGTCTCCCACACCGTGCCACTATATATTTCTTTTATACTAGCACGTTTCACGATGAGATTCGCACTGACTCTCTGTCACATCCTTACAAAAAGACGGAGCCGGAGAGGCCACGCCCGCTGAATTTCTGAGAATTAGGATATAAAGTGTCTGGCCGGTTTCACAGACCGTGCGCGACTAACGGAGGGTTAATAAAAATGGAACGATACACGCTTCAAGAACGCTTTGAAATTATTAAAATTCACTATAAAATGGTGAAAATTTGGCAGAGACGGTTCGTAAAACTCGAACAGATTTGGGTCGTCGTGAAGCACCTTGTCGGACCGCAATAAAGAAATTGGTGGAAAAATTCGAGCTGTTGGGGCAAATTAGTGATCTGAAGATAAAAACCTGTGCACGTCGCTCAAGAACAGCCGAGAATATTGCTGCTGTAGCCGAAAGTGTTGAAGAAAACCCAAGTTTGTCCATTCATCGTGATTCTTTGGAATTAGGCATTCCACAAACGCATAAGCATAAAGATTTGGGTCTTAAGGCTTATAAAGTTCAGTTTAACACAAGAAATCAAGCTGGCCGATCCTCAACAACGTCGTGTCTTTGCTGATTGGGTCGTTGAAATGCATGAAAATGATCCGAAATTCCATCGAAAAATTATCTTGGCTAATGAGGCCCATTTCCACCTCGGTGGCTTCGTCAACAAGCAAAATTGTCGCAACCTAAGAGTTATTGTTGAAAAACCATTCTATCCTCAGCTGTTTGGTTTGGTTTATGGTCCGCCGGAGTCATTGGACCTTACTTTTCCGAAAATGAGGCTGGAACAACAGTTACGGTGAAACGCTATCGAGGGATGATTAATGATTTTTTATGGCCGAAATTGGATAGTATTGATATGGACCGTTTACTTTCAACAATACGGCGCTATGTGCCACATAAGCAACGAAACCATTGATCTTTTACAGGAAATCACTTTTACCCTACCTCCCAAGACAAGTTTGAACGATCATTTTCCCAATATGTATAGACAAATGCGTAAAAGCTACTGACTTAAACTAGATACCTTTTTTGAGCGCTCGTTTTATTTATGAACGAGTTTTGTCCAAATGTTTGTTCTACTCCCTGATGACGAATCCGTGTTCAAATTCAATTCTGTCAGTGGGGACCGTACGTTCGTAAACATGATGACCGAAAAGATTGTCACAGAGACTTGAAATTTTTAGGTTAGGTTCGGTTCCTTAATGCCGCAGTTAAGTTCGTTAACCATCCTAATCGTACAGGGTGTTCCATAAAATATGGCCATTCAAAATTTTGTTCCTAAATATTCCAAACAGAACAAAACCGATCGAAATGAAATTTTGCGGCCACATGCAAGATATTCATAAGAAGCTTTATAAGAAATCTTGAGGTGTTGACAAAACCAGAGGTAATTCAATTGGAAGATTGAAGAGAAAAATTATATTTCCGCAACAAAATATCCGGAATTTTTTTCGATGGTTAAAATTTTTATACTAAATGTTTATGCAAGAGGATATAATAATCAAAACAATAGAAATTAATTCTTTTATAAATCATAAATTTTTCGGATAATTCAGAACTTTTCAATTCGATCGAGTAGAAATATTGCAGAGAATTTGTGAATTTCTAATATACCCATAAAATAGCTTTGGATTGAAATGAAATCGAGTTTAAGGATTGTAAATTGGCGAAGTGAATAATCATGCAAATTTTCGAAAGGATGGTGAAATCACAACCATGGAATTTTGATATTTTTAGTTAGGTATCAATTTTTTACATATTTCAGTTCTTGTATAATTCCCAGAATAAAATTTGGATCCTGCTGAGATTTTGCATTTATATGTTTGGAAAAGGGTCTTCCAATAAGAGGTGTTATTTTGAATAGCCTGCTTCTTTGGTAGATGTCACGTTTGAAGCTGATGTCATTTTTTGACATTTGACAAGTAGAAACTACGCCATTAATAAAAATGGAACGATACACGCTTCAAGAACGCATTGAAATTATTAAAATTCAATATGACAATGGTGAAAATTTGGCAGAGACGGTTCGTAAAACTCCAACATTTTTGAGTCGTCGTGAAGTTCCTTGTCGGACCGCAATAAAGAAATTGGTGGAAAAATTCGAGCTGTTGGGGCAAATTAGTGATGTGAAGATAAAAACCTGTGCACGTCGCTCAAGAACAGCCGAGAATATTGCTGCTGTAGCCGAAAGTGTTGAAGAAAACCCAGGATTATCCATTCCTCGTCGTTCTTTGGAATGAGGCATTCCACAAACGTCATTGTACCGTATTTTGCATAAAGATTTGGGTCTTTAGGCTTATAAAGTTCAGTTAACACAAGAACTCAAGCCACATGCCACAAAGTTTCCGGACCGTGTTATCTCTCGAAGAGGCCACCGAGATCTTGTGATTTAACACCTTGCGACTTCTTCCTTAAGGGCCACGTGAAAGAGAAGGTCTACGCCAATAGCCCAGCGTCGATTCAAGACCTCAAAGATGGAATTCGTGAGGTTATCGGGGACATCGGGCAGCCACTTTGCGATTTGGTTATGGAAAATATCATTAAAAGGATATGGTTCTGTAAGCGTGGTCGTGGTGGTCATTTGCCTGATGTTATTTTTCACTATTAACGGCATAGCTTCTTATCTATAATTAAATAAACATCCGATCATTTATATTGAAAAATGGCAAACCCTTCATAAAAGCTCCTGCTCAGGGCTTTACTTAAATCTTTTAATTTCATATTTCTCACTAAGAATCCGAAGTCTATTTCAATTTATTGTACTGCTCTGCACAAAACGTTATATTGAGTACATCATATTAAAGGTTGACGCTCACTTGGGCGAGACGAGACGAAACGAAGCGAAGAGTTGTTTTCCGCAGGCACGATTTGCACTGAATCAAATGGGTAGACGCTCACTTGGGAGGCGCGAAGAGAAGATCAGAATCGTTAGGCGCGTGGCAGATCAGGGCCGTATTCTCGACAAGTGATAATCGAAAACGAACACGCTTTCGTCCGAAAACGAACGGTTTGGTATTCTTGACGCACGTAATTGGGAACGCATGCGTTTTCAAACCGAGTGATTACAGCGAGCGCTTTGTATCGCTCGTTCCGTAGAAACGTGTGACATGATTGACAGTTTGTTTACATTTTCAACTTGAGAAATATAATCGAAATGGATGAATTGGTGCAGTTAATGTTGATTGAAGTGCTGGAAACTGTTGAATAAAGTGATAAAAGGAAATATAAGCAGCGTTGTAATCCATTTGGTGATTTGAGTGACAAACAATTCATCAAAATGTTTCGTCTCTCGAAAGAATTGGTGGAATTTCTCATTGATATGCCCTCAGAGTACATAAAACCTGCAAAATGTGCTCAAGATTTAGATATTTCCACTAAAAGTAAGTATCTTCCATCGTGACATTTTCAGAGTGAAATTTCTTGATGTTCTTGTCTTATTTATACATAATGATTGTTTCCCTTGTAGATTTTGGTTGCCTTACGGTTCTTTGCTAGTTGAAGCTACCAAATGGATATAAGATGCAATTTCAATTTTTTCATATCCCAGCCTTCTGTTTCGAGATGTGTACACGAATTATAGGAATGGGGATGAAATATTCCAAAGATTCGTCGAGTTTCCTGGGAATTATGACCAACTTAATCAGTTAAGATTAGAGTAAGTGTTTCAGAGAAGAAAACTTTAGTCAAGTGAGTTATTATTGTTTGTATTACAGGTTCTTCAAAAGATATAATTTCCCTGGAATAATTGGTTGTATCGATTGTACTCATATAGCTATCTACCCCCAAAATACATGATGAAGAACGCCCAGAGAACATTTATGTCAATCGGAAAATTATCATTTCATTGATGTCCAGTTGATTTGTGATCATAATCTGCAAATATTGAGTGTAAATGCTTTATTTCCTGGTAGCACGAATGATGTATTTTTTCATGCATCACAAAAGCTATTTTCCTATATCCTATTAAATTTAGGTGCTTTTAGTTATAAAACTATACATCTTTTCTCTGGAGCTGAATAATTTATCACCCATTGTTTAGGTAGGAGTTTATAATAAACTGTTTTGATTGACAATTTTATTTCAAACTTATTTGGCAAATCTGACTCACACTTGTCTTTTCATTTTTAAAGTTAATAAGGTTTTTGACACAAACAATAATGTGCTTTCTTATGATGAAATGTTTATGTTTGTTTTAATGATGTAATTTAAAAAAACATGTTGTGAATAAAATTTGTGACTGTTCATTCAAGATTTTGTTTGTATTAATAAATAACTCAGCTTAGGTACCTTCGAAGATTTATTCAGAATGGGTTGAGCAAAACTGTAACAACAAATAAACCTAAACAAAAATATCACTCTTGGTGCTGATACACCAACATTTCGAGGGCACTGGCTATCCTCTCCTGTGTCCACGCAATTTCCAAGGTTTCTGCCTTATTTTCTTTTGCAATTGCAATTTCCTTTTAAAGTATCTTTCTTTTATGGCTAATTTTGCCATCATGCCAGTTTAAAATCATTGACCGCTTCAACACTATTCGTCCGACTATTTTTTTCCTTCTTGGTGTGAAAAAGTATTCGAAAAATTTCCTGATTAAAGCTCTTGATTTGCTTGCAGTACTTTTTTCTGACTTTCAGTCATTTGAATTATTTCTTTGTCATTATTCTGTCTGATTATAATGTTAACGCTTGATTTCGCTAATGAATCTTCATTATCTTAATTCAAATACAACACAACAATATGATTTGATTCTAATACAACACGAATGTCAATTGTTTCGCGAAATTCGAATATCACGTGCACCAATCCACCAATCACCGTTCGTTCCTGAAACGTCTGACAGCGTTGCCAGATGTTCTCTACTCGTTTATTCCATCGAATACGTTTCTAGAAACGAGCGGTCGTCAAGAATACCACTTCGAGAAAGTACTCGTTCTGAAACCATTCGCATCGATGCGCATACGCTCAGATTATCACTTGTTGAGAATACAGGCCCAGACGCGCACTTGGACGAAGCGAAGCGGTCGGAAGGAACGCGTCGTTTTCCGCTGGGATCTTTTGCATTGAAATAATGGGTAGACACGCACCTGAGAGACGCGAAGCGAAGATCAACGAGGCGGCGAGTCGTTGGTCGCCAGGAAGATCTTTGGGGTGGGCGAAATTTCTCGAGGCAGCAAGTAGGTATCCGACGGGCGGGAAGTTCGGCGCGCTGTATTTCAAATTTTGTACTCGAATTTTGTCAATGGGGAAATACACAGTTATTTTTGAATTTGTGTGAAATGAGTTGTTTTGAATGGCTCATGAGAGTGTGGGTTAGAATTTTCTCGATTGAGATCTGGAAAAACGAATTTATATACAAAACGAACAAAATTAATGTATTTTGTACAACTGTGAATGTGAATTCAAATCGTCTGAAGGATAGGTATTTTATTATGTAAATACAACAAAATATGAGGAACGCTTCATCCGAAGAAATTAAAATATCTGATAGAATTGGAAAACTGTGGAATAATCCTTTTTGGGATATATGATATGCAACATTGAACTTTCGATTACTACTTGCTTTGTTTTTTTTAATCGGTTAGAGAGAAATAAGCATTTCGTATCAATTATTTATATTTAATTGTATTCCTGGATGAAGAAAAAAAAATGCAACTTCCCAGAACTCAGCACTGGAAATTTTTCGATATTGTCGTAGGAAAAGTATTTTTTTCTGAAATCACCAGAATGAAGGAATTAGATTAATACTTAATATTTCAATCGGTTAAAGAGAAAATAAACATTTCGTATCAATGATTTTATATATAGTTTTGAAAAAATAACTCTCGGTTTTTGTCACCCTCCGCTTCTCGTTGGAAGACAACATAACCTCGATCTAAAATCTAGTACTTTTTTCCTTGTATAATACATAATTTTTTTCAGTGACTAGAAAAATGACGATGGAAAGAAATATAACTTTTCACGAAATTAATAATAATAATAAGAGAGTTTATTCAGTAACATTTAGTATATAAAAAACTCTATCCGGCAGAAAAGTGAGTACTTTTTTCCCGAATACATATATACACTCACTTTTTTCCCGGGGAAAAAGTAATTTCGAGAAGAAAAGTTATATTTTGTAACTTGCCAACAGAGATAAAATTTCGAATTTTTTCCACGTCACATATTTTTTTTTTCATTCCTATATGAAGATAGGACGACGAAGCTATTAAAACAAGATTATGATCAAAAACACGATTCGAACAATAGCCTCTACCCTTGTTCATTCGGGTAGTCAGCATGCAGCTTGGGTAATAAAAATTTATTGCGGCCCAAAAATAGGGGGAATTTCTTTCGATGGCTGATCGTCGCTTCGCTTCGTCCAAGTGCGCGGTCCCAGGCGAACTAACGCGTCGCTTAGTTTCGTCTCGTCTCGCCCAAGTGAGCGTCAACCTTAATGGAACGTTCTCTTCAATCTCAATGAATACTAACTGACAGTGATTAGTTTATGGCGACAAAATTACTTCTCAGCGGCATCCGTATTATATTCTTGAACATTACGAAACGATTAATATCGATGTAATTCAGCAGTCATGTCGCTAAACTGCATATTCATGGCGAATATTACCCTGTCATATTCATAAGGATTGAACTTTCGCTGCTATACCTACCTAATAAATGAATTAGATTTCGCAAGGTTAATTATTATCCTGACCTCTTTTGCCTCCTTCATGAAACCGGCCTAGAAATTGAAGTCGAGTGGGTATGTGCACTGAATACTTTCATAAAAATCTGGAAAGTCCTACGTTATGAATGTCCTGAGATTAAGGTACCTAACCTGCGAAAGATCGCGAGTATTCATTGATTAGTGTTTACCAACATTTTATCCTCAAGTTAAGCATAGATGCAAATTTGACCTATGGTATTTTTTTGTTTAAATATGGTCATGATGTTGAAATGGAAGCTTACATGTAAAAAATAGGGAAAAAATCTGGTCTAGAATTAAAAATAGTGAGTATGTGCACGGAATACTTTCATAAAAATCTACGTTATGAATATCCTGAGATTAAAGGTAACCTGCGAAGAATCGGTTGAGTATCCAGTTACTTGTTTACTAATATTTATCTTTGAGTTGAGCGTGGATGTGATCATTTAAACGAGTGCTATGTCGTTGTGTCCTAATGTCTGTAATTTTCGATTTTGAGCCGAAAATGGTCTCAAACGAATCAAACGATAGGTATCGATTGAAATATAATCTGGGAGGATTCCGCATTTCTAGAAACTTTTTATGGGTTTTTCGCTCCCAGTCTCTGAAACAGAAACAATAAAAAAATTTCAATCAAGATAATTTCATCTTAATTAAAAATTTTAATTGTTTGTGTTTCAGAGAGTGGGAGTGAAAAGCCAAAAAAAGTTTTTCTCCAACCATCAAAAAATGTTTAAATTTTTGTATTATTTTCAGGTGCAAAAGCCACCAATTCCCTTACCGTATAAAAATTCACTCGTTACTTATCAACACTTTCAATCCTAGGATTAAAAACGCTACTTTTAATCCTAGGACTAAAAGTAGGGGAAAGGTACCTAATATGGAATATATGCCTAATTTGGAATACCATCGTTTTTCAGTAACGACATGCTGCTATCTATATTTTGCACTTCGAAATGCCTCTGCCTGTTCACTACATACTGTTACCCCGGTGTCAGCATTAGTGTTCTTGTATTCCGTTGTACCTGTACGCAGGTCATTGCGTGTTCGGCTGTTTTCGATATATCCGTTATCTCCGAAAGAAAGAGTCTCAATTTTTACAAGTGTTTTTATAAACATCCGCATAATTTGAACACACTGAAGTACATGTTTTTAATGAAGTGCCCATCGCTTTTTGTCGAAAGCTTTTGTAATTTTAGGTTACAGCCATTTTATGTACTCTTTGTTGTTGTTCCTAATTTGGAATACCTGTATGTCTGAGTGTCTGTATTGCAATAATTATGGTCCGAGAGTGCGGGTCTGGGCGAATGGGTAAAGTACCAAGGATGCCGCGAATGGGCCCATTCAAATATGCAGGAAACCCTAAGAAACAGTTTCGATGTCTCGCTTGCACCGGATGGAAGGACCTAAAAAAGACAAAAGATCAAAGTGAAGTGTGCTGGTGGACTCATAACTGATTAATTAATGAATCTGTGATTATTTGTTTAGTTTTTGATAGAAATATAAGCGTTTCATGATAGAAACATACCTATTCCATTTTGGGAGCACTATGCTCCTAATATGGAATTTTGAGAGAGTTCAAACTTGAGTTGTTATTTCTGTTTTATTTGTTATGTTACATGTTTGATTCATTTCTGTATTGAAGAAGAAAATATATTTTCTATTCATAAGTTCACTCATTATTAATATACCTTTACTAAATGCAAAAAAAATGAATGAATTCCCTTAAGTATTCCATAATCGGTACAGTTCCCCTAATTGCATTTGACGTCAACTTGACAATCACTGTCATGATTAGTATGTGTTCAAATTTAATAACCAAATTATTAACGATTTTTGACTAAAACCAATTTTATTGTGATTTTGACTTGGTTGGAGAAAAATAGTATATATTATTCGGAACTCGCAATTTTGCATTCGCTCGCTGCGCCTCGCAACTGCAAATATTGCTCGTAAAAAAATATGCACTTTTAATCCTTATAATATACTATGACGATGATGACGAACCCGTGGTCAGTACGATTACTTTATGAGGGATTGTCCAAGAGACTTAAGATTTTCAGGGTAAGTTCCGTTCCCAAAATGTCGCAGTTCGTTTAACCAGCCCAATCGTACAGGGTGTTCCATAAATATTGGCCAATCAAAATTTTTGTTCCTCAGTATCTCAGGCAAAACTAAACCATATCGAAATAAAATTTTGTGGATATATTCAAGATATTCCTAATATACCTACCTCATGCACATTGTGACCAAGGTGTAAACAGAACATAGAAAACTCAATTGGAATATTGGGAAGAAACCTTCATATTTCCGATTTGAGTAAATTTATGTTGTGTGAAATGAAAACTGATTTACTGAACGTTTATCACTCATTTAAATAGAACGAGACCTCAAAAAAAGAAAAAATATTTTACGGATCAGTTGGATTCATACTGGACAACTGGTATACTTACAGAGTGAGCTATATTTGTTTCAGTAGATTTGGTACTGGATTGAAAAGGTGTATACTAACTATATTTGTTAGTTAGGGAACTTCAGAAGACGGAGAAATATCAGTTTTAACGATATTATACTATAGTGAAAATCAAAGAAGCATCTGACAGCAGCTATTAATGAGTCATTAATCACTTGTGATTAATGGCATTATTATGGCCGAGCAAACAGACGTATAATGGGTATATTAACATTAGTTGTGTATAAAAGATTATTCCAACACATCTCTTTAAATTCACCTTTTTTCGAGATACAATGGTTCTTTGCTAATTTTTGAAATCTTTCATTATATAGAAAAAAGCTCTCCTGAGCATTTTCTAATCATAATAAACTATGTTTTTGTGAAAATTTTCTCTCAAGTCTTATAAGGTGAAGGTTTTTTGCATTTGTGTTGGAATAGGACCCATTCTGCAACTTGTTTGAGAATATATTATTCTGAAAATCAAGTGAGATGACAGCTGTAAATTGCACCTCATTTTCATAAGATATTCAAAGTTTCTCAGTCACAAAACAAGAATGTAAATTCACCGAATAATAAAACAATCGATGGTGAATGTCATTCTTTTTTTTGTCAAACTTTTGTCCGATTTCATCCTTGACTTTTATCATCGCTCATTATAATAAGCTTGGTTGTTTTTGAATTTGACCTAAAAAAACGAGTTTATTTCGTTACCAAATACTTCATCAATATAAATACATAAACGTTTAATCGATTTTACGTTTTCTCTTCCTTTCTGCAACCAATTCTTTATCTCGAAATAGTTAATTAAATTCACTTCACGAGATCAAGATTCCAAATGCGACTATGAATAAATTATAGCAACTTTCGATGGAATCATTCGTTCATGCATCATGCAGCTATTGGTAATGTTTGAAGATTACTGAAGAGTTTGTAGGTATTAATTATTTTTTTCGTCATAAATACTGCTTCTTTACACAGACCGATTTACCGTTCACCTAGTTAATTGATAAATGGAACATTCGAGGTTGTTACGAAAGAAATAACACTGCGTTGCTCTGTTTATGTGAACGCTTTGATGCTTGGAAAACATTTGTAATGTCTAGTCAAGAGTAGTTGAAATACCTATTTGATGATTGGGACTTTATTGAAATGTTATTTCGACTATTAAAATATTAGAATATTAATAGAAGGGAGAAAATTTGGGAAAAAGCACAGAAAACAGTTCCAAATGATTCGACAAAAATCGATAAAGAACTGACGTGAAGTCCGAAGCTTTTGCTCACTCGTTCATATTGGGAAAACGATAAATCCTATTTGAATATCCTGAGGGCTATTGGTTTCATTATATCGATACATCATGAATTCATTTTACCTTTTCGAATATTAAACCTACCCCGAAAAGTTCAAGTTTTGGAGTCTAAAATATATCTGAATTTGCCAAACAAACTGGCTATCCCCAAAATTTTTCGAAAAGGGTCAAATGTAATGAGTACCTAACAAATTTTGAAGGGTTATTTAAAAAGATTAGAAGAATGGGAAATAAGTAGAAACAATGTGAGAATATCATGCAAGACTCAAAATACTATCAGTGCTAATCTAACAAGAGTAAATTGGATCTCCTGACATAAGTCAGAGCTTCTTCGACATGCATGATTTCACAGGGTGAAGCTTCCATAATATCAAAAAAAGAAAAACTATACCGTAGCAGCTTTCATATCATTTACCGAAAATTCCATAACTCAAACAATCTGGTCTTCAATAATAAGATCCGGTCAGAAAAAAAAAACAAATGAATTTTTTGACAACTGAATCGATCAAAATAAGATCAAAAACAGCGATGACTGTTTTCTGAGAACTATTAAAACTGACAAAGATTTTCAAAGTTGCTTTTCTGAAAGAGAAATGTCTGAAGTGTTTTCCCTGACGACGGCTGGCGAGTGCAGGCTGAAACGTTGAATAAACGTGGCAAAAATATTTTTGAAAAAGCCCAAATAATATTTTAATGAGTGTTTTTCCTATGAGAGATTGTTAGAAAAGGCCGAAAAGTTTGGCTCACAATACAAAACCTAAACCCTTATTTCATTAAAGAATTAACAAGAGCCCTGAGCAGGAGCTTTCGAGCGCTCGTTCTTTGGTGGAGCAATAAGACTTTTACCTCAAATTTTATACTTGAGAGACTTGAGATTGATACTTGAATATACATATAAATGCAGTATCTCAGCAAAATCGAAATAATATTCTGGAAATTCTTCAAAAAAATGAAATTTGTTAAATAAATAATTACAAAACTTCAATTATATGGTTCTGAGAGTGCGATCCCCCTGAAATTTTGCATGAACAGTCGGTATTGTAGTTTTCCTTCTCAAATAAATTTCACTCGAATCGGATATTCTGTTATGGAAATAAAAAGAGAGAGAGAAAGTATATTTATTGCTTGGCAAATGGCTAACGACTTGCGTCTTTCTGCCCGTGTGAATTACATTTTGTGTACATTATTACAAATGGAAAAATAATTAAGATATTCTGATTTGACAAAAAAAAACGGAATACATGTGTTTACAAAAAATTAATTATATATGTTAGTATCTACGGCATTTCTGAGAGATCCTTTATTACATCCATTAGTGGCTTAGTTGGATACTTTCGTCTGTGTTGTCTGCTGTCATTTTCCTGTATCGTGCATTGTAGGATTTGTAGGTTGTGGGGGTTGTTTACAAATTTTTTCCCTAAAGTTCTGAATCTATTTAATATTGGTTCTATCTTCATTTTTTCATACAGTAGGGTATTAGGTGGGTTGAAGAGTGGGTTTTCTGGATGACGTATCTTGCTCATGCTCTCATGCTACTGCGTTCTGCCACTTCAATGTTGTTCAGGGTGGGTCTTCTAGCGTTGCTATACAAAGATGTCCATATTCAAGTATTGGTCTACATATACATAGTCTTATATATTTTTGAGGCTGTTTCGGTGTTTATGCCACTGTTTTTATATGTGAGAGACCTAAAGTGCTTTGATCTAGCAATTATTTCTTTCTTTTTCTTGTGGGAATGTGTTTTGAGGTTTATTTTATTATCTATAGTGATTCCTAGGTTACTTCGCATGTTGTACTGGTTTAATATTTTGTTGGAGCATATTTATCGTTTGGTGATGTGTTAGATAGTTTGTGGCCAAATATTATAAGTTTGGATTTCTCAGGGTTTGGCAGGATTCTCCATTTTTTCATCCATCCATCATATTTTGTCACAAAGATCTTGTAGTTTTTTTATAGCTTCCATTAGGTTTCTGTTGTTTGCGATGGTTGGCTGTATCATCTGCATACTGAAGGATATAGCTTTCAAGATCGTTTTTTTATTTCGAGGATGTCGTATACGTAGATGTTATATAATAGGGGGAGATAATGGAGAGCCTTGCGGTACGCCTTGTTGAGGAGTAAATGGTAATGAAAGATATTTGTTGATCTTGATCATGATGCTTCTGTCTCTCAAAAAATCTTTTATTATTGTTTGTAGATATCCTGGAGTGCCCAGTTGATGGAGCTTATACAGGAGACCCTCATGCCACACGCTATCAAATGCTTTTTGATGTCCATGAGTAAAGCTGCTGACTTGTGACCTTTCTTCATTGTGGTTTGGGAAATAAAAAGATTGTTCCTTCAACTGAATTTTCAACACTATGGGCCCCACAGTTTGTTCTGGCACGAGATTTAGTATATCAATGTTTATTCACAGAAAAAATTCACTCGAATCGGATATCCTGTTATAAAAATATATATAGATTTTCCTTTTCAACATTCTGATTATCGTTCTCCTTCACAAAAAAAAATCATTTGAATCGTAATATCTTTTTATGGACATACAGTTTCTTTTTTTCAATATTTCAATTAGATTTTCTAGTTCTGTTCACACTATGACCACAAATTTTGCATGAGGCTTGTTATCAGCATCTTGCATTTGGCCGTAATATTTCATTCCGATTGGTTTCGTATTTTCTGAGATATTGAGAACAAAAATTTTGAATGGCTATATTTTAAGTTGGTTAAAGAACTTAACCGAGCCATTTGAGACCTGAACTCATCTTGAAAATATAAAATCCCAGGACAATCCCTTCGACAGTTATTATGCTAACGGACGGCCGGACAGCCCTACGGACAAAATTGAAATTGACCACGATTTCATCATCAGAGAGTCTGACTCTATCGTTTGAAACCTTTTTCAGTTCAAAATTCGAAAATTACAGACATTTGGGCAAACGATATAGTACTCGTTTAAGTAGAACGAGCGCTCAAAAAGAGTTTAATGATTGTTATAAACACAAGAATAAAATTTTACCGCTTGACTAGAATATCCAAGATTTCCGAAACATCGAACGTAAATTGCGCCATTATTATATCATTTACATAAATATGTTAAATATATCGAATCGCAGTCGAAACAAAAATACAGAAATTATTCACAAGGCCGTGCAGGAACTGGAATTATGTTGTTCTTATCATAAATAATAGAATATATGAAAATGAAAGGGCCCCATATAAAATACCATTTTGCATACATATTTCAATTCCTTTTCTCCTAATTGCTTCGCATGTTGTCTGACAGGATTTCTGTTCTAGAAAAATTATTAGTAGAAACGAGATTGACTTGATTGAGTTTCATAAGTCAAGTGTCGATTAATGGTGTTTTTTCATAGATTTGTGTCATGGTCTTATCCTACAAACTGGTAAATAGCGTTTAAAATCTTTAGAATGATTTACTTATGCAATTAATTTCTGTCTTACTTGTTAACAACAGTTATTCAGCGGAATTTATATTTTGCAAAATTACTCTCGTATTTCTTATTTGCAAAATGCGTAGTAGTCAACAGTTCAAATTGTGGTGTTGGTGTTTTCTTTGAGAATGGAATTTCAGTATATACCAGATGGTTGATGAAAATGTATATCAGACGCACAGAATATTTGGCCAATCAATAGATTTTTTATTCAACAATTATTTGGTCTTGTTCTGAAATCCGTCTATAATTTTTTAACAGTTCTTCACTGATTGGAAGTTTTATAAGTAAATAAGATGAATAATTATAACACCTTTTCCAGAAATGTACTTTCAAGACCTAATACACAGGTGATAGCGAATAAGCGCCACAACTCCAGGAGATAATTCTGCATGAAGAAAAAATTTCATTATGCTGTATTAATATTGTCCGCCATTGCTTCGTTATAGATAAGATAAAGGGTGTTAAAGTGTTACTTAAAAACTGACTATTTATTATGGATCTGAAACCAATCGAGATATGTTAATGAAATTGGTGGGTTTTCAAGATGTAGTTATTACGCATTTTTTGTCAAGCAGAAAAATTTTATGTTCATTGGCGCGCATACGGGTGACGATCTCAATTATTTTTTGACAAAAAATGGTACGCCACTGCAATATTTCAAACTAATAATAATTTTTTGTGTGTTCTTCGTTCATTTGCGCGATAAAACATCTCCTGCCTTTTTTTTCGTATTAGGCGCCGTTTTATACGAAAATACGTTAAGTTGCTACAACAATAATGTGTTAAAGAATTTAGAAAAGATCGTTACTTTGAAATATCTCAGTGGTGTACTTTCATTAATTATTATTGATTGAAATATATTCTGGGAGGATTCTGCATTTCTAAAAACTTTATAGGTTTTCAGTCCCAGAAATAATTTAAAATTTTTAATTAGATGAAGTGCTCTTGCGAGAATCTTTGCACTTATTGTCAGAAGCAAATTGGTCTTGAAAAATTGTTGCCTAAGCGTAAACTGAAAAAAGAAATAAATGATGAGGACAATGTAACGTTTTGTTGTCTACATCAGACACCTTCTTCAAACAAACTTGTAAAATCTTCAGAATTGTGGTGTTTTTCATTTGCAGCAGACTAATTGACATTGAAAGTTGTCAATATTAGAGATGTTGATTTATTTAATTTGAAATTTCCTGATGTCATTTCTTTCTTCTTTCTTCCATAAATCAATCCAAATACATCTATTCCAACAGAACAATTGGCTGAATTATCTACTTCAACTAACAAAATACATGTGGATTCCTTATTTTACTTTATAATTATCAGGTTCCGTCATTAGGATCTTTGTGTTGTTCCAGTTCATCATATGATCTCCGCTATTTGAACATACGTGATCAGCGATTTGTGATTTTGTAATGTTTCTTTTTTTTGTAGAAATTTCATTAATAACTAGGAAAACGTGTGGACGAAAGTTGTATGGAAGATGTTTACTTTTTAATGGGGAAACACCTCCTGAAGTTTGTCGCGCTTAATCACTAACAATTGCAAGTATATCTATAATGAGATTTACAAAATCTCGGAGAATTTTCTGATTGAAATGGCTCATATTAACCAATTTCCTCAACAAATCTATTATGCTCAATTTTCAAATTATTTTCTACCGTAATAGGTATGCACGGTTTGTTATTCAAACACATATAAAGGAAACAATTTTAACTCCATAGCAGCTCCTGGCCATACTTTACAAAATGACAATCTCTTAACAGAGTGGATAGCCTTGCAAAGATGCTCTTGTGTTATTCAAATTTGACATGATTATAAATGCAAATTGATATGCATTGATTATCACAAAGAAATCAGTGCTTCTCTCTAATTGATTTTCTTCGTCCAGTTGGCCAATCGAGACTTATGGTTGGTTTTGAATATTCTAGAAAGGAATTAATGTTTTTAAACGATCTTCTATTACATTGAGCTCTAGGATATCGTATCCTTTCCCATTCTTTGGAAATCGATTACATATACAGTTACACGCTTTTGTAGGGTTCACACACTTTTTATACTACTAATACGACTCGTGAAATTTAATTTGTTTCCGATACTTTGATTTTTCGAACAATTCTATAAAGTCTGCTTATTGAAGACCAATTTTGCTAAAGGAGATCATCGTGTTAGGATGAAAATAGCTGACTCATGACAGTTTATAACATATTATGAATGAATTTAGAATAAATATACTTAAATGTTTTAATTCATTTGTGTCATTTTTTCTATGAAAATGGATTTCATTATATTGATAATTACACCAAACGCCTTTCCGTCCTTCGAAAGCTTTATAAGTTCACGATGCCAACGGGCATATTTTTGTAGCCTGGTTATTTTCAACAGAAATAGTCAATGAAATTTGAATTCAGCGTACTTCAGGCAATATTGTTTCGAATGAAATATCACTGTGCATATCACAGTGTTTGCGGAAAAAATGTAAATGGGGCAGCATGCATTCACATAAGAAGAAAGCCCCAGTAAAAACCTGTCTCTCCATATGTATGAGTGTGATGAGAAGGTATTGGGATTTTTTCAAAGAATGAGCTTAAAACTCATATCGAAGGACTTTTTTCATTGTAACAAATTTCCAATGTTTCTTTTCTTTGAATTATCGTCATTAAATTGCATCTGAAAAACAAAACAACAGAAACAGAAAATCAAAAGAACATTGAGAGGAATATAAATAATCACCTCTGTGCCACTATTTACAGTAACATTCACAATTTTCCTTGAAATTCCTTTAATATTCGAAAAAGCTGCTCTTAAATTAGGAGATACGATCAAATGAGGTATGGCTTCCCCATTAATATTCTTTCAAACCTCCATTACTTAAGACCATAAAATATTATGGGTCTTGAACCCAGTCGGGTTATTCTCTCCCATAGATTTAACATGACGAAAAACGTGTGACAAACGTATTTTAAATGATACGAGTATAATGAAAATGTTAACAGTGTTTTCGTTATGATTCTGTTTCCAAACTAATTTCAAAGGTTTCAAAATTCATGGAAGGAATTCGGTGCGCCATCTATATTTGATTCATTTAAAAAAAAACCGCACAATTTGAAACAACCTTTATAGGGTTTTCCAATAAGAGGTGTTATTTTGATATTCAAAGAAAAATGCCATTTTTCAATATAAATGATCGGATGGTTTATTTCATTATAAAGAAAAAGCTATACCGTTAATAGTGGAAACGTAGACAAAAGTCTAAGTCTAAGGTGGAAAATAACATCATGCAAATGACCACCACGACCACATTTGCAGGACCATACTTTTTTGATGAAATTTTACATTACCAAATCGCTCTATGTCTGCTCTATGTCCTCGATAGCCTCACAATTCCATCTTTGAGCTCTTGAATCGACGCTGGGTTATAGGCGTAGACCTTCTCTTTCACGTGGCCCCCAAAGGAAGAAGTCGCAAGGTGTTAAATCACAGATATCGGTAGCCAATTGCGATCACCTCTCTAAGAGATAATACGGTCCGGAAACGTTTCCAGCAAAAGATCACTTATCACCATTTTTTATAGTGAATTTAATAATTTCAATGCGTTCTTGAAGCGTTATCGTTTCATTTTTATTAATGGCGTAGTTTCTCTACTTGTCAAATGTCAAAAATGACAGATTCAAACATGACATCTACCGAAATAGCGGGCTATTCAAAATAACACCTCTTATTGGAAACCCTTTAGAAGCCTTTACGAAAACTGACTTAGGTACAGAATATTGGAAATTGACAGCAAAATAATATACTAAGACTTCTGACGCTCTTGCAAAAAGAAAGAGACAGTTCTTCATATTAACACACAATTGACCGTAAATGACCTTGTTTATGTGATAGCTAGAACGCTATAGTCCAGAACTAAAATTTCGAATTTGCTCTTAATGGACGGCTAAACTCAACGCTGATACGCTTTTTCCGATCTGCTTTTCTAATTTTTTTGCACAATAAAGTAACTAAAGCAATATTCGGAAAGTCAAAACACATTAACATACTAAATTAATGAGCTTCTTTTCATCCGAATCTATTTCAATAGAAACCATCCAGTTGACGCGCAAAAGAATTAGTTCTTGTTTGTGATTCAGTTTGCAATTTAAGTTGGCATGCGCTTTTTCATTAAAAGTGGCTAATTAATTAGAGGATTTATTCATAATACAATATATACGGCCGTCGGTGAAATAATTAGAGTATACGAAGATTTTCATGCAGAAAAGGAGGCAGCAGAGCAGATTATCCTAACGAGGTCATAATTATTGGTACTTTCGGATGCGTGATCATGATCGTTATCTCTGTTATATATTTTTAATACCTGTCCCGATCATTTTTCGAGAGCTAAGTATGTTGGTAATTAACGATACTTCACAGGTTTTGCTGAATTGGTCGCTTGCCAAATGCAATATATGTAATTATCATGAAGAGTCTACGTAATGAAGGTCTTCAGGCTTAATGATATGGAATTGTCGTTGACTTGTAGATACTCCATATTGTGTAGATAGAGGTATTCTTATGTGATCTACAGTGAAGATAGTAACTCGAAGTGTACCAGTTTCAAGCCATAACGCATCTGCTACAGTTACAGTAGCTATTTAGGAATTTGCTAAGTGATAATAATAAGCATTGCTTAAAGCTTACAAAAGCATTTTGCTAAAAGTTGACGCGAAAAACAGTTATAAGAATTGAGATAATGAAGGATTTGCTTGTTTGAACGAAAGCGGTGAATTTCCGAAATCGTGTTTTCACAAAAAACGAGAAAATTTTTCCTTTGAGCTTTTTCTTAATTCCCAAAACCCTGACACCAATCAAATGATGGTTTGGACCGCTGTTATCGCGGATTGGCCCTCCACAATCGTTTTCATTGAGCCTGGCGTCCAATTTAATGCATGGGATTATGTTAGGCGCCTATATAAAATAATTGTATCCGAGCTCATGTTCGATAATTTCAATATCGTTCTTGAAAACTATACAAAATATTGATTTTACTTCGAAATAAGTCCGAAAAGTATCGAAACAATTTGAATATTTAATGCTTCTGCACACCAAAATAGCATTAATTGAACATTAAATTGGGTTCAACCAACCCTTTATTTGAGGTCGGCGGAAAACAATTTAATATAAATAATGTATGAATACCAAAACGTGTTTCGTCACTTTCTGACAATTTCTCGTGAAATTTGAGAAATTTTTACTGGCGAGGGTTCATCTCTAGTGTTATACATATGATAAAATACGCATACATATTCATAATATTAACAAATCAATTGATTTAATCTGCATTGATGATACTAGAGGAGTTATTAGATTTACAGGTCCGGCAAGTGTAACCAGATTCAAGCATAGCGCATCTACACAGTACAATTACAGTGGAACTTCCTTATAACGCCCTATAGAGCTAAATCAGTAAGAAAAATTGAGTATAAAAAATTTCGTTATACAGAAATGTATAGTCGGCAATGTCGCGGTCGACTTCACTGATAAATTTAAGTTTGCCATTCAAACTCAAGCACTTCCTTTCAGACATTTTCGCACAAACACTAGCGTAATGGTTATATTGAAACCTAACAGCCAATGGTGTATTTAAAATTGTTTCAGAAAGATCTCTCTGCCCGCCGTAATGATTAGTTTAAGGTCGGGATTTATTACGTAGGTCTGGAAAAATTTCGGAAAACCCCACCCTTATACCTTTTTACCAATACCCATTCAAAGAGTGATGTTCTTTGAATATTTCATTATAAAGAGAATTCACTTCGTTTAGAGGATGTATTTAACATGGATATTGGATTCAAGGTGCAATGTCTTGTAGGAAATTCGTTAGACAGAAATTCATTTTCCTTACCGAATTTTATGGCCTTTTGAATAAGTTAAACTTCGATGCCGGACAGTGTAGTATGATCAGAATGGTAGAGGAGATATGTTCATTTTGTCAATCAAGATTAACTAACATGTTGATACTAGCAAATTATCAATGAAGTTTGAAACTCTATGCTATTGGTTCCTTGCATTGAATTTAAATTCAACTATTTCTTTCAAACTAACCTTGAAACTTTCAAGATTGGAAGTTTCTGTTGTTTAGTCGTCCAGAACTTTACTCTAGAATGACCTAAGATATAGCATATTATTACGTCCTCAAAAAAAGTGAAAACGGAAAGAAGGAATGGAAGAGTCATCGTCAATTCGATTTGCACCAACGATGATGAAGTCATAGAATCTTATTGTCCAGATCACCAGTAAAAGTAGAAGTGTCTTTATCTGTCATATTCAATATTCATGTTTTTTTCATGAACTTTCCACTAACTTTGAGATATACTAGAGACCGTATCTTAGAGAAGTGTCATTCTATTGTGTTGAGAAAGTAATGAAATTTTTGACGGGATAACTCTTTAATTTCTTCTTTCAGACAAACAGAAACTGACATTATATTATAAATTTATTGGTATGTTTTGATTTCTGGGGAATAATGTGTGATCTATGCGAATCAATAGCTTTAGCTTTTTCCATACACTCATTTCATTATCACGTCCATTTCTTGAATGTAAACATTTAAGATATTCAAACCTTTATTTATTCCTTACGAAAATCGTCAAGTGGATGGCAGAATTGTGAGAAGAACCACCGTGACCTGACATCAATCCAATTGAGCAGATATGGATTACTGAGGAGAGCGATATCCAATCGCTGAAATCCACTTCCAACTTTTTCAGGAATTGAGTTTAGAATGGAACGATATGCCAGAAAATTTCATTGATGTCTTTATTCGTGGGATTACCAGGCGATTGGGTAGTTGATTCATGGGAGTGATGTAATACGGATTATTGAATTTGGGTTTGAAACCACAAAATTTTCTATCGAATATATTGTATACTCCGTTCACGAAAGGTTGAGCCGTCGGTTGCCATGACAATTTGCATATTTCACTGTGTATATTAGAATTTTAGGTTATGGTGTTCATTTTCTTGTCAATGTTGTCAATATCGCATAGAGTT
>CM024248.1:369845-404606 GCA_013421045.1 Propylea japonica | reverse complement strand
TAACTGAACTTTATAAGCCTTAAGACCCTAATCTTTATGCAAAATACGGTGTAATGACGTTTGTGGAATGCCTTATCCAAAGAACGACGAGGAATAGACAAACCTGGATTTTCTTCAAACACTTTCGGTTACAGCAGCAATATTCTCGGCTGTTCTTGAGCGACGTGCCGGATTCTATTCTTCACATCACTAACTTGTCCCAACAGCTCAAAATTTTCCACCGATGTCTTCATTGCGGTCCGACGAGGTGTTCACGACGACCCAAAAAATTGCCGAATTTTCATCATTTTTGTAGTGAATTTTAATAATTTCATTGCGTTTTGAAGCTTGTATCGTTTCATTTTTATTAATGGCGTAGTTTCTACTTGTCAAATGTCAAAAATGACGGCTTCAAACGTGACATCTACCGAAATAGCGGGCTATTCAAAATAACACCTCTTATTGGAAAACCCTTTATTCGTTCAATATATGGACCAGTAAGTTTATCCGGCAATTACTACTCAGGTGTATTATCTGTCGATAAATTATTTTGTCTACGAGAGGCCTAATAAGAATGACTGGAAATAAATTCCGAAAACTGTTTTGGCTTTCGGTAATCCTGGCCTTTGGCAATGTTTATGGCCTCAACCATAGAATTCATTCCAATAATTCACCTTTAATCACACAGCATTATGTCCATAGATCATGACTATAATTACTGAAGAATTTCAGTATTTTTCGTCTCATTCGAAAACTATCCAAAATAAATAATTAGTGTAAAAAAGACTGCCATTAATCTTTCATTTAGCATCGTATACTGTGAATTAAATATGGGGTTGCTATTTGAATATCCCGAAATATTTCAATTTTAAGTGCCACATTTTCGGAGCAAAATCTTCAGAAAACCTTTCGATGTATCAGAATACTGAATAAACCACATGAATCGCATAGAAAATAATCGAGATATTGCATTTCCAAACTGGCAATGCAGATGTCAAAAAATTTCAAAAAGGACCCCGCACATTTAGTATGAAAATTGGCTCCCGGTGGATTTGGCTGAAAATTGATATGATGTCTACTAATCCTTCTGATCAAATGTTTCTACAGTCACGAAGCTGAAAAATGCATACTTCTAGGAGTTTTCAGCGATTTTTTGTATCCCATTAAGGCTTACGTATTACCGTTCACACAGAAATGTTTGAGAATATTTCGTGATTATTGAAAGCAGATTCTGTTAATTCGAAATATTTTCAAACATTTCTGTGTGAACGGTAATACGTAAGCCTTAATGGATACAAAAAATCGCTAAAAACTCCTAGAAGTATGCATTTTTCAGCTTCGTGACTGTAGAGACATTTGATCAGAAGGATTAGTAGAACATCATATCAAATTTTCAGCCAAATCCACCGGGAGCCAATTCCCATAATACGTAGGCCATAATGGATACAAAAAATTGCTAAAAACTCCTAGAAGTATGCATTTTTCAGCTTCGTGACTGTAGAGACATTTGATCAGATGGATTAGTAGAACATCATATCAAATTTTAAGCCAATCCACCGGGAGCCAATTCCCATACAAATGTGCGGGGTCCTTTGTGCATAACTTGGCAACAGTGCATGGCAGAGAATTTTTTTAGTAGGTTATACTGCGAATTTGGTATTGAATCGATACATAAATAAAAATATAGGTAGTGCATTGGAAATAAGAAAGTAGATTTGCGTTTTAGATAGACGTGGCAACACTGTCGACTTGAAAATATTTTAGGCGAAGAGTTTTCTCCACCCTCAAGGCTCCACCTGAATTTCAGAACGAAATATTCACTAGTTCTCCAGAAACGTCTAATAGGCCAAGTTAAAAGGTGAACCCTGTATGTAGCTATCTCATATAATTGAAGAGAGAGAGACACAATCCTGTCCAATTTTATGCTCACTTTGTATAATATTAGTTGCCTTATCGTTATTGTAATAAATTAAGAAAAGCCCTGAGCAGGAGCTTTTGAGCGCTCGTTCTTTGGTGGAGCAATAAAACTATTACCTCAATTTTATATGCGATTTGAGATTGATACCGAATATATAAATGCAGAATCTCAGCACAATCGGAATTATATTTTATTTTATTTTATTGCGTTTCAGATAGACGTGGCAATACTGTCGACTTGAAAATATTTTAGGCGAAGAGTTCCTTCATAGAGCAAGAGCCCGTGAACGCCAGACCTTCGTTATTTTATAAAAGCTGAAACTTGTCTACGCATGTTCCCAACACAGTAAGAACGATGGACCATTTTGAAGTTTGGGTTACCCTGGCTTTGGCAGGTAAAAGGTATTAAAGGGGTGTAAAATACTTATCTAATTTCGTCAATTATAAAGTGTGATTTTTTGATATTACCTTCAGAATATCATAAAAATCACGTCATTAATGCCAGACACTTACTATAGTGGCAACCCCTTGCCAGACACTCTTAATGTTGATAAAATTATATATATTTCTACTTACGTTATAGTAGCTGATTTTTATATATGACTTGGGCAATAATAAGATAATGTTTCCTCATTAGCCAGACATTTTTGATAGTGCCAACCCTTTGACAGACAAGCTTGTAGTTAGCTTCAGGTGCGAGCGCGAGACAGTATTTATGAGTGGGTGCAAGTGAGACGGCATGATTATAATGACTTATGCAAATACATTTTTTGGTACAGATTTATATAACTAATCATTTAAGTGAATCTCAAAAACATCTGAAGAAAAGATATCTGATGCTACAACTAAATAAAATTGTTAAAATTTTAATTTATTCTATTAACAATTTAAGTTAGTTGTAGCATCGAATGTTTTTCCTTCATATTTTTGAGATTCACTTAAATGATTAGTTATATAAATCTGTACCAAAAAATTTATTTGGTATAATATAGTCATTATAAGTCATTATAATCATGCCGTCTCACTCGCACCCACTCTAAATACTGTCTCGCGCTCGCACCTGCAGCTAAACTACAAGCTTGTCTGGCAAAGGGTTGGCACTATCAAAAATGTTTGGCTAATGAGGAAACATTATCTTATTATTACCCAAGTATCATATATGAAAATCAGCTTTTACTATAACGTAAGTAGAATTACATATAATTTTATGAACATTAGGGTGTCTGGCAAGGGGTTGCCTTTATAGTAAGTGTCTGGCAATTAATGACGTGATTTTTAATGATATTCTGAAGGTAATATCAAAAAATCACACTTTATGAAATGACGAAACTAGATCAGTAATTTACACCCCTTTAATACCGTTTACCTGCCAAAGCCAGGGTAACCCAAATTTCATAATGGTCCATCGTTCTTACCTGTGTTATGAGCATGCGTAGACAAGTTTTCAGCTTTTATAAAATAACGAAGGTCTGGGGTTCACGGGCTCTTAGACTATCATCCTCGCGGCTTGACCTAAAATTTCAGATGTAAATATCCATTATTTCTCCGAAAACGTCTAATAGGCCAACTTTTCATATTTAATGGTCTTCTATCGCGTGGCATTATGCATGGTACTATTTTCCTCGACACCCTGTAGATATTTAATACAACTATCCTCAATCCAAAGCATAAAACCGTTTCATCTCACAATAATACCCACTTTCAACGTCCAATATTTCCATAAGACCAGGACCCCATCTGAGACTTATTCCACAATGTTTACACAACGTCTAAAATGATATTACATTACCGCATCGAATCAACGTAGGAGTAATGTAATCGATCTTTTCGAATAATATGAAATGAATATCCGATAACTTATCGCTGAACGAACGACTGCTACAACTTGGATTTGGTTTTCTAATGTTAGTACCATGTGCTACGTTGGGAGACGGAGTGATACTGGCAGTGATTGATTACCGAGAAATGCGCGATTGTTTTCGAGAACGAGTGCTGTAATGTGCTTGATGAAATGATAACGGACGACCATGACGTCCTACGACAGATTGCCCGATAGGTTAAGGGCCGAACTTGAGGTGAGAAAGAGATGTGGTTGGTTTTTAAGCGGATTGGAGAATACACTGTAAACGTTTTTCAGGGTTGAACAAATTTCTTTTGTGCTTTTTGTCCAATTTGATCACACAACTACTTAACTTAATATTTATCTACAATAATTTGCACTTATTTATTAACAATAACCAACACTAACTTATTTACATACTCGAAGATTTATATTCACTTCAAACAGTTCGGTATAAAGGGCTATACTGATTTCAAACTTTAACTGACTGTAAGTCCAACGCGCGTCTTTATATGTGACTAGCAAACCCAACAGACGTTGTTCTGTATACACTAAAATTCATTCAATTCGATCGAGCCGTTTAGTTGCAGAGTAGATGAAAACGACTTCAGCGCCATCTGTTGATCTGATTTGTGTCATAAACATACGGGTAGGCAATCCAAAATACATTCATACAAAACATCCCTCACACTTCGGTACCTTATCCTACCCGCCTAGTGCCTACCTCGGAGACATTTTGGTGCGATTTCATCTTCAACCTGCCATATCTTTTGATGTATTCATCATAATTGAATGATGTAAGAGGCAATTTCGTTCTATATTAAATACTGGGTATGAAGGACGTATTTAATTGGATAAAGATCAATAGCGTATTCATAAAAAAATACTCCCAAATAATGCGTAATTTTGAGAAACTTTCGGAAAAAGGGTGATACCGAGTAAACCTTGAAAGATAGATATATGCTATCGCGGATTTTTTTGTAGAACTATTAAAGAGGTACATTTCCGTCATACATTGTTTCCACGTACGTCTTACGGTTTTCGCAGCGCACCTGAAAATAGCTGATTTTGGTACTCATAATTATTATCATTGAAGTTATAGTAGGTTTCCTCAATTTTCTCGGGTGAAAAGTATAGCCTATGTTACTCAAGGATAATGTAGCATTCTAAGGGTGAAAGAATTATTGAAATCGGTCAGTAGCTTATGAGTTATCTCATATCAACGCCACAAACCCCACAAACATACAAATCTTTCCTCTTTATAATATTAGTATAGATGACGCTTCTGTTCCAGAAATACCTAGACTATTCTTGAGAGTTCCAACACGGCCTTCTTAAGACATGACGAGCTTTGGGAGGTATACCACTTGCACAAGAGATCCGATATTTAATGTGTTTTAACGACGAATCTGATAAAAGGGTGGACGTATACCCTACTCAGTCGATCAATTGAATATAAATGGAAAAAATTGGAACTAACGCGAATTGGTTGATTAATTAATCAATTTATTGTGCAGTAAAAACCGGCGGGGAAGTGTCTTTTGCCAAAAAAACTTGAACTCAAATATTACTCTCAAAATGAAATTAACTCAATTAAAATTCTATGAGATTATCCCACTACTTCTTTACTAAAGATTG
This sequence comes from Propylea japonica, assembly GCA_013421045.1. Taxonomy (NCBI): domain Eukaryota; kingdom Metazoa; phylum Arthropoda; class Insecta; order Coleoptera; family Coccinellidae; genus Propylea; species Propylea japonica. Next base: position 399,232 of record CM024248.1, on the reverse strand, counting down.
GCGCTCACTTGGACGAGACGAGACGAAGCGAAGAGTTGTTTTAACGCAGGCACGATTTGCACTGATTCAAACGATTTGATCTTCGCTTCGCGCCTCCCAAGTGAGCGTCTACCCATTTGATTCAGTGCAAATCGTGCCTGCGGAAAACAACTCTTTCGCTTCGTCTCGACCAAGTGAGCGTCAACCTTAAGGCTCTAAAAAGGGGAGTATACCAGACAGCCATGCTGGGTCCAACCCAGACTCGAAAATTACAGAACAATTCGAATGAAATGAAATGAAGTCTGTAATCAAATGTAATAATTTATTGTTTATGTTGGTGCATAACCCCGATAGATGGCGATGAAAATTTGCGAGTGATCTGTAATTTTCGATCTTTTCCCAGTCAGCCTGTCTGGCATACCAATCTTTCTAGTGCTCTACTTCTACCTATGTGATAATCATTCTACGTATTCTTCACGTAACTATTGAGAAATGTTCGGAAAACTGGAACAAAGCGAATTTAGAATTAACTTCGAATTCGAGCCACAAGTACAATTTTCTGTGAATTTCGAATAGGTACCTAATAAAAGTCCAATCCAATGCTATGAATAGTCAGTTCACATGAAATTGATTTTTTGTTCGGAACTCTTCAAAAAATGTGATCCTTGATCGAGATATTCAATACATTTTATTTTGCATAAGAGATACATCTAACATAATATAAATTTCTATTTTAGTAGAGTTATAACATTACTCGTATTGGTTCTCAATACTCTACGTTCGGTGGCCCATGACAATCATACATTAAAAAAGGGCTAATCATGCATAAGAACGGATCATATCATTATTCTTCTTTATAATATGAAATAAATATCCGATTATTTATCGCTGAACGAACGACTGCTACAACTTGGATTTGGTTTTCTAATGTTTAGTACCATGTGCTACGCTGGGAGACGGAGTGATTACTGGCAGTGATTTGATTACCGAGAAATGCGCGATTGTTTTCGAGAACGAGTGCTGTAATGTGCTTGATGGAATGATAACGGACGACCATGACGTCCTACGACAGATTTCCCGATAGGTTAAGGGCCGAACTTGAGGTGAGAAGGAGATTGTTGGTTTTTAGCGGATTGTAGAATGTACTGTAAAGTTTTTCGGGGTTAAAAAATTTCTTTTGTGCTTTTTGTCCAATTTGATCACACAACTACTTAACTCAATATTTATCTACAATAACTTGCACTTATTTATTAACAATAACCAACACTAACAAATAGTTCGGTATAAAGCGCTATACTGATTTCAAACTTTAACTGACTGTAAGTCCAACGCGCGTCTTTATATGTGATGACGGTCCTGTTCCAGAAATACCTAGACTATTCTTGAGAGTTCCAACACGACTTTCTTAAGACATGACGAGCTTGGGAGGTATACCACTTGCACAAGTGATCCGATATTTAATGTGTTTTACGATGAATATCTGATAAAAGAGTGGAGGTAGGCCCTACTCAGTCGATAAATTGAATATAAATGGAAAAAATTGGAACTAACGCGAATTGGTGTATTAATTAATCAATTTATTGTGCAGCAAAAACCGCGGGGAAGTGTCTCTTGCCAAAAAACTTGAACTCAAATATTACTCTCAAAATGAAATTAACTCAAATAAAATTCTATGAGATTATTCCTACTACTTCTACTAAAGGTTGGCGCTCACTTGGACGAGACGAAGCGAAGAGTTGTTATCCGCAGGCACGATTTGCACTGAATCAAACGATTCTGATCTTCGCTTCGCGCCTCCCAAGTGAGCGTCTACCCATTTGATTCCGTGCAAATCGTGCCTGCGAAAAACAACTCTTCGCTTCGTCTCGTCCAAGTGAGCGTCAACCTTAAGGTTCTAAAAAAAGGTGTAGTATAGCAGACAGCCATGCTGGGTCCAACCACAGACTCGAAAATTACAGAACAATTCGAATGAAATGAAATGTGTATTCGAATAAATGAAGTCTGTAATCAAATGTAATAATTTATTGTTATGTTAGTGCATAACCCGATAGATGGCGATGAAAATTTGCGAGTGATCTGTAATTTTCGAGTCTATGGTTGGACCCAGTCAGCCTGTCTGGCATACCTATCTTTCTAGTGCTCTACTTCTACCTACGTGATAATCATTCTACGTATTCTTCACGTAATTATTGAGAAATGTTTGCAAAACTGGAACAAAGCGAATTTAGAATGAACTTCGAATTCGAGCCACAAGTACAATTTTCTGTGAATTTCTAATAGGTACCTAATAAAAGTCCAATCCAATGCTATTAATAGTCAGTTAATATAAAATGTGATCCTTGATCGAGATACATCTAACATAATATAAATTTCTATTTTAGTAGTACTCGTATTGGTTCTCAATACTCTACGTTCGGTGGCCCATGACAATCATACATTAAAAAAGGGCTAATCATGCATTAGAACGGATCATTATTCTTTCTAATATGAAATAAATATCCGATAACTTATCGCTGAACGAACGACTGCTACAACTTGGATTTGGTTTTCTAATGTTTAGTACCATGTGCTACGTTGGGAGACAGAGTGATTACTGGCAATAAATTGATTACCGAGAAATGTGCGATTGTTTTCGAGAACGAGTGCTGTATGTGCTTGATGAAATGATAACGTACGACCATGACGTCCTACGACAGATTGCCCGATAGGTTAAGGGCCGAACTTGAGGTGAGAAGGAGATTTGTTGTTTTTTAAGCGGATTGGAGGATATACTGTAACGTTTTGGGGGTTAGACAAATTTGTTGTTGTGTTTTTTATCCAATTTACTTTCACCACTACTTAACTTAATATATCTACAATAACTTGCACATGTTCATTAACAATAACTTATTTACACACTCGAAGATTTATATTCACTTTAAACAGTTCGGTATAAAGCCCTCTACTGATTTCAAACTTTAACTGACTGTGAGTCCAACGTCTTTATATGTGATCACGGTCCTCTTCCAGAAATACCTAGACTATTCTAGAGAGTTCCAGCACGGCCTTCTTAAGACATGACGAGCTTTGGGAGGTCTACCACTTGCACGACAAATCCGATATTTAATGTGTTTTACGATTAATATCTGATTAATGGGTGGAAGTATGCCCTACTCAGTCGATCAATTGAATATAAATGTAAAAAATTGGAACTAACGCGAATTGGTTGATTGATTTATCAATTTATTGTGCAGCAGCAACAACGCGGGGAAGTGTCTCTTGCCAAAAAACTTGAACTCAAATATTACTCTCAAAATGAAATTAACTCAAATAAAATTCTCTGAGATTATTCCTACTACTTCTACCTATGTGATAATCATTCTACGTATTCTTCACGTAATTATTGAGAAATGTTTGGAAAACTGGAACAAAGCGAATTTAGAATGAACTTCGAATTCGAGCCACAAGTACAATTTTCTGTGAATTTCGAATAGGTACCTAATAAAAGTCCAATCCAATGCTATGAATAGTCAGTTCACATGAAATTGATTTTTGTTCGGAACTCTTCAAAAAAATGTGATCCTTGATCGAGATATTTCAATACATTTTTATTTTGCATAAGAGATACATCTAACATAATATAAATTTCTATTTTTAGTAGAGTTATAACATTACTCGTATATTGTTCTCAATACTCTACGCTCGGTGGCCCATGACATCATACATTAAAAAAGGGCTAATCATGCATTAGAACGGATCATTATTCTTTCTAATATGAAATAAATATCCGATAACTTATCGCTGAACGAACGACTGCTACAACTTGGATTTGGTTTTTCTAATGTTTAGTACCATGTGCTACGTTGGGAGACAGCAGAGTGATTACTGGCAATAAATTGATTACCGAGAAATGTGCGATTGTTTCGAGAACGAGTGCTGTAATGTGCTTGATGAAATGATAACGTACGACCATGACTTCCTACGACAAATTGCCCGATAGGTTAAGGGCCGAACTTGAGGTGAGAAGGAGATTGGTTGGTTTTTAAGCGGATGGAGAAATACACTGTAACGTTTTTCCAGGTTGAACAAATTTCTTTTGTGCTTTTGACCAATTTACTTACACAACTACTTAACACACATACCTATTTATCACTACATAGTATAAAACAAAGTCGCTTTCTCTGTCCCTTTCTATGCTTAAATCTTTGAAACTACGCAATGGATTGTGGCGTTTTTTTAATAGATAGAGTACTTCAAGAGGAAGGTTTATATGTATAATAACATCCATTAAATAGTGGAGAAGTATGTACTGTTATTTTTGAGGTTTCTAATGTGATGTCCGTGCGAAGCCGGGGCGGGTCGCTAGTCTACAATAAATAACACTTATTTATTAACAATTACTATCACTAACTTATTTATACACTCGAAGATTTATATTCACTTTGAACAATTTGAAAGTGCTTTTACTGATTTCAAACTTTAACTGAGTGCGAGTCCAACGCGCAAGTCTTCATACGCGATCACTGTCCTATTCTGGAATTACCTAGACTATTCGAGAGAGTTCCAGCACGGCCTTCTTAAGACATGACCGGGTGTCAAAACCGGCAACGCCGCAAAAGACGAGCTTTGAGAGGTATACCGCTGGCAGGAGAGATCCGATATTTCATGTGTTGGCCGATGAATACCAATAAATTGAATATGAATGGAAAAATTGGAACTAAAACGAATTGGTTGATGGTTTAATTAATAATTTATTGTGAAGCAAAAACCACGGGGAGGTGTCTCTCGCCAAAGAACTCGAATATAACTCTCAAAATGAAATCAACTCGAATAAAATTCTCTCAGATTATTCCTAGTATTCTACCTATGTGATTATCATTCTTCGTATTCTACAAGTAATTATTGAAAATGTTTGGAAAATTGGAACGAAGCGAATTTAGAATGAACTTCGAATTCAAACCACAAGTACCGGGTTTTTCACTATAATTTGACACCCCCTTTAACTTTGTTACTGAAGGAGATACAAAAAATATTCGTATAAAAGTTTCACGAAATCAACTGAGGTTTTTGATATGAGTCCAGAAGAAACTGATATTTACCGGGTGGCCAACATATTGATGGCAACATTTGTTTTTTCAAATGGAACACCCTGTATATTTTTACATGTTTGTTAGCTTTTTCTCCCCTGATTTAGAATATGTAACATTTGTTGGTCTATCTTTCTTATTCTGAGCACCACAGAGTTTCAAATTTCAATAACCATCTGGCATAGCATTTTGGAAGTTCGTGGCCAATTTGATCTTTGGATTGGTAATGGCGCACTCACTTTATGGCCACCAAATAGTCCCGATTTAACACCGTTGGACACGTTTTTATAGCCGTCCTGAAGGAAAAAAAATTACATCAGCAATAATGACAAACAATGAAAGCGGAGAATAATATTAATGATTTAAAATCAACCAATATTAAACCCACAATTCGGAACTAATTCCTTCAACGCACAAAGAATAATGATAATATTGTAATGATTGAAAACAAATTTTGAAGCTTCAATTACTGACTTGAATCAGAGCCATAATAATGCTATCAAAAATAGTCTAGACAACTAAGTATATGAACTATGGTATTGGATGAAGGTGGTCATTTTGAGCAATTTTTCATTTTCTTCTGTTGTTCACCCTGTATATCTCCCATTGACGTTATTATACTCCAAAAATGAGCTTTTTCAGAGTAAACGCACTTTGCCTCTTGTGAAATGATTACAGATCTTGGCAGGTGGTTCTTGAAATTTGAAACTCTGTGGTTGTTAGAATAAAAGAGATAGACCAACATATGTTACATATTCGAAATCAGGGGAAAAAGAGCTAGCCAACATGTAAAAATATACAGGGTGTTCCATTTGAAAAAATGAAGTTGCCATCAATATGATGGCCACCCTGTATATATTTCAGTTTCTGGACTCATATAAAAAAAACCTCAGTTGATTTCGTGAAACTTTATACGAAATATTTTTTGTATCTCCTTTAGTAACAAGTTAAAGGGGGGTCAAAATTATGGTGAAAACCCCGGTACAATTTTCTGTGAATTTTGAGTAATCCAATCCAATGCTTTAAATTCACATAAAATTGATATTTGTTCGGAACTCTAAAAAAAAAAATGGGCCATCATATTCAAATATGGAATGACCTGATCCTTGATCGAGGTATCAATACATTTTTTTTTGCATAAGAGATAAATCTGACAAAATATAAATTTCTATATTTCAGTAGAGTTATAACCTCGGTTGTCCATGACAATCATACATTAAAAAATGGCTTATCATGCATTAGAATGAATCATTATTCTTTCTAATAGAGATAGAGAGAGAAATATGGGTCTTCGACTACGAATCTTCGCTCTTCTCTTTTCCAAATATTCTTATTGATTCCTTTCATTTCTGGCCTCTTACGATTGTGTTGCATGTAACTGCTCCAAGTGAAAGCGGCCCCTACATGCTGAAACAAGCTGCTATGTCATGCATCGACTCTAGGATTCATGGAACTTGCATCAGTTGCAAAGTGCCTACTCAAATCGAAACCTTTTGCGATGCTGAATCGACTCAATGTTCATGAAACAAAAGAGAGTCGGGTGAAGTTATTTATTACTAGGGGTTGTGAACTTATTATCAGAAGTAAGGCGTTACGAATAAAATGAGGCAGGTTTTGCCAATACCTGTTTCATTAGCTTCCAATGGTTTTTTTATGAAACATTAGTGATGTTCTTTCGAACTGAACGAAGTGATTTATATAACTTCAATCAGAAAGATCAGTTGAAGCGATCGTTCTTTCGTTTTCAATCAGTTCTCCCTTCCACAACTCTAAAGTGATTGCAAGTGATTATTCTAATCGCGGAATAAGTTCCATCAGTTCAATCAGTACGAAAGAACACTACTATTAATGATTATATACACGTTTTCTTTTCAGTAAAAATACCTCATTAAGCGTGCTTTCGAATGACATATCAACTTTTGTTTTAGCTGCTCATCCTCCCCATAATATCATGGCTAACATTATAACAATGAAAAAGTCTAACATTTCACTAAATTTGCTCTATTTTGAAGCTCTTCGTGATTGAATCTTATGTAATTTTATGGAAATCATCAATTCATCTGTTAAATCAGGTTGATTAATTTACAAAATAACCATGTATGGCAGTAATAACCGTCATGCGACTATTGTTTCAATTTTCCAACATTAGTTAGGTGTCAACGTGAGGTTGGCAGTCATGAGGAACGAACTTTTGGACCAATTATGCTCACCGACCACTTTAATGCTGAATTGATAGACATGTTGGATGAAATGCACAGATGAAATAAAATGTCTGGTTTCAAATGTGTGGCTGCCCAGCACATTATAGTCGTAATGTCGAGATCTATTTAATGAATATATCGCTATACAACGCATTGCAAGATACGGTCAGATGGTCTTTGGATTTTTATGTCTAGAATACTTTGAAAGAGAAAGTATATTAAAATCGCTTTCAGACTCGGAAGGATCTCATCGACAGAATAGAATTTTGTTGTGTAGAAATGCTATGAACTTAGCAGAATTGTAGATTTAGTACGAAAACGATGTGCCAAATGTATTAAAGAAAAAGGTTCATTTTTTCGTTATTACAGTGGAACCCCGGTAGTCCGGCCCCTGTCTAATCCGGCGCCCCTGTAATCCGACGTGGTCTATTATTTATACCATACATAATGAAGTATAATTAGTATTTCAGAGTACATATATGTACATATGTATGTATAAAGAATCTATCATTGGATCTGTAATTTGTCGGATTAGAAGGTACTCTTTTGTAAAAAAATTCGGTCTTAGGCAGTACTCTATAATCCGACGAATTCGATAGTTCGACGCTGCCCTGCAAAATGTTTGTCGGCTACCGGGGTTCCACTGTATTTTGATTCAGGACGAATTGATGATTTTCATAAAATAACATAAGATTCGACCACGAAGAGTTTCAACGTAGAGCAAATTTAGGTTGGGAATTTTTGGACTTTTTCGTTTATGTTAGCCATGATCTTGTTGGGCAGAGGATAAGCAGCTAACACAAAAGTTGATATGTCATTCGAAAGTACACTAGTGGCCGGTTTCTGAGGTCGTTTTAACCGCAGTTTATCTATCTGTCAAATTTGACGGATGGATAAGCGCAGATTTCGGTTTCTGAGTACCGCTTGGAAAGATAACCAGCCAATAAAGTCAGTTTATTTTAACCGACCGAAAATGGCCGGTTATCTGTAGATTTAGTGAATGGCGCATGAGCATAGGCGTTTGATTTGTCAACTCCAACCTCACTTTTTCATTTTGATTTGACGGAGTACATGATTTGGATTCATATCAACATTCTTAACATATTATATTAAACGAGTTGTGTAATAATGGAATATAATACAAGAAGATTATCCTCTAGTTCCAGCTCTTCATCAGATGAAGAGGCAATGGAATTCATTGGCAATATTTCTGTATCCAGATTTATACGGGGGGTTCGTAGATCACCTCTCGAAATGTATACAGATGATTAATTTAAAATGAGGTACAGATTGAACAAGCAAACAGTTTTACACTTATGTAATGAATTGAATTCTGTATTAGCTCCAATATCTGAAAGGAATTGCACTTTAACCGTCTTTCAACAAGTGCTTATATATTTACGGTTCTATGCGACAGGAACTTTTCAAATCATCATTGGTAATGATCTAAATATACATAAGATAATACATGAAAATGAAATCGATTTGATATTCCGTATGGAAAATCTCATTATTTTGAGTTTAAGGCGTGCTGTTTCAATTAAAATTTGCAAAATCATAATCAAAACGTCAATTTGTATGTCGCGACATCTGTTGATCTAGGAAGGAACTTGCGAGACTACCGTTAATCAGCTGTTATCGATAGATAGTTAACTGACAACCGAAAAAGACGTCAGAAACTCAGCTACTTTTATCAAGAGGTTATCGATTGGTTATATTTATCGAACCGTTTACTATTGGACGGTTTAAGTTAAACCTCAGAAACCGGCCATAGATGAGGTATTTTTATTGGAAAGAAAACGTGTTCATAATTATTAATATTTCATCGAAAAAACCATTGGAAAAATAGGACTAATATTGTTAACTTCAGGATCGTGATATTCACCTCCTTACCACGACCGGAATAAAAGTTATTTCTGCACACAAACTCTCTTATCTTGTAGTAAATTTATTGCCCTTTTCGAATATGTGGTTAAATTTCATGAGACTACCAAAAAACTGGATAATGATCATTTAAGAGAAATTACTCGAAATATTTCGTGAAAGCAAGAAATGTTACATTGAAGAATAACCGTCAACATTTCGACCATATGTTATATGACATTTTTGTTGAAATCACTCGTATAATCTCCCTTTGAAGTTTGTCCACTTTAAAAGTAGACACCCTGTATAGAAGAAATAAACTGACTACTGATTCCTAGGAAGATGCAATCGCTTAAGTCTATAATCTCCAGAAGCCTTCATGATGCAATTTATACATTCATTCGAATTATTGAACCGTAAATGAATATCAGCTTTGTGTTCAGTTCATTTCAGGTCAAAATTGGTAGTCAATTATAACTAGCTTAGGGCTGCCATAAATGTTGGAGCATCTACCGGGACAAGTGCCACAAAAATAGGTATATACCTATACCTAAGCTCATCTTATAGGTATATACGATGCAAAAAAGCTCATCTTATAGATCTATATAGGTGTTATAAATACAGGGTGTTACATAATAGTATGTCACAACTGGAGGGGGTGAATCTACATATAGTTTTAAGAAAAAAGTTGTTTTTATAAACATGGGCCCGTAAAAGTTTAGTTGCGGCAGAGCTACAGGGTGTTGAAATTTCCAAAAAAGAATGGTTTTTCTTCATAACTCTTGCAGTTTTCGAGATAATCAGTCCAGATTTGGAATGCGAGCTATTTTCAACAGTCTCCATCCATGCACGTCCTGAATCTTACCTAGAATCTACAGGGTGTTTTTTTCCGGAGCCATGTCTCCTTGTTCTTTCTCAAACTTTTTTGCGGTACCTCACTGATCAGCGTATAATAATAATAATAATAATAGCGTCTTTATTTGAATGTTAAAAAAAATTACATCCATACACAGACCAAGGGCGAAGTCAATTTTTGATATCTTCGTTCAATTCAAAAACTTTTTCGATTCTTGTCATTTTTTCGTATCTCTGACCGTTTTCGAGTAAAAACTTATTGAACGATTGTATGTTGATATTGAATACGCTTAAGTTGTGTCTCAGATGACCAGTTTTTCTATTATTTATTTATTTGGCGAATAACCTACGATCGTTCAATAATTTTTTGCTCGAAAACGGTTAGAGATACGAAAAAATTACAGGATAACAACCAAATTCGAATTACTGACCGGGACAATTGAATAACTGACGGGGACACCGGGACTCGATGCTTCAAACTGGGACGTGTCTCGGCGTACCGGGACGTATGGCAGCCCTAAACTAGCTTCAACTTTTTCATGCAGTGGATTCTTGCTACTTCGATATAAAATTATCACTTCTTTCAAATGAATAATAAAACTAATTTCCGCCTTTTTTTGTTTCAGGAATTCATCAATTCAATAAAAATAGAAGATGATTCTCCGCATTCCTATCCAAAACCACCTAAATTTCCAGTGTTGGAAGATCCGGTGGTGGTTAGAAAGAAGACCCAGCCGAATGCTGTCAGAGCCAAAACACTCAACTATGATCTCTCTGGTTTTTCTCAGTAAGTGTTAACTTGAACTGATAGGATAATTATAGGATACTCATTCATAAATCGGAAATCCACAAGTAGATGGCGCATGTGCTTGGTTCAACCAGATGATTTTTGTTGAACAGGAATGAAGGCCATTCCAGAATTTCTGGACTCATAAGGCCTTTTCGGATAATTACTTGGGTTAACTCGATTCCTAATCTTCGCGTTCGTTTACCTAACCCGAACATCCAATTCGTGTTTGGAGAGTACGGTGCTATTAACTCGATCACTGGCTCAGGTCGATCTATCGTAACTACACGAGAGGAGGGTCGTAGAGTCACCGCATGCGCACTGCAGTTTAATTTTGTATTGAAAAGGCAGGAATACTTCTACTCTTTTTTAGTAATTTCATATATTCTATTCTTCAAAACTATGCAAAGAGAAGAGAATTTGGCTCAATCTAAAATTTGTGGTTCCATGAGCCAAGAAAATAATGGAAAACAACTTTTTCATAACCCTGTATGCAGATCTTTCTGCGCTAAGCTTCAGCCTACTTTGCTTCCTTAACAAAGATACTCAAAGATAAAATTGTACATGCGAGGGCACACCAAAAATTATGAGAAAGATTTAAAGAAGCCAATAAATCCGAGCAAAGCTAGGGACAATCAGTGAATAAACTGGAACTGAAAAAATAAATTATCTACTTCTTCAACATAGATACTCAAAAATAACATTAAACATGGAAGGGCACACCAGAAATGATAAGAAATATTTTTAAAAAGTGAATGAATGCAAGCAAGGCTAGAGACAATCCGAAAATAAACTAAGACTGAAAAAATAAATCCATAACTTAGAACCCGGGTCCGTGATCCGAGTAGATCCTTCACGTGACCCAGTGGATGGAAAACGCCTATACTAATACAGAATTTCGATATTGCTAAGGAAATATACAGGAGTGGATAGGGTGTTTCCTACTCTCTTAGAAAAAGAAAAGAGAAAGTATTATTATCAAAGTATTATATAATTTGTGAAATACCTGAGTTTTTGAGCGCTCTTTCTTTGGTGGAGCAATGAGACTATTAACTTAAAAATTTATTTGCGATTTAATATTGATACCAAATATATAAATGTGGAATCTCAGCAAAGTCGGAATTATATTCTAGAAATTATTAAAAAAATGAATTATGTAAAAAATAAACAATTACAAAAATTAAATTCTATAATTCCGATGATGCGATCCTCTTGAAATTTTGCATGAACATTCAGTATATCAGTTTTTATTCACAAAATAAATTTCACTTGAATCGGATATCCTGTTATGGAATTATAAAGATTCTTCTTTTCAATATTCCAATTGAATTTTAATGGTCATATTTTATGGAACAGCCTGTACGATTTTAACGGAGGCATTTGGGACACGAACTCATCCTGAAAATTTCAAGTCTTTAAGTCAATCCCGTCCAAAGTTATTGTGCTAATTGAATTGAATTTGACCACGAATTCGTCATCAGGAAGTAGAACCTTATCGTTTGGGACCATTATCGGCTCAAAATTCGAAAGTTATAGACTTACTAGCGACCCGCCCCGGCTTTGCACGGGTACCTCGTACGCGCTATTTATAGGCACGCTCTTGCCACCACATGGCTTCGTTTTATGTAAAATTGCGTTTGGTGATTAAAAGATGAAGAAAAAAATTTTTTTTTCATATTTGAAAAGGAAAACTTTCATTTCATTTCACAACAGTAATGAATTCATTTCGATTACAAAAATGAAGTGTTATTTAGTTGAATTTCTCTAAGTAAATGAAAGTGAATCCAAAGTAAATACTGAATCGAAGCGTTATACGTGTCCGGAAACTATCCGTTTTTGTGAAGTGCTCTTTGGTAAACCATATTTTTTTTTTGGTCTGACGTTAACACAAACAAAGCGGATGGTTTCCCAACTCGTGAACACGCAACGTATAACTGCCCATGTGAAAAACAATGATTTTCTATGCACATGAAAATTTTGAATTATTATCATCAGCTTTCTTTGAACCTGGTAACAATTTTCTTATCCAGAATAAACAGAACATGCCACGACTGGGATTCGAACCCGGTACACTACCGGGTCCACACGTTAGTAGTTACACCACTTGCCTGGTTACACGTGACGACTGTTTACAGCAGACTTCAACGGGTTTTATTAGGAATCAAAATACATGTAAATATATCAGGAAATCGAAAAAATATATTGAAATATCGATAATTATCATAATACATACTGTTTAATATCATTTCCTGGCGTATTTTTTCCTAAAATACGAAAAATCCCCGAATTTTTTTCTCATTACGTTATTTGTCAGTGAAAAGGGAAATTCGGTTTAGTAGAAGCCTCAAATATCACTGCGACCTGAAATGATGCTTTTGATTGCTGAAATGTTAGGAATTCGTTAAATAAACGTTGAAGTTGATGATTTCATATGGACTTACCTATTCAAATAACGTTTTCCACTCGAAACGAACAAATGTTTACATCAGACGTACCTATGTCCAAAATATTTTGTTCTTCCTTGTTATTTCAGAATTCCCGGAACAAAAATCATTAATAAACGTTATAGAACTACTCAAAAACGATATTCGTACCTTGTTTGATTCGGATCTGTTCGTTTTTCTTCTCAAAATTGCAAATTTCCTAGAGCTTTTTTGACCTCTAAACTGAATTGACAATTGTCACGTACTTCCTTATAATTTCATAGTTTTGGAACAAATATTTTTAGTAATAAACGTTATAAAACGATTAAAAAACGATATTCATACCTTGTTTCATTTGGATCTGGCCTTTTTCTTCTGAAATGAGGAAATTTTTGGAAGCACTTCCCTCTCATAAGGAGAATTGACAGTTGTCATTGAATTCGATGTCATAAATAAGGAAATTTTCAGAAATGTCAAAAATTTACCAATTTCTTACGTTCTTCTCGATATCTTGAAATTTTTCCTGAATTTTCTTTGCTACAAACCTTCCTCTTGAATCAATCTATCCATTAAAAAAAAACGCATCCAAATCCGTTGCGTAGTTTCAAAGATCTAAGCATACATTGGGACATAGGGACAGAGAAAGCGACTTTGTTTTATGTACTATGTAGTGATAGCACTCGTTGAAGTAGAACGAGTGATCAAAAATGTCAGCATTATCGGAAGCAAAAGAAAATTCAATTGAAATATTGAAAAGAAGAAATCTCCATATTTCCATAACAAGATTTCCGATTCGAACTTCAGCATGATCGGAAATTATTCAATAATTATAATGAGTAAAAACTTGACAATTGTCAAGTTTGTCTAATACGACCCACTTGAAATTTTTCATGAACATTCAGTATATCACTCTCCATACAGAAAATAAATTTTACTCGAATCGGATACCTTGTTATGGAATTATGGAGATTCTTCTTTTCTATATTCCAATCATATTTTCTATGGTTCAGATAATGCGATCTTCTTGAAATTTCGCTTGAACAGTATATTATTCTTCATTCGCAAAATGAATTTCACTCGAATCGGATATCTTGTTATTATGGAAATATAAAGATTCTTCTTTTCAATATTCCAATTGAATTTCCTATGCATTTTTTTGCATGAGGCTTATTATGAGCATCTTGCATGTGGCCACAGCATTTTTCTTTGATTGGTTTTGTTTTGTCTGAAATAATGAGGAACAAAAATTTTGAATGGCTATATTTTATGGAACTTTCTGTATGTTATGGATGGGACTGTCCGTCCGGCCGTCTGTAAGCACAATAACTTCCGGAGGGATTGCCCTAGAAAATTGAGATTTCATTGGTGAGTTCGGTTTCCAAATGCCTCGATTAAGGTCGTTAACCAGGCAAATCATACAGATTGTTCCATAAAATATGGCAATTCGAAATTTTTGTTCCTCAATCAATATCTCCGATCGAAATGAAATTTTGCGGCCAAATGCAAGATGCTCATAATAAACTCCATGTAAAATTTTGTGGCCATAGTGTAAACAGAACCCAAGAAAATTCTATTGGAATATCGAAAAGAAGAAACTAAATATTTCCAAAACAAGATGTTCGATTCAAGTGAAATTCATTTTGTACATGAAGATCGATGAACTGCAAAATTTCAAGAGGATTGCATCATATGAACCATAAAAAATTCAATTGAAATATTGAAAGGAAGAATCTTCATATTTCCATAACCAGATTTTTGATTCGAGCGATATTCATTTTGTGTATGAAGATTGATATACCGAATGTTCATGCAATTTTTCGTGGCCATAGTGTTAACAGAACCATAGAAAATTCAATTGGAATATTGAAAAGAAGAATCCCCATATTTCCATAATAGGATAACCGATTTGAGTGATATTTATTTTGAGAATCAAAACTGATATACATTTGTACATTTCATTTTTTGAAAATTTTCCAGAATATAATTCCGGTTGTGCTGAGATTATTCATTTATATATTCGGTTAAATTTCAAATCCCATATAAAATTCTGAGGAAATAGTCTTATTACTCCACCAAAGAATGAGTACTCGAAAGCTCATTCTCACTTCTCAGGCCTTTTCTTGCATTTTTTAATTAAGTTCCAGTATATTATTCCGATCGTGCTGAGATTTTGCATTTTTAAGGGTGTTTCATCATAAACTGGACAAACATATATTTTCGTGTAGAGCACATCGAGAGAATCATTTTTGCCTTATACAATATATCCCGTTTTCGAAGCATAAGCGAGATACAGGGTGTCAAACGTCATTTTTGAGCAAAATTCTTATGAGTGTGGTCAGTTATGTATAACACTTAAAGTAATGGTTTTTGGTGTTTTTGGTCAAATCTCATTATTTTTAGGTCCTCTATTCAGAAAAGTTGACGAAATCCGAAAAATAATTTACAAAATAGCGGAAGACCTGCAATGTTCCAAATTTTTTTTTGCGGTGGTCAAATTGAATTTTATTTCCTGAATGAACACAATTTTCTAAGAATTTCTGTGAAAAAATTTTTTCAAAAATCGAACACAAACTTTTTTTCTACATGTCTACAGCGATGAAATAATTTGACTCGAAATGGATGAAATTTTGTACAATTGTACTTCTTGAATTATCAAAAACAGAATTGTAAAAAATCCAACGGTTTCGTTACTACAGTCATTTAAATGTTTCGTTCAAACCTCTGAAATTTTGAAAAAAAAATTGTTTTGAGTTCTAGAGTCAAAAAAATTAAATAATTGGCATGTCTTAACATTCTAGATGAATTTAGACAAAAAAAATCAGTGAAACTTAGTTGGGACTCGAACCGACGTAGGTATTAAATAGGGAAATGGCACTGTTCTAAGGATAATAATATTCGTTGCCAGGCAACGGTAGTTCGTAGTTCATAGAGTTTGACTACTGGCTAAATTATATTCACTGAAATTCAAATACCAGTCCAACTCTATGAACTACGAAATACCGTTGCCTGGCAACGAATATTAAAATCCTTAGAACAGTGCCATTTCCCTATGTGATACCTACGTCGGCTCAAGTCCCAACTAAGTTTCACTGATTTTTTTTTGTATAAATTCATCTAGTATGTTAAGACATGCCAACAATTAATTATTTTGACTCTGAACTCAAAACATTTTTTTTTCATTATTTCAGAGGTCTGAACGAAACATTTGAATGACTGTAGTAACGAAACCGTTAAATTTTTTACAATTCTGTTTTCATATTCGTGATTGATAATTCATGAAGTACAATTGTGCAAAATTTCATCCATTTCGAGTCGAATTTTTTCATCGCTGTAGACATGTAAAAAAAAGTTTGTGTTCGATTTTTGAAAAAAAATTTTCAGTTGTAATTTAACTAGTGCAATGAAAATTATCGATAATTTTTGGGAATATGCTCGAATGCAAGTTAAGTTGAAAAAGAGCACGAGTGCGCGGAGCGCTCGAGTGCCTTTTACAGTTTAACTTGCATGAGAGCAGATTTGTCAAAAATTATCGATTCATTTTCATTGCAAGAGTTAAATTTAATAAGAAAATTTTGTGAATCCATCAAATCGTATTGTGCCGCTGTAAGTTGCTGTCACATTGCCGTTACTCTAATAAGTAATAAACGTTCATAATTACGTCTGCATTTATTTTAAAGGACCTGATAATTTTGCACAAGTGCGAATTATCGATAATTTGCACTAGTGCAAAATTATCGCCTAATTGTATGCTCATTGGCTAAAACAACAATAAAAAATCGTCGGAACATTGTTGTCTGTCGAATTTGACAGATGAATAAAATTTTCACAGAAATTCTTAGAAAATTGTGTTCATTCAGAAAATAAAATTCAATTTGACCAGCAAAAAAAAAATTTGGAACATTGCAGGCCTTCCTCCATTTTGTAAATTATTTTTCGGATATCGTCAACTTTTCTGAATAGAGGACCTAAAAATACTGAGATTTGACCATAAACCGTTACTTTAAGTGTTATACATAACTGACCACACTCATAAGAATCTGCTCAAAAATGATGTTTGACACCCTGTATCTCGCTTATGCTTCGAAAACGGGATATATTGTATAAGGCAAAATGATTCTCCCGATGTCCTTCACACGAAAATATATGTTGTCCAGTTTATGATGAAACACCCTGTATATTTCGTATAAATCTTTATTTATTTATTTTATTCGGGTTAAAAAGATATTGTCCGATTCCCAATTGTTGTAGTCTTCATCATTTAGCCCTCCTTCACTCATTGATTTTCTTATTCCACTAATCCATGTTGTTCTTGGTCTTCCTCTTTTCCTGTTTTTCGACGTATCCATCTCATCACTTTCTTCGGTAATCTAAAGGCTACTATTGGGTTTTTTAACATTTCCCCATTTTTATGAGTATCGAGGAGTTAGCCCGATGCCTCAACCCCCAACCTGGAGGGCCAGCGTTTGATTTCAGAGTGTCGTTCTCTTAGGTAAATTGCTTTCTCTGCCGCTAATGAACTTTACCTGCCCAGCCTGTTGGTCTTCTAACTACATATATTTTTCACAAAAAAAAATCGCATAATTCATCAGTTATCACAAAAAGTTGGTGCTATAGGATCAAACGGAATATTTCATGAGATGTCCGTAAATCTAAACTTGGAATTTCATCTTATTTGGAGTAAATTATAAAGAATATTGAATTGACATTCTT
This sequence comes from Propylea japonica, assembly GCA_013421045.1. Taxonomy (NCBI): domain Eukaryota; kingdom Metazoa; phylum Arthropoda; class Insecta; order Coleoptera; family Coccinellidae; genus Propylea; species Propylea japonica. Next base: position 381,348 of record CM024248.1, on the reverse strand, counting down.
TTGAATGAAATTAAATCGTTTTTAATAATAATAAGTCTTTTACATAATTTTGAGGTAATTTTCAATATTTCTATTCCCTATTTTGGTTTCTGGGGGGACGCTAGTGTTTCAGCAGAAATTTTGGTGGGGCGCATAGGGTAAAAGGTTGGAAACCCCTACTCATTCAGCTGCAGAATTCACACTTACCAGAGTGCATATTTATCATTTAGTGTCTTTTGTTATTGCTTCTTACGAGTATATGATTCTTTATTTGCTGACTGTATGTGTTAATCGTTTTTTATTTCTAGGGGCAAGTTGAACGAGATAAAAGGAGTATCCAAAATTGTGATAGGTGACGAACTGTGCGCGAAAATAAATAGACAAGAGAAATTAGTGTTCGAAGATAATGAAATCCATATAATTGGCAGATCTGGACAAAATAAAGTGAGTTCTTATAATTCCTATTTATACATACAGGGTTTTCTTTTTAACTTTTCGATTTTTGATCCGACAATGGTCTCAAACGATAGGGTTACCATGATGAGGAATTCGTGATCAAATTCAATTCTGTCCGTCCCATAAAATATGGCAATTCAAAATTTTTGTTCCTCAATATTTTGGACAAAACGAAACCCATCGAAATGAAATGTTGCGGCCATATGGAAGATGGTCGTAGTAAGCTTCATGCAAAATTTTGTGGTCATATTGTAAACAGAACCATAGAAAATCCAAATGGAATATTGAAAAGAAGAAAAAACTTCATATCTCTATAAAAAATATCCGATTATGAAATTTATTTGATGAAGATTGATACACTGAATGTTCATATAGAATTTTGTGACCATAGTGTTAACAGAACCATAGAAAATTCAATTGGAATGTTGAAAAGAAGAATTTTATATTTCCATAACAGGATATCCGATTCGAGTGAATTTTTTTTTGTGAATGAAGACTGTTATACTAAATCTCCATGCAATATTTGGTGGCATAGTGTCAACTCAAATATTGAAACGAAGAAGAATCCCTATATTTCCATAACCGATTCAAGTGGAATTTATTTGTGAATCAAAACTGATATACTGACTGGTCATGCAAAATTTCAAGAGGATCGCATAATCAGAACCATAGAAATCAATTTCTGTAATTATTTATTTTTTATATTTCATTTTGTTAATAATTTCCAGAATATAATTCCGATTATGCTGAGATTCTGCATTTTACAGGGTGTCCCATTACTCGACGTCAAGCCGGAACCGGGTGAAAAGGCAAGTAGTGCTGGTTGTCAGAAAAATATAAAAAAAAATCTAAGTTGCATGATTTTAAAATAATGCGCATTTAAAAAAACACGCAAAATTCCACACCCTGTGACAGTCTTTTCGCTCCTGTTGCCACAAATATCAACTTTTTCCAATTTTTTCTTTGCTGTGTAACCTGAATAATGCTTGTCTAAACTGTAATCAAAATTTGATACCAGCTGTTCTAGGTTTCATAAAAATAGGGCTTACTTCTCGGAAAAAAAATTCGAAATAAACAATGCCTAGTTTCAACTGACTGTATTGAAAAAAAAATGTACTACGTAGATTTGGCATGTTTTTTCGAAAGTTGGCGCATTTAGTGAGGATTCCAAAATGGTATAATACTTGTTCAATTGTAGCTGCCGTAGTTCAAATTTATTTTCGATTGCCTTTGAATACACTTTTTCGTTAACTGCTTCCCAGTAATAGAGTCCAATGGGTTCAAGTCCGGTGAACGGGCCGGCCACGAGATTGGACCAGAACGTCCGATCCATCTTCCGGGAAAAAATGTTACCACAAAAAAAATTTTCAGAGAAATTTCTCAGGAAAAATTTTTTCTGGAAAAAATATTTTTCTGGAAATTTTTTTCCCGGAAGATGGATCGGACTTTCTGGTCCAATCTCGTGGCCTGCCCGTTCACCATTTTGGAATCCTCACTAAATGCGCCAACTTTCGAAAAAAACATGCCAAATCTACGTAGTACATTTTATTTTCAATACAGTCAGTTGAAACTAGCAATTGTTTATTTCGATTTTTTTTTCCGAGAAGTAAGCCCTATTTTTATGAAACCTAGAACAGCTGGTATCAAATTTTGATTACAGTTTAGACAAGCATTATTCAAGGTTACACAGCAAAGAAAAAGTTGAAAAAGTTGATATTTGTGGCAACAGGAGCGAAAAGACTGTCACAGGGTGTGGAATTTTGCGTGGTTTTTTTAAATGCGCATTTTTTTAAAATCATGCAACTAGATTTTTTTTATATTTTCTGATAACCAGCATTACTTGCCTTTTCACCCGGTTCCGGGTTGACGTCGAATATGGGACACCCTGTATATTCGGAATCAATCTCAAATCTCTTATAAAATTCTGAGATAATAGTCTTATTCCTCCACCAAAGAACGAGTGCTCAAGAGCTCTGCTCGGCTTTCTTAAATTTTTTTATTATAACAAAATAAACATGTCGAATCATATGTTCCCTATACTGGCCATGGACTTCATACATAAAGTATATATTTTCCTTACTTCATTATACCTAAGCTACTTTGGCCAAAATATTATGCGGCGTTCCCACGAGGCGTTATTCACGACAGTGAACCACGCTTTCGTGAATACACTTCTGTGTGAACGCATAGTTGTTAAACTTGCTTTCGTGAGGAATGCGTTCACACAGAAGTGTATTTCACATTAACGCCTTGTGGGAACGCCGCATTAGGGTTCACTTGGACAAAGAAGTAACTTATAATGAACTAAAGAAAATATATAATTTATGTATATGGATCATAATGACCGCTATATAGAACATATGATTTGACATGTTGAATTTATTATTTAAAAAAATGTTTATTCTTATAAAATATGATATTTGGTGAATTTAATGATTGATAAATAGTTTGCTACAAAGTCTTTTCGATTTTAAGAAACTCAATTATATTTGTCTCCAAATCAAGGCATACTGTCACACTACAGAAACGCTGCAGGTCGCTGACGGTAAGAAATAGAAAGAATATCATTCAAAAGAAACATTCAGAATTGAATAATCTTTCGAATGACACAATAAAAAAGGTATGTTCCTGGAGAAAAAAAATTAATAGCCCGCGGACGCCTGGCATCTTAATTTTTCCCTGACTTTTACTCACTTCCCAAGTCGATATAGACTTGCACCAAATACCGTCAACGAATAAAAAATATATTTATCCTTTCGAGAAAAATTAGGTTACCAAGACAACTGATTCATCCTGTACGTGCATACATAAGATATCTGAATACCCAAGGCCATAGTCGTTTTTTTTCCACTCGAGGCGTCTCGTACTTCAATAACCAGATCTCGTATATTTCACAAAAATCAAAAATGCACGAAGTAATAAATATCACACATTACATACTTGTTACAGCTGCTCAAGGAGCAAATAGAACTACGCCCAGGCATCCAACAGTTAGACAAGAAAAACGTCGTTCTGCACGACGTGAACAACATACCTATCCAGCTCTTCTTCGACACTTCCAAAGACGCCAAATGGTTAGTAGAGAGCGAAAAGGCTCAACTCCCTCTGGGCGAGAAGTCTTCAATCAAAACCAAGCTCCTGAGGCTGCTCGGCAAGAGGTCCAGCAGGGAATTTCTGGTAGAAAAAGGGATATACATGAACGAATCCATCTTCGGGAACACCATCCAGAACATCTACCAGATGCACGATTGTGTGCCGGAGTTTCCTCACTAAGTCCATACAGCTTATAGAGATGCCGAACAATATAAATCAGGTAGGCAAAGATTATATGGTATAGTCCGTTCACGAAAAGTTAAACGTCGGTTGGCCATGGAAATTGGCATATTCAACTGTGTATATTAAAATTTTAGGTTATGTTGTTCATTTTCTTGTCAGATTGATAAGCAATGTTGTCAATATTGCATAGAGTTCTCGGATAACTCGAAAGCTCGTCGACGAGGCCGGGTACATTCGGGCAACTTTGACTTTATTTTACGTAATGACAGCAAATACTGCCAACTTCAGATAAATAAATAAACGCCTACTATGCGCTCAAACTTTCGTGAACGGACTATACGTATTCTATGCATAAATGAAAAAGTGTTCAAAACCATATAAAGAAAATCAAAGAATGTACTTAGAGTATTTGTCACAGAACATAAAATAAGAAGTGCGAGCTGCCTACTAAACACTCGCAACACGCGTGACATTTCACGTTCATAAAAACCAGTTGGGGCGATGGAATTATTTGAATTCGGGGGGTGTCCGCATGGTTCCAGTGACAGATTGTCACTAGATTATTTGACTTCTGTGGTTAGTTTTGAACATTTCTGTGTTCGCAACCCCTTATAGAGAGAGAAAGAAGATGCTCCTATATTATGCATCTCTTTTTAATTCTCTAATTTAAAAATAATACTGTTTTTCAAAATCATACGCAGACTTCATGAATAATAACTTATTAAGGTCATTTTTGTAGTACTATAAATATGATAAATAAATGAGAAATGAATGTTTTCGAATCGTAATGTAAATTGGATCAACTTACGTCAAGGCTCAACGAAACAAAATTGCTTCAAGAGAAATCCAATACCATGAAATTCATATACTAAAAAATATTATGACCACCCACAGGTCAAACAAAATATCAGTAATTTGAATCAAAATCCTTATAAATGGTCTGTATAAAAATATACATGAAAAATTCAGCACGCCAGTTATCACCACTAAACACTTTCACTATAACACTCTTACATCGGGAAATCCTTGGCAGGACAGTTCAATTCAGGAACCTGGAACATTTGCAGCAATATCATTTCTTTGCCTGGAAAACAAGAAACGAGTATCAGTCACTTGAAAAGTAATTACTAAGATAAGAAGCCATTTACTGATTAAATCTGCAGAATTCAGATTGAAATAAGACTAAACTCATATTACAGTATTAGTCTAAGAGCCCGTGAACCCCAGACCTTCGTTATTTTATAAAAGCTGAAAACTTGTCTACGCATGCTCCAAACACAGGTAAGAACGATAGACCATTATGAAGTTCGGGTTGGCTTTGGCAGGTAAACGGTATTAAAGGGGTGTAAAATACTGATCTAGTTTCGTCATTTTATAAAGTGTGATTTTTTGATATAACCTTCAGCAAATCATTAAAATTCACGTCATTAATTGCCAGACACTTACTATAGTGGCAAACCACTTGCCAGACACCCTTAATGTTCATCAAATTTATGTAATTCTACTTACGTTATAGTATAAAAGCTGATTTTTTATATATAATACTTGGGTAATAATTAGATAATGTTTTCTCATTAGACAGACATTTTTAATAGTGCCAACCCTTTGACAGACAATCATTTAAGTGAATCTCAAAAACATCTGAAGAAAAGACATTCGAAGCCAAACTGAATAAAATTGTTAAAAATTTTAATTATTCTATTAACAATTTAATTTAGTTGTAGCATTGAATGTCTCTAATTTTTCTTATAGTCTAAGAGCCCGTGAACACAAACTTTCGTTATTTTATGAAAGCTTAAAACTTGTCTACGCATGCTCCCAACACAGGTGAGAACGATGGACCATTATGAAGTTCGGGTTACCCTGGCTTTGGCAGGTAAACGGTACTAAAGGGGTGTAAAATCATTTAAGTAAATCTCAAAAACATCTGAAGAAAAGACATTCGATGCTACAACTGAATGAAATTGTTAAAAAATTTTAATTTATTTCGAAACAATCTAATTTAGTTGTACATGAATGTCTTTCTTCAGATGTTTTTGAGATTCACTTAAATGATTAGTTATATAAATCTTTACCAGAAAATGTATTTGCATAAGTCATTATAATCATGCCGTCTTAATACTCGCACTCACTCATATATACTGTCTCGCGCTCGCACTTGCAGCTAAACTACAAGCTTGTCCGTCAAAGGGTTGGCACTATCAAAAATGTCTGTCTAATGAGAAAACATGATCTATCTAATACTACCCAAGAATTATATATAAAAATCAGCTTTTATACTATAACGTAAGTAGAATTACATATATTTAATGAACATTAAGGGTGGTCTGGCTAGGGGTTGCCACTATAGTAAGGTGTCTGGCAATTAATGACGTGAATTTAATGATTGTCTGAAGGTAAATCAAAAAATCACACTTTATAAAATGACGAAATTAGATCAGTATTTACACCCCTTTAATACCGTTTACCTGCCAAATCCAGGGTAACCCGAACCTCATAATGGTCCATCGTTCTTACCTGTGTTGGGAGCATGCGTAGACAAGTTTTCAGCTTTTATAAAATAACGAAGGTCTGGGGTTCACGGGCTCTTAGACTATATGAATAGAAACTCAAAAATAAACTCACCAACCATATTCCAGTATCTGAAAGAAATTAATATCTTAGATTATTTACAATTGTAAATAATCTAAGATTAATATTCACAAAATAACCAAACTGTCATCTCCAACCCGCTTCAATCAAGTTGGGGTTGGACAGTTGACATGTCTCTGTCACTTGAACATATCCAAGACAAACGTTACGGTCAGAAACAAGGATAGAGAACTCCAGTTGGAGAAGTATGTCTGAGTTGAATTTCGTGTTGCCAATAATTCTGACAGGCCTTCACCCCCCTGGTATTTGTGTTTAGCAATAAAAACTACCTGATGTTGAAAACAAACATATTTATTACCATGAAGGAACAAATCACTACCATATTTTTACTATGAATTATTCTGAGATAAAAAAGTAATTTCGATTCAGAAAAAAAACAGCCATCTCCATTACAATATTAAGCCATATTTTTTAATTCCTGAGGGATTGAAAGTAGTTTGTTAGCGCCTAGCATGTTTTCTCAAATGTTTTGGCAAAGCTTTCAAGCCAAATCATTTTTCTTGAAACATAAATAAATTGAAAAGTTAATCATCGAAATCAATAATATATTCAATTTATACTCACACAGAAACCATCTACAAAGGAACTGTGTGATGTATAGATTGCCACTGAGAAAAAAGAAAAAAGATATAAGATAGATACAAAAGAATTTTTTCAATTATCTATGTTTAAAAAAATTTTCGCTGCGACCCCATAAAGACATCAAAGACCTTCTTTTCCCATTTCATTTCATTCGTGTCGCATAAACATCATTTTGGATGAAAAACGATATGATAACCAGCAGAGTTGATATTCTGAAGCTGAAGTAAGGTCTACGAATATGATATACTATTTTTTTTAGTTTTTTCAGACCTGAACTGCATAAAATAATTTATAAACCAGGGGACTAAAGTTCTCTCAAATGAACGGTAAAACCTTTCGCCTCGGGATTGAAAGTGTGAAAAGTTAAGACCGTTTCTTGAACTTCATAATCTAAATTTTGAAGGTTATAAAGCATAATTTTAAGATTATATGATAAAATAATTCCAAAAACACTTTCTTCAATTTCACTCTCTGTGGTTAGTTTATCCAATCGATTCATCGTTGATTTTCAGATTACTGAGGTCATTTTTTGTACAAAATTTAGAGCCGGTTGACAAATAATGCGATCGTCAGAAGTTATAAACAACGTTCAAGATCGCACGTGTTTTGCGATATTAACTTCAGATAAATAAACAAACGCCTACTATGCGTTCCAACTTTCCTATCTTTCTATATTCTATAGTCAGTATAATCTTTGCAGGTAGGGATATATAGGACTTCGGGGTAACCTGGCCACCATACAGAAGATTAGGTTCGAGGTGGACAAAGGGAATCTGAACATCTGGATCAGTATTACGAAGGACGTTGATGTGTTGACTGGGGCGTTGAAGCTTTTTTTTCGGGAGCTGAAGGATCCTTTGATACTGTTAGTGTCAGCGAGAATTGTTGTCTTCCTCTGGTAAGTAATTCTAGTTTTTTGTGGTATGCAGAGTCTATTTTTTATTTTGTTCATACGGACATGCCATTTTACATTATAATGAGAAAAACCATAATTCAAGCATTATACCAAAAATAAACATAAATTTCTTAGAACTCCAATGAAGGAGTTTTCATCTATTTATCAAGTCTTGAGATTCGAAATATCGCTTTAGTATGTGAAGATTCATGCAGAGAATATATCCAAGTCACACCCATTCGTTGAACGTAGTGCTCTATCGACTGGGCCATTCATTGTGTAGTTGGTAGGATTGAACCTCACGTGAAACGTTTCTCTGGATCTCAATGGTGCTGGTTTACAATTTAGTCCTATTCGATGCAATAGGTATTCACTATCGACAAAATTGTTCAGGAGTTTGTACACAAACATTATGTCAAAGTTTTTCGTCTCATTTCAAGTGATCTTAAATTCAGTTTCTTTTGGACAATTTCATAATTCTCCGTTATCAACGGGAGATCCAGCTGAAGGTTATCCATTTCAGAATTTTTCTCTGAACCCGTTCTATATTCTGTTTATGTACGGTATAAGCCGGCGACCAGACGGTGGTGGAGTATCAAGAATACTTCTGACGTTGCTGCAGTAAACTGTCTTTAAAGCATCTAGATTGTTGAAATGTTTCATAGTTCTTTTTATGAGTCCGAGCATTTTGAACGCTCTGTTCGTTACGTATTGTATTTGATGTATGAAGTTCATTTTAGAATCAAAATAAACCCCAAGATCTCTAACCGTAGACGATTCTCTCAAAGTAATCTGGTCCATTTTGTATTCAAACAGCTGCGGTGATTTAATCTATTGAATCTCACCACTTGACATTTTTCTATGTTGAATTCCATATTTTGTCGAACTCCACTCTATGATAGCATTCAAATCCAGCTGCAACAATTCACAATCGTCTAATGATGTTATTTGCCGGAAAAGTTTGAAGTCATCTGCGCGAAAAAGTAAGAAACGAACTGAACTTGATTGCTTTCCTATATCATTGATGAAAAGCAGAAATAAGAAGCCTGAAATAGGTGAACCTTGAAGTATGCCAGATTCCATAATGAATTCTACTGAACATGTACCTGATATAAGCACTTTTAGTTCAATGTTTTTTATTCGATCAGCCAACCAATCTAATAACGGGGAGTCGATCCTAATGCTTTGAGTTTACGGAATAAGCAACCAATGAGCGACTGAATCGAATGCCTTTTTGAAATCTGTATATATAGAGTCGATTTGTTTTCTATTCTTCATGGATTCTAGGTATAGTATTCGAATATGTCAGAAACATTGGTCGTGACTGATCTTTTCGGTCCTTGACTATGTGAAATATTTCAACCAAAGGTTCTTGAGACTAAAAAAAAAACACTTTTTCCCCGATCAATTCTATTTGGCCTAGATAAAAAGGTATAGCCATTATAAATTTCATAATGAATTTGGCACCACTGAAATTTTGAACACTGAAGTTTTTCTTAGAAAAGATAAACCAATATGGATTCCAATCTTCAAAACAAGCATCTATACTATAGTAAAAACAAGTGTCAACTTCTCATAGTAAGAAGTTATCATGAGATGCCCCTACGTGTGAATAGTACTGCTTTGTAATCAACCAAGCATAAACAAAAGTGAGATTGAAAGCATTTCACTCGCACTGGAGTGATGTAAACAGAAGGTTAGATTTTCATTATTACATTCCTGAGTATAATACAACATTCACTTACAATAAATTGCCACCAACTCAATAAAATGATTCAGTCAAATCGAAATGGAAATGTAAACACGTAAAGACGATGTTGCCAAAATGACAGAATTGTCTGTAAGACGCAGCCGTTAGTATCAGAATAGGGGAGCGGTAGTCCAATTATCCCAATACGGAATAAAATACGGCATGAGGTCGCAACGCCGGATATTGTTCGCGTGTATAAACAGATTCTACTTGGCTGCATAACAAATGCGCGAAGGCATCTCTAGGTTTACTTTTTACTCTGAGGTCAACTTACTTTCCATCAGTGACGGCTCGTCGGGGTTCGACCAAAAAATAATCGGGAAATAGAAAATAATTCTAGATATTCAATTTTCCAAAACTCATTCTGAATGATCGATTTCGATCCAAATTGCCTGGATATTAATATTTCCACTCAGAACAGGAAAATATAACTTATTCCGCCGAACATTTCGTTCCGGCTTACCTAATATTATATTTCCACAGCACCTTTGTTCTTGCCCTTCAATAAATTGTAACAAACCAAAATCTTAAATGGTAACATTTCGTAACATCACCGAAAACTGATTAGAATTGTACGTTTACAACGTAACACTAGATCTGAAATGTAACACAAATGTTACAATTGTGACACCAAGGTCGGCCCACAGCTCTCGGCCGCACTAGCGGTACGTAAATGAAGAAATACTATGACATAAGACTACATTAAAACCTACGGATTTTGAACCAATCAGAGCCAAGTAGACAATTTGAAATTTGACAGACAGATAATTCTCGTGAACGTCAGATTGACATTGTAAACAAGCTCGCGAAAGTTTCGGTTGTTCTTCATTTCAAAGTTATTTGGAACTTGAATTTATTAATAACTGAATACAGAATTTGATATCCAGCACAGTCTTTTAGTTCTAAATAATTACCTACTAATTTTCTATAGTTCGAACTGTTCGAATTAAATCTTTTTCGATAATGACATGAAAATGGGCAATCGGTGTTATTGACTTGAAAGGTAAGTTGATCCCTAATACTATTATTGAGAATCCCTCTGAGTATTGATTTCATTTTCAGATTTCAATATTGTTCCCAGCATTCCAGGAAAAACATGCGCATAATAATCAGAATAATGACTCCCAATAAGAGAAGAATATACACATAAAAGAATTCATCTGTTTCTACAATCTACATATCATACATTTCAGCATGTAATAAATATACCTAATTTACTCTATAATTGAAAATTATGAATTTTCTTTATTTGATGAACCTCTTGTGTAGGAGTCATTCTAATCGAAAGTAGTACGAGTACAATTCTCTCAAAATTTTTCAGAATGGAAGTTCAGTTTATAAATCAGGTATAATTTCTTATTAATTGATAAGCCTTCTGTGCAGTAGTTTTTCTATTTGAAAGTATTACCAGTCAATATTTTTTGCAGAAGAGAGGTTACTCGTTAATATTAAGACAAGATTTAGTGAACTTCACTATTATTTACAGAAGTACCAAAAACAATAATATTTTATGAATTATCATCTGTATAAAGGTTCTAATGAGTTCAACATTATGTGACCTTTCTGTCATAAACCAGTTCAACCTGTTTAATTTTATATTCCCTTCGGTGTATCCCTTCAGCATTTGTTCTTTAGGAGCCTTGGTATCTTTGCTGGATGAGTCAGCAATCGTTCACTAAAATAATATACACTGTTCTTTATTACTATAATATTTTCCATTCAATCGAAATCACTAAGGAATTATAGAAGAAATATTGCTTAGTCAAATTTTAAGAAATCCACATTGTTAGAACTACCAAAAGTTTCATTTTGGAGGCAGATTTAGAATCAGATTACTCTTCTAATGTGTATTGGATTGATATTCAAATGGGTAATCTTTATCGACTTATCAACAGTTCTGTTTGAATGAGCAA
>CM024248.1:257937-369745 GCA_013421045.1 Propylea japonica | reverse complement strand
AAATTCTGAACTTAAATTTGCTCCATTTTGAAGCTTTTGTGATTGAATTTATGGAAATCATTAATTATCTGTTTCTGTAGATGCTGAGAACAGACTTACATTTTGTAGGTGGTACCAGTTAACAGAATAATTTAAGAGAGTGGGGGGGGGGGCATAGGATATTATGGACCGATGAGGCCATTTCACGAAATCATGTGTGATTAAGTTACGAAGTTACCATATGGCAAAGAGAAAATTCTCATGCTACTATTGTTTCTCATTTCCAACATGAGTTAAGTATCAACGTGAGGTTGGCAGTCATGAGAGGAGAACTTTCCAGACCACTTATACTTACCGATCGCTTCAATGCAGAAGACATTAGAATTATGCAAAGCAACTTGACAGACATATTGGATGAAATGCACCTGTCTAAAAGATAAAATGTCTGGTTTCAAATGAATGGCACAAAATACCGTAATGTCAGATCTATTGAATTAATATTGCGATACAATGGAATGGAAGATACGGAACCAGGGAGCTTCGACCTTATGATTTGGATTTTTATGTCTAGAATACTTTGAAAAAGGAAGTATATCTAATTCGCTTTCAGACTCGGAAGATTATCATCGACAGAATAAAATTGTGTTGTGCAGAACTTTGCAGAGTTGGAGATTGCGTACGAAATCGATGTATCAAATGTATGAAGGAGAAGTTTCTTTATTCCTTATTATTTTGATTTAAGACGAAATGATGATTCTCATAAAATTACATTGGAATTCAATCACAAATAGCTCCGAAAAAGAGCGAATGTAGGTTCAGAATATTAAGATTTCTTCGTTATCATGTTAGCCATGATATTTGGCAGAAGGTGAGCAGCTAGCGAAAAAGTTTATATTATTGTATCATTCGAAAGTACACTGAATGATGTTTTTTTTCCTGAAAAGAAAACGTGTGCATAATGATTAAAATTTCATCGAAAAAGCCATCAGAAAATAGGACTCATTCTGGTAACTTATTTATCTCCTTACCACCCCACAATAGAGAGTTTTTTCTGCTCACAGAATCGCTTATCGTGTAGCAAATTGATGGCTTTTTCTGCACATGTGGTTAAATTTGATGAGACTACAAGGAAAACTGAAAAATGATTAGTTTAGTGAAAAAATCGAAATATTCCGTGAAATCAAGAAATGTTAAATTGAAGAATAACCGTCAACATTTCGACCATGTGTTATATGACATTTTTTGTAACAAATCACTCGTATGATGACTCCCTGAATTTTGGCCAAAAAAACCCTCAGCAGAATTTAGATTAAGTCAATGAATTCTTACAGAAAAGTGTTTGTTTCAAGTTTATATCATAATCAGGAACGGAGATAATAACCAAAGTTGAAATTGCCAAAATGTCAATTTTGCCCTATAACTCGAAATTAAAAAAAGATAAAGCAGAGCGGTTGACGGAATAATTCTTCCCAAAAGGGTTGAAAAGTTGTAGTTCAGGTATCACCAATTCTGGTCACCTGTACACGTGTGAGATTCAGACGACTGTGTTTGAAAGGTCGTAGCATGTGATGATGAATTTTCTAACTAAGCTAAATATACCAAATAAGTTTCGCTTGTTAGGAAATACTATCGTAGCTATTGGATGTGTGCGTTACCTCTTTTAACATCGTCATATTCAATATATTCCGCCCACTTCAACCTAATATAGGTGTTTCAGTTATATGAATATTTATAGTAAGAGAATAAGCTCGATAATACTGAAATATCTACGTTCACTATGTATGTATATTGAATCTTGAATCTGTCAATTTATTTTTCCAGAATGAACATTCCCCTGGTTTTTCCATGGAACACTCCAAACCAGAGAAGAAGGTGAGAGTTATATATTTAATTCTTCGAACAATAACGTCATTATAATTTTCAATATCTTTCATTGAAAAGTTTTAAACATCTTCATATTCAATGTATTTTGTCTACGTCAATCCAATTTCAATGTTGAAGTTATATGAATATTTATTGTTGAAGAATATTATGTGGACTTAATGATAATTAAATAACTACGTCCATTATTGAATCTCTCAAATTATTTTTACAGATTGAGGAACCACCACGGAGGTCATCTCCCGAGGAGGAGGTGAGTGTCATCTAATGCTTCGAAGGATAGCGTTATATAATTTTCTTACGTCTCTCACTAGAAAAGCGTATTTTCACAAACTTTTAGTGATTAGCTATATCAGTCACCAAAATCAATTTCATTCGGTCCTTTAGAGAATAAATTCAAATCTATATTGCAACTATGTTGCTCGTCTATTTCTTCGGATGAACCATAATTTCATGTTATAGTTTCTCTTCCAAAGATGACAAAAAAATTACATTGAAATTCAATCACCAATAGCTTCAAAATAGAGCAAATGTAGGTTCAGAGTTTTTAGACTTCTTCGTTGTTATCATGTTAGCCATGATATTATGGCAGAGGATGAGCAGCTAGCGGAAAAGTTCAGATATCATCGAAAGTACACTAAATGAGGTCTTTTTTCCTGAAAAGCAAACGTTTGCATAATAATTAAAATTTCATTGAAAAAGCCATTAGAAAAATAGGACTCATTCTGCTAACTTCAGAATCGTGATATTTATCTCCTTACCACGCCACAAAAAAAGGTTTGTCTACTCACAGACTCACTTGTCTTGTAGCAAATTTATGGCTCTTTCTGAATATGTGGATAAATTTGATGGGACCACAAGGAAAACTGAATAATGATCATATTAGTGGAAAAAATAATATTGTATAAGTTGAGTAATATGAATATTTATTGTTGGAAAATATTATGTGGACTTAATGATAATTAGATAACTACGTTCATTATTGAATCTCTCAATTTATTTATCTTCCGAGGAGGAGGTGAGTGTCATTTAATGCTTCGAAGGAAAGCGTCATATAATTTTCTTACGTCTCTCACTAGAAAAGCGTACCCTCACAAACTTTTAGTGATCAGCTATATCCCGCCACCAAAGTCAATTTCATTCGGTCCTCCAGAGAATCAATTCAAATCTATAGTGCAACTATGTTGCTCGTTTGTTCTTCGGATGAACCATAGTTTCAGTCATAGTTTCTCTTCCAAAGGTGTCGAAGTTTAACATACTGAACTGAAGAGGTAAACAAACTGTGCCATCTGCGGCCGCTCAAGGGGGTTCTTGAGGTCATTGCGGATCTCACACCTTCAAATCTAGTGGTTGATAGGGTAGCTCATGAGGCTATCCTCAGAATATCTAAGGTAATGAGAGAATAAAGAATCAGAGAGTCTGGTCCTCTCTGAACAACTACATCTCATCTGCGAACCTCCCTAGTGATGTAATGATCAAGAAAGTAATCACTGAAAAAAAAAGAGATTATTGGAAACGGGAGTACACCGACTCTAACCTCAAAGAAAATACCGTAAAATGGTATACATATGGTTCCAAAACCTCTGAGGTAGCAGGCGCTGGGATATACGGACCAAGTACCAAGTGTACAATGTCGCTAGGCTCCTGTATGAGCGTCTTTCAAGCGGAAAAGTTAGATTTTAGCTATTGAAAGATGTCTAGATATAAATCTAGAGAGAAACTATCAGAAATGTGATATAACCATACATTCAGATGGTCAAGCTGCTATTAAAGCACTGAGCTCCTACGTCATCGACTCTAAAATGATCTGGGAGTGCCGGAACAAACTCAATGAAGTAGGCAAGAAAAATAAGGTCTTTTTTAAACTGGGTTCCCGGCCACTCGGAATCAAAGGAAACGAAGAGGCCAATACACTTGCCAAAGAGGGCGCACGATAGTCCTTCATTGGCCAGAACCCTTCTGTGGTATATGTAATTGTACCAATAAGAAGGAGTTTCTTGAAAAGCAGAAAGCGAACTATTTCCTTTCTGATCCGTTACGAAAACTGTCTCCGGATCTCCTGGTGAACACATTGCCATTTCAAAAATGCCAATTCGACGAAATTGTAATTGGAACATTGAAAGTACAGGGTCTCTATAAATGATTGTATAGTCCGTTTAAGAATGATTGACATCTCGGGCGGCTGTGAAAAATCGAAAATATGTTGGTATCGGTCCGATTAGTGAATTTCGATAGGCTGATAAACTTGACCATTTCACGAAACAGATTGTCACACATTTGAAATATACAAATCATTGACAATTAAACAACGTACAAATTATAAATTAACATTGAGACAAGGACTAAATCATAAAATCAACTTTAAACATTTTTCCACTTGATCGCCAGTAATCTGCGTCATATTTATTTACATATTACTGCTTTGTTATCACTCCATTTCATGTGTGTCTTTGACAGGTTGGTCCATATTATGCTCTTCTGTGTTTCTTGTTATTCGTCTAATGGACCTTCATAATATTCGTATTTTTTGGCCTGTTCTAATAGGTAACTGTATATGTTGGCTCAATTTGTGTGTGTCAGATTTTTTATTTATTGTATTTTCATGTTTATTTATTCGTATCATCTCCTGTATAAGCCTTTTGTGATAATTATTTTCGGTTTTAGTATTCTTATATTCTGGAAATCAATTTTATGGTCCAAATCATAAGCATGGGTTGCTAGTGCACATCGATCTTTATTCTCGATCGTGTCTGATTTATGTAAATTGACTCTACTTTAAAACCATTGAGAGGTTTGACCAATGTACATTTTTCTGCAATCATGGCAATTTATTGATACACCACATTACTTTCAGTGCTGTTGGAATTGGGTCTTTCAGTTTGCTATATATTGATCTTACAGTTTTTTGATTATATGATGTCAACTGCACGTTCTCCCTTAAACATCGATTTTAATTTGTTCGTTAATGTTCCTTTCCAACATAGAAACATTAACGAACAAATTAAAATCGATGTTTAAGGGAGAGAACGTGCAGTTGACATCATATAATCAAAAAACTGTAAGATCAATATATAGAAAACTGAAAGACCCAATTGTGTTCTTATAATTTTTCAGTTTCAAGTTTATAGCACAAACGAGAACGGAGATAATAATCAGGGGTTGATTCTTGAATTATGTCGTGTTCGCGAATCGACAAATGTCGAGCAACTTAGCAGGGAAGTTGGTTGACAATTATCGAATCGCGAATACGACATTATTCAAGAATCACCTCCCAGAGTTGAAATTGCCCAATGTCAATGTTGGCTTAAAATTAAAACTCGAAAGCAAAAGACAATAGAGCAATGCGGTGGACGGCACTAAGAGTTTTTCATAAAAATATGAAATCATAGTTCAGGGATCACCAATAGGGATTTCATATTTACCGAATTTCGGTAATTCGGTAAATTATTTGAAACATTACCGATTTACCGGTATTTACCGGTTTTTTCTTTCCGAAAAAAGAATTAACCCACAAATGAACAACAAAACTTTATTTAATTCTTAATCTATAATAAAAACAGAAAGTGAAACTCTAGGTCAACTAATATGCCACTAAAACTCGAAATAGTCTATAAAATAAGAAAATATCAGTCGTTTGTTACTTAATCTTTCGATTTTTTTTGTTTTATAAAAAAGGCCCCAGAAAACGCAGTCTATCAAGACTGTTATCCTCATAGTAAAAAGTAAACCTAGAGTTGCCTTCACGCATTTGTTATGCAGCCAAGTGAATCTGTTTATACGCGCGAACAACTTCGGCTTTTGCGAAATCGTGCCGTATGTTTATTCCGTATTGAGATAATTGCTTTACCGCTCTCCCCTCTGATACTAACGGTTTGCGTCTGTTATAGAAATTCTGTCAGTTTGGCAACATTGTCTGTAAGTGTTCAGTTTCTTGATGCAATTGTTACATTTTCATTTCGATTTGACGTTGATAAACTGAACTATTTCAATGATTTGGTGGCAGTTGATTGTTGCTTAAGGCTATTCCGTTAATTATAGGTAGGCTAGGGCAAAATTACGAAAATGTTATATTATATCAATTTCAGCTCAACGTGTGTGATATATCTTGGAATAGTGCTCTCCGAAGAATTGAAAGTTTGGAACGACTATTTTGGAAATAATTCCGTATTTAAGATCAGTGGAAGGTCAGTGAGTCTCTGTTTCATTCCTCATAATTTTGAGAGGTAAATTCGTCCTATAATTGATTAATTATAGTTGTTTATTTAATGTATGATTAGTACAAATACCGACGTTCGTTATTGTTTCTAAATCATATGTGCAGCAGATAATTTCGGTGGAGATAACAGCGCGTTTATAATTCATTCATTTGCGTTATCATAATAACTGAATCGACATCTGAAATTTATACGGGGGGCGATCCTTTGTTATTTTTCCCGTGTGTTTACCTTTTCTTCACCTTGGCCTCCTGTGCTTGTCATTGAAGTCTCTCTGATCGGCCACAGCAGAGTGAATATTGTAATCCCTGTGTTCTCACCTCCTTCATTCGACTTATATATTATATTTAATTTCTCCAACAATGTCAGCATCACAAGCTTCTAACGCGCCGAGGCAACTCCGCAGTACTTCTAGTTCGTCTGTACGAGATATCACAGCAGGAAATAGTCAACTTGATGCAATTTTGTCAAAGTTATCCTTGCTTGATTCTATTGTAAGGATGTTGCGTCTATAAAATTGGCGCAAGCTGATCTGAGCAAGCAACTAACCACTTGTGTGGAGTCTATCGAGTCACACGGAAAATTGCTGAGTCAACACACTGACACTTTGGATCACATGATCGGGATATTCAAGCTCTCAGAACTGCAGACGAATCTCTGAGGACAGAAGTTGATAACTTGAAATCGAAATTCGAATCTCTCAATGTTCGTGTGCTTGAGGCTTCGTCAGAAGCTGGGTTCTGAGGTCGAAAATTTAAGAGAACATACACCTACAGCCGCTATGGATCCTGCCGCAACTCCTATAACCCCCATGATCAATCCAACGAAATGTTGGAGCGTATAAGAAGAGCCAATAATATCCTAATACGTAATTTACCTGAGAATGATAGCGGTGAATCTGATAGGTGCGCTGTCTTGGATGGTTGGGACGTTGGACATTCTGTGGTTTCGGCTGTTAGCACAATTACAAGAGTAGGTGCTGTGAAGGAAGGATATTCTAGACCAGTGAAGGTAGAATTTAAAGACTGTAGTTGCGCTCGTAAAATCTTACGTAACAAAAAGTTATTATCCAGTCATGCGGTTTATAATGGAGTATTCATATCTGATGATAAGACACCATATCAATCCAGGGAATTACAGGCTGTTCGGGCAGAATTAAAAACTAGACGTTCTTCTGGCGAGTCTAACTTAACAATAAAATATATAAAGGGGATACCAAGTATTGTCAGCTCAGAGGAATCAAAGTCAAAAAACTAAGCCAATGTGTTATTGAGTGGCCTATTTTATATACCAATTTAGCATCTTTACCAGCAAAATTCAACGAATTACTTTTATTGGTCCATGAGATGAAACCACTAATAATTTTTCTCACTGAAACCTGGCTTCACCCGGGGATTCCTGATAGCTGCTTTGAAATTCCAGGTTTTTCACTATATCGTAGTGATAGTGTCACAACGCCCGGTCACGCCGGCGTATGTATATACTTATCAGATTCTATACTGTCTTCCCATAGTGTATCTGAGTATTCCCTTGCAACGCCAGGGATAGATAATATTTTTCTCGACATCAAGTCGAGAGAAGTTTCGCTCAGTGTTGGCTGTATTTATCGTCCACGTCCATCAGGCATGATCAAGTAATGTTCGATCACTTAGAAAGTATTTCTCATAATAAGAGAAATGTGTTAATTACAGGTGACTTCAACTTCGGTGATATTCGCAATTGGCCTTTACGGAGGATGCCATCTTCTGTCTCTCCATCTTTCCCCTTATTGAAATGCTGAACAGATGCAATTTGAATCAATTGTACATGAACCAACTAGATACAGAGTGAACCAAAGTCCAACTACACCAGATCTTATACTTGTAGATGATGATGATCTCGTTTCAGATCTGAATTACCTAACACCTGTAGCTAAATCTGATCATGTAGTTTTAGCCACAAACATTCAACTCAGTTCTACCATCCAGACGCGGAATCAGGAGAGAAAGGTGAAATTTGTTAATTATGATGAGGTCAACCGGATCTTGGAGGGGTACGATTGGGATGAGGTCCTCAACAGCAATAATGTGGATGTCGTTTGGAATATCTTTAACGCTAAGATACAGGAGACTATAGAAAAATGTACGAGTGAAAAAATCTTGAAAACTAACCCGGTTAAACCTTGGATCAATGGTAGGATTCTTAAAATGATTCGATGTAAACGAAACTTATGGCAACGTTTCAGACGCAGCAAGTCATCTCGGGATTTCCAAACTCACCGAGTGTATTCCAACGAACTCTCTAACTCCATCCAAGAGGCCAAGAAATCTTTTGAACAAAAACTAGTGCAGTCTAAGAATAAGAAAAAATTTTTCAAATACGTACGCAACATCCTCAACTCCACTGTTTCTGTTCCAACATTGCGATCCAATGATGAAAACGCTGCTAACCGATCATTCTTTGGTTGCAGAAACTTTTGCGGAAACGTTCTCTGATTCCTTTTCTAGCGTACCAGATTCTCCAATGCACAAATAAATGCACCGCGAAATGCTGATGCTATAAAAACGTCGACATAAGTGAGGAAATAGTGAAAAAACATCTTCTTAATCTCGTTGATGGAAAATCTCCTGGTCCTGATGGCATTACCACTACTTTCCTGAAGCATTGTGCCTCTTCCATCGCATCTCCGCTGACCATGATATATAAACTTTCTAACAACTAGTAAATTGCCAGAATCGTGGTTACAGTCTTCCGTCACACCCATTTTAAGAAAGGCGATAAACACAATCCGCAGAATTATAGACCTATTAGTTTGACATCAGCTGTACTCAAAGTATTTGAAAGGATCATTACCTCGGAACTTACAGAATTTTGCTGGCTACCTCAGTAATTCCTGCTGAGCAAAATGGTTTCGTGCCTGGCAGGTCCGTTTTGACAAATCTTCTAGGATGTGTTGGATCGTGGACTGCAGCTTTGGATCGGAAATTCCGATTGACGTTGTTTATCTGGACTTCTCTCGTGCATTCGACAGGGTGCCAATCAACCGTCTGCTACACAAATTAGAACACTTCGGAGTCCGTGGTCCTTTACTTGCGTGGATCAGATCATTTCTTTTGGGTCGCACTTTTTCGGTCAGAGTAGGTTCAAAACGGTCTACTTATAGGTCGGTATGCAGCGGAGTCCCTCAGGGTTCTGTGTTGGGTCCGCCGCTTCTCTTCCTCGTTTATGTTTGTGATTTGCCCCGCTTGATTTCTTCTGATAGTGCATCCTATGCTGACGACATGAAATTCTACAACGATCCAATTACTTCCGGCGATGCACTACAGAACGACTGCGATATTGTGCTAAGATGGACTGTGGACTGGTTGTTACCTCTCAACCTCTCGAAGTGTCGAGTGCTTCATTTGGGTTGCAAACAATCCGAAGAGAACTTATTATATGAATGGAGAGCCGATAGAATCCTGCACATCCTACGTTCGACTTGGGAGTTGCAATGGATGGATAGTGATCTGATGTGGAGGTCTCATATATTGCAAAAACAACGAATAAGGCCAAAAAGTCCCTCTACCTTATTCAAAAGTGTTTTCAACCATTGCAGCTACCAAACATTAGCATCACTCTATAGAATCTATATCCGCCCCATATATGGAGTGGAGTGTCCAGTTTGGCACCCTATACTTATTCAAGATGCTGAACTATTAGAGCAAGTACAGAGAAGAGCTACGCGGATCCCATACGGTATCATAAGACCTGACTACCAGGACGACTTGCCCTAATGAAACTGGATACATTCGCCAATCGTAGGTTGAGAGGCGACATGATAACTACGTTCAGAGCTGTGAGAGGTTTTTTTGGGGTGGATATGTCGGCTCTGTTTCCGTTGAATGCTAACCATTTGAGAGGACATGATTACAAGCTCAGTAGAGAACAGTTTTTCTCCAGAAGTAGGGAGAATTTCTGAGCAATAGAATATTCCACTCTTGGAATATGCTACCCGAAGATGTTGTGAACGCTCCAAGTGTAAACGCCTTCAAGAACAGATATGACTCCTGGAAGTGTGGTGCTTCAATATGACTATTGTTCTGAGCTAACTTTTTAATTTGCCAATGTAGTTGTCTTTCTTTAGGAATTCAATATTTATTTCATTTCTTCTCACTATACTGAGAGCTGTTACTTATTACTTTTTTTTTGAGTTATATAGGGTATCCTTAACTCGTTTATTGTAAATAATAATAATAATTAATAATAATAATAATATCATAATAATATCAGGAAAAGGAGAAATGTAAATAACCAATTGTTTATTTCACCCCAGTGTGGCCAGTGACATGCTTTCCATCTCACTGTTATGCTTGGTTGATTACAATGCTGTATTCAAGCGTAGGGGTATCTCTATGTTCATTTCTTACTCTGAGATGTTATCACAGAGGTGGTAAATCGGTTAACCGGTAAATCGGTAAAACGGTTTGCAATCCCTAATCACCAATTATGGTAGGCCTGTACATAATCTTATAATTAAGTTATAGAATATTAATTTGAATTTTGAATTCATCCATTTTTTTTCAACTCAGAAAATGAATGAATAAACTCAAAAATTAAAATATACTGAGTGTTTGAGTAACAACCACTGTTATACTCTACCAATATCATATTTTTAATTTTCAGGTAACATCCCATCATCGTGGCCATGAAAGAAGGAGCAAATTCAACTAAGTCCTGTGAAAAAGCGGGTTAAAGAGAGCTCGCCTCCTGGAGATCCTATAAATCCATATATCCCTTCCAGCAGTAGGAGAAACCATAGTCCAAGTGGCACTCAGTGGCATCAGAAACCTCAGTCACAACACAGGTTGGTGTAAAAAGTTATTTTTACTATTATTCTAATGAACAAGCGTCCAACACATCGTGGACTATTTCATTCTAGTTCATTAAGTCCTGATCAGATCAAAAAATCAGAAATAATTGTCATCAAAGATATCCTCCTCACTACGTTCTTTGTTATGGTAATTTATTTTGTTAAAAACTATTCTTGCCATGTAGCCTGAAAATGGCAAGGGAATAATTACTTGAAAATATGTAATTTGCGCTGTTTAATGAAGAATTCTCATAAATCATTTCGTAAATACTGTCTTGAAATAGTACAAGGGCGTAGCCAGGAATTAATTTCGGGGGGGGTTTTGAATTTTGGCAATTGAATTTGTAGGTGCCGGGTGCAAAATGAAAGATTATTTTCGCAACAAAAAATAACTCTGAAACATTTCGGGGGGGTTTTTGAACTCCCAAAACCCCCCCCTGGCTACGCTGCCTTGAAATAGTATATTATGCAACGAGCGTATAATGATAGCTATTATTCACTTGGTGAAGTTTAGGCTACGAGCCGATGGCGAGTGGACCAAATCACCTAGTGAATAACAGCCATTATACGCGAGTAGCAATACTTTATCCACGACTACTGAATATATTTCTTAAAGATTTTAACTATCGGCGACCGTGACAAGACCCTTCTATTACAAAGTGTGGAAAATGTCGAGTTGACATGAGAAATTTTTGGAGAACGGCATTGTATACACTACGCAAAAAAATTAACACACATTATGGAAATCTCAAATTTATTCTACAACTGAAGATGTTCTCAATGATAAATTATTTTTATCAGAATTATGCATGCATATGTTATCCACTTCCAACGTTTTTCTTCAATACAGATGTTTTTTGCCAGCAGGAATAAAAAAGATTAGATTATCAGATTTTGAATGTATTGACTCCATTCTGAAATCAGTTGTTCTCGATCAATTCTAGTGATCAATAGTTTTTCTTTCGTTTGATTTTCTGCACTCGATCGCTATGCAACGCGAAACACGCAATTTGACCCAGGAGGAATGTGCCCAAGCGGTACTTTTGCGAGAAGAAAGGTGGACATACACAAGAATTGCAGAAAGGTTTGGGGTTTCACATACAAGTGTGTCCAGAATGTAGCAGCGATTCGGGGAGACAGGTATGAATGTCCGTAGACCAGGACAGGGTAGACCACGGGTAACAACTGCCATTCAAGAACGTTACTTGAGAGTTTTCGTTGAGACAACGTTTTGCAACCGCTCGCCTCCTTCAAAATCAGCTTGGGCGTTTGCTTGAGTTTCATGGGGTGCAAATTAGCACTCAGACAATAAGGAATCGCCTCAGAGAATATGATTTAAGGCCTCGTGTAGCGGCAAGAGGCCCAGCTCTTACCCCAGCCCAACGAAGGGCGCGTTTGGATTTTGCGAGAGAGCATATTCATTGGGAAGAGGCTGATTGGGAAAGAGTTCTCTTCACAGATGAGTTTAGATTCTGCCTCTACCATTGTGATCGACGTTCCCTTGTATACAGACGTCCACATGAAAGATATGCTCAGTGCAATTTCCTGAATACTACTGGTACTGGATCGATTATGGTATGGGGTGGAATATCTTTGATTGCTCGCACAGACCTAGTGGTCGTTGATAACGGAGCTATGAATGCTGATAGCTATATAAGGAACATTCTTGAAGAGCATGTAGTGCCATTTGCCCATACATTGGTGAAAATTTCATTTTTTGGACGATAATGCCAGACCCCATCGTGCGCGCATCGTTCAGGAGTACCTTGAAGAGGTTGAAGTCGCTCGAATGGAATGGCCAGCAAGAAGTCCAGATCTCAATCCGATTGAGCAGGTTTGGGACAACCTCAATAGACGGCTGAGAAGTTCAGAAAATCATCCAGCTACTCTTAGCCCTATTTCGCACCAAGCCAGTCGAGTCAAGTCAAGTCGGACGCTTCAGGATTGGAATTATTAACTTCGTTTAAAATCGTTTTAAACGATGGGGACTAATGACTTAGGAATCCAACTCAGAGAAATCTGGGAAGGATTAGATCAGAACATTTTAAGGATGTTTATTTCTCTTCTTTCACATAAAGATTCGGCGAATTCCTGAATTTTTCTTCCAATAAAGTGTCTTGTTTCGTTCAAAATCTTCTCCAGAGAACAGAAAAAATAAGTTTTAAAATCAATGTAGAGTTAACTTTCATTAAAATTGAGATTTTCAGAATGTGCGTTAATTTTTTCGCGCACTGTATTTTGTAATGAATATTGGCATTAATTGATGCAATTAAAGTAGCACGCTGGCTTAGTATATAGGGTGTTGCATAATAGTATGTCACAACTTGAGGGGGTAAATAGACATGTGATTTTAAGGAAAAAAGTTTATGTTAACAGGGGCCGTAAAAGCTTCGTTGTGGAGCTAGAGGGTGTTCAAATTCCCCAATAATTTGGTTTATTCTTCATGATTCCTGCAGTTTTTGAAATATTCAGTCCAAATTGGGAATGCGAGCTTTTTTCTAGAGTCTCCATCATTGCACGTCCCGAGTCTCAACTAGAATTTACAAGGTGTTTTCTTATCCGGAGCCATGTCTCCTTTTTCCCTATCAAACTTTTTTTCGGTACGCCACTGATCAGCGTGAAATAAAATTTTGATATCTCCATTCAATTTAAAAACTTTTTTGACTCCTGTAATTTTTTCGTATCTCTAACAGTTTTCGAGTAACAAATTATTGAACGATTTTATGTTATTCGCTAAATAAAAAAATAATGGAAATACTTGATAGGTATGCCCAAAATTTGCTTTTAATTTGATAGCTCGTCATCGGAGACTCAACTTGAGCTTATTCAATATCAAACTAAAATAGAAGAGAACAATTGAAAACTAAATCAATTGCTGGAATTGTCCTCCACCTGCAAGAATACAAGCCTCTGCTCTTCTTCGCATATTATCACGCACTCTTAGAAATTTTCCTGGGGTATTTCTTATCGTGTCACAAGAGGTTATTATTCGATTATTCCATTCTTCTTCAGTGTTCACTGCAGTAGTATAAACTAAACTCTTGATATATCCCCATAAGAAAAAGTCCAAACTATTAAGTCAGGAGACCTAGGTGGTTGTGGCCCACCCCGGCCTATCCATGTATTATTGAATGTATTATTCAAGAATTGCCTGACTTCTCCATTGAAATTTGCTGGTGCCCCATCATGCATGAACCACATTAAGTTTTTCACCAAAAGTGGCACATCCTCTAGCAATAAAGCTGACTTCTCATCAAGACATTGCCGATAATCGGGATCGTTTATTCTGTTAGGCAAAAACAATGGTTTAATCAATTAATTTCCAATTATTCCGACCCAAATATTTAGTGAAAATTGTTCTTGATGATGAGATTCTTCTATCAATGGAGTTTTCCCCAGCCCAATAATGATTTATTGTGAAAATTTCTGATAGCGGCTCTCGAAAAATTAGCTTCGTCTGTGAACATTTTACTATCAAATAAGCATTTTGTCTAATTTTATCTAAGGAACATCGGCAGAAATTCAGTCTTGAAGGAAAATCTTTAGGTAGCAGAGTTTGGACGCGTTGAATATAATGCGGGTACAATAAAAGTCAAACTAGAACATGTGAAATATTCAACTGATTTTAATTTGTCCTGTACTCGCACGAGGATTCAAATCTATAAAATTCAAAATTGCTTCCTCAATATCTGGTGGTGTCATAGTTCGAGTTACACCTTTTAAATTATCATTTGCCGTAAAAGTATCAGTTTCCATCAACCTTCTGTGGACATTTGAAAATTTTCGCCTGTTGTTTGGCTAATGCCATTTCTACAAATTGAGAGGTGTTTTGATATGGTTCATTAAAATCTCACATCAGATAGTTCAGCTATCGGAAACAAAGACTTAAATTCATCAAACTAGTGTAGACAGTTGAAAACTAGTGAAATAAAGGAAATATTGATGCTCCGATCAGTTTCATTCTGCACTCATTCTTGATTTTCAGTTATGACAACACAAAAAAGTTGCATTCAGCCATAGTACCCAATAATCGGAATTTCACTAATATTTTTGAAACTTCAAATAACTCGAACACGGTGCATGATAGAAAAAATATGAGATATACGTTAATTTTTCAAAATATCCAAATATTCATCCAATAATGTTTTATTTACTTTCAATAGTTCGCTTCTTCTGATATTTTTACGGAAAGTGATGGTCATTTTGAAAAACGGTAATTCTTCATTAATCTCAAGGATTTCGAGAAAAATGACAAAATGTGATCAGCAAATGAACGTATCGCATAGATTTCAAAATAAATATCGAACATTGCAACACTTTGTCAACGAAAATATAAATTTTTTCGTTATCAAATACTTGTCATCAAAGTATTCAATGAAATTAACATCAAGTCTGTATTTTCGGGAAAATGGTAACTTTTCCTGATCCGAGAAGGAAGGATTTATAAGGAGTCCCAGTGAAATTCAATTCAATTATATTGAAATTCTAAAAAACTTCACATAACGCACTAACTACGCTGAATATGCTAAGAAAGTTTTGCTTGTTAAGAAATAATATCGTAGCTAGTGGATGTGTGCGTTTCCTCTTTTAACATCTTCATATTCAATACATTCCGCCCACTTCAACCTAATATAGGTTTTTCACTAATATGAATATTTATAGTTAGAGATTGAGCTCGATAATACTGAAATATTTACGTTCACTATGTATATTGAATCTTTCAATTTATTTTTCAGAATCTGCCTGCTTCCGAGAAGAAGGTAAGACTTATATATATAATTCTTCGAACAATAACGTCATTATATTTTTCAATATCTCCAACTAAAAATATTAAAAAAACTTCATATTCAATCTATGTCCTCTACGGTCAATCCGATTTCAATGTTGAATTAATATGAATATTTATTGTTGGAGAATGTTATGTGGACTTGAAAAAAATTGAAAACTACGTTCATTATTGAATCTCTCATTTTAATTTTTCAGATTTGCCCACGGAGGTTATTTGGCGAGGTGGAGGTGAGTGTCATATAATGCTACGAAGGAAAGCGTCATATAATTTTCGTACGTCTCTCACTAGATAAGCGTATCCTCACAAACTCTAATGGCCACTTGCACCGTTTTCTACCTAAGACAGCCTTTACTAAGACAAGCTTAAATTTAAGTCCGACTTAAGTTCGACTTAACAAACCATGCCTTGCACCGTGCTCATAGAACAGAGAACTTGATAAAGTAATTGTTGAGCAATGGCGAATCTGCCAACGCTGTAGAATTCTGGGCACAGTATAAAAATAGTAGTTTACATATGTCAATTTGGATTTTCAATGCCAGAATGCAGAATTATTAGATATATATTTATGTTCTGTGGTAAATTCTATACATTCTTCTTATTTTGAGAGAACCCGTGCAAATTGAATATTTATAAACATTCAAGTTAAGAAATTTGTAAGACGAAGGCACACTTCGAAAAGTCCTTTGTTTTTGTGTAAAATATGATGCATTCCTGTATGGTTTTTCAAATTCCACGACATAATGTAATTCAACCCAATCCAAAAAAACAGCATTATAATTTACTTTATTTGCACTTGTTTCACAAATTTTCAACAAATTATCATGCCATTTGTATGAATTAGGAAAATACTTCCGTTCAAAAGGGAATATTTTTTCAAACAACAGCAAATTAGAAAGAATGCAAATATTTGTGTATAACTAATAGAATAAATTATATCATTTGGAAATTCTTAATCGGCCTCAAATAATTTGAGCAGCTGCAAATCGACGAAAAAATGGAAATTCGTGTGATAGTGGTCAGCTTGTTATTAATCAAACGTATTGGAAAGCCAAAATCTAGGAGTTCTAAGATATCGAAATCATCGTTATATATCGTCGATTTCACCCAATAAGTTTAAAAGATCCATTATATTGAATAAAATAGTACACAATATCAAAGAGACAAAGAAATAACACACAACAGAATCAAGTAGAATCTCGTAACTCTGTTCTCGGTTTTAGGTTATGTTTACATGCCACAAGAATTTAGTGTCATTGCGCTTGCTTTAGACGGGAGTAGATGTGCTACACCGGACCTGGCGCAACTACCTCTATTTTTACATGTAAATCCCCATAAGTCCCGTTCAAGGTCATTCAGTAGGAGAGCGAGAGTTGGTGGGTGAGGGGCTGGAGGAGGGGGGGTTCGAGGGTGAGGGGGGTAGGAGGGTGGTGAGAGTTTGGAGGGTGAGGGGGTTGGAGGGTGAAGTTTGGAGTGTGAGGAGTTGATTGATTGTCGGGTAGTAGATTGCAAGACTGCAGTGTAGTATGGGGAGGTGGAGGGGTTGGAGTGTGAGATATAGGCTGGTAGATGATGCTTGTTTAAAATAACAGTACACTAAGATCATTTTTGTGTTATACCGTTTTATATAATAAAATACTCAGGTTTTCGAAAGAAAATATTATGATATGAACTTGGGGTTGAAACGGAAAGGGTGGGTTGAGAAAAAACAACATACTAGGTGTTCTGAAAATGACTAACAGGTAGGTAAAATGAGATCATAGAAGTAAGTTAAAACGTTTATTGATTATTACGTTAGGTTTTATGATTCTATAGTGATAAGAGAGATTAATTACATTGTTAATAATTCTTTAATATTGAAATCTTTTTTAGGTTCATCACATTCTTCAGTCTTCCGTTTGTTGAGAGAATAATGCCCCCAAGGTAATGTTTCAAATGTTCCGGATACCAAAAACCTCTTATCATCTTCAGGGCTTAGTGCTATCTTTTCTTGTCTTATAGAAAAAACATTATGTTCTTTTGATTGAATTAAATTCTGTGTGATGGTTTTGTGTTTCCATGTTTCCAAACATTCTGTGTAATCCTCGAAACGAATATCATTCTTCACAATAGATTTTTTCACACCCTTAGCTTTCTTAGTACACACCATAATTTAGAATCATGGATTCAATCTCCTCAGGATCGTAATCTTCTTTCGCCCACTGACGTTTCTTGGCATCCAGTTCATCATGAGTTGTTACATTCTTGACTGTATAAAGTTTTGATCTTAGAGCAACATAGTCGGTCATTGGGATTCCACTGTTCTCACTTTCATCATTCCTAATACCTTCTTGTTTACACGTGGTATGTTATATACGTTATTCTCGGGATAATCAGATGTATCAAACTGTTCGTAGCAATCCCGTTTCATGATCTCATAAGGATCATTGAACAATTCATAAATCATCGAATCAGTATCGGCACAGCCGTCTATAGAGAAAGCCTGGAACACAGTTTGGCAACGCCGCATTGAAACGTCGACGGGAGGCCTACTCCGAGGCCTACTGTATCGATGCGATAGCGCGGGATGCGAAATAAAAACTGCATTGAAGGCAAGGCATTAGCAATTTTCGAAGGAATAAAACAATATTTGACCTACTTAGTCAATAAATTGAATATCTGTGCTTGAGAATCTCAATCATAATGAATCTGAATAGTAGATATTTGTTATTCAATTTATTGTTCAGCAAGAACCACGGGAAGGTGTAGGGCCATCTCTTGCCATGAAAAATAAACTCAAATGAAATTCTTAACATAATGGGTATGCATTGTAAACATAAATAATTCTCATAAATAAATAACATCTTATAAATAAAATAACATTCTCATAAATAAATAACATTTTTGTATAAATAAATGAAATTCTCAAAGTACATAGTGTATTCTCAAACGGAAAAGGTTTCACAAAAATTTCGACAAACTTTTATAAAAGAGTTGATAGTTTTCTGTTTTTCTGTGATGACATCTTTCCACTATCTGCCGAATGTTTTTTTTTGGAAACGATGATATCATTATTCCTATTCTTTACGTAATTATTCAGAAGTATATTAGCGAAAACCGAGCAAAGTGAGTTCAAAAGGAATTTTGAATTCAAACCACAACTACAAGTTTCTGTTAATTCTGAATAGTAGAAATCCAACTCGATGCTTCGAACTGTTAGTTCACATAAAATTGTTTTTTGGTTTTGACTAAGTAAAAATTTTGATAAAATTGAATGGTCGTTTAATATATACTCTAAAATAGCACACATATGAACAAAAATAAAATTAACAGCATCAGTGGCAATTGACAATCCGTCTCTCTGCAAATTGTCGAAATATTCATTATTAATTTTGGTACCCTTTTCCGCCCTAATCAATGAAATGCACTCGCGACACGAAAGTTTTTTAGCGATTGAATGTGCGGCGTAGCCTGAAACATAAATTTTTGCTGAATGGTCTATGTCGCTTTTTTGAAGATAATCTGATTCCAAAATGAATAGAAAATCTGAAATTAATTTTGAATTATCATTTGAACTATTATCGTCACCATCAAAATCATCGGGATTAAAATTTTCCTTTATTTCCTTTAGAGAATATACTTTTTCCGAACGCTGGAAAATTTTTTTGATTCGAATTTTTTTTTCTGCGCCTAAAACATCATCAAAGGAGACATTATAATTACAGCCCGAAAGTGATCTATATAAACCAAATCTTTTCTCCAAATTATCGGTACTGAACTTCCCTGGTAAAATATATTTTAAATCTACATAAATTTTGAAAGAATATTCTATTATTTCTAGGAGAACTATAGTGGATTGTCGAATTGCAGAATACGTTTCATTCGAAAGTTTTCCATTATATCCCGGAAGTTTATGCCATCTCTCCAACCAAATCAGGAATTTCTTCAAAAAAATAATTTTGAGTCATTTTCTAAACCGAGCTTTTCGAACGGAGATGAAAATTCATTTCTTTTTATAACACCCTTGAAACACGTAGTTGTATTAAAGATATCCCACCACTTCCTAATTATTTCGACGAACTGTGCAGTATCGTTCATTGAATTGGATTTTAAGGCTGATATTGTAGAATGATGAAAAATATTATCGGCTAAAATTACTTTTTGCCGTTCGAACACTGAAGGAAAAAGAGACTTGTGGTTGAGTTTGAACGCCTGTTTCACCAACGCGTTTCTCTCTTTTTCATAAATATCTATTAAATTTTGAAATTTTGCGTATCTAATCGTTTGTAAATCTTCCCAATCACAGAACGTAAAAGTTTTATCAACATTTTTCAAATTCAACCAGTTTTTCCAAATATTTTTGAAAATATGAACCGAATCGAATGTTAAAAAAATCAGTTTTTGTTGGTCGTCCGGATTAACAATTTTGAACGAATCAGAAAAATTTTTGAACATAACCCTATTAATCGAATGATTATCTGTTATGACTGCCAGGACTTCGAAACCACAATTTTGAACAAATGAAATAATTTTTCGTGTTAAGTCCACCATTTCCGTACCTTTTATGTTTTGAACTGGTAATAATTTCACGATTTCTTTAATATTTCCGAATGCTGAACTGATCATAAAAGATAGAACCGTTTTCGCCAATTCATTTGATGAATTCGTCGCGCTCCCAATAATATTTTTCGACCTATAATCCAAACGGGAATTTATATAAATTTCATCAATCAACAGAACTACGACACGATCTAAAATCGGCAAATTGCGAGATATATTCGAAAGATAATTTTGATTACCATTATCAGAATTAGGTGATATTTGTAACGCAGATGAAATAGATCTTAAATACCTTTGTGTAGGAAAAATGAAAAATTTTCGCATCAATTCATAGCATGAAGCAGACTGGGAATGCAATATAAATGACATTATTATTGTACTTGAGGAGTACTTAATTTTATTAGAAAGAATTTGCCTCAATTGGTCAGTAATGATTTCAATTTGTCTCAGTTTGTCGAAATTTTCATTATGCCTATCTAACAAAAATGCCTCTAAGGAAGATAAGGAACGTTGCAGCAAATCTAATGAATTTTTTTAAGATCTGAATCCTCATTGCCTACGTTTTTATAACGAGTAAGCAAATTTGTCAGTTGAGACCACCTATTGAGGGTAAGATCGAAAGGAAGAATCCATTTCAAATCATTTGGAGGAATCTGAACATTTTTTATGAATAATTTTGTTAGAAGGTTACTATCTATTTGAAAAGAAACATCGACAGTTAATGATTTTTCTAAATTGAGTATATAAAAATAAATTGCATTGTTAACCTTCTTAATCTCCCAACCTGAAATATCTATTTTACTTGAATAATTATTAATAAGGTCATCAAAATCTACTATAATATCAGAGTTCATGAAGCTTTCTATTTCATTTTCCTGTCTTATAACAATATCATTTCTTCTCAACTGCGGATCGGTTCTTTCTTTTGGAGTCGGTTTCGAAAGGTATTTCGGCAAATTTGGAAAAATTTTTGGAATAGCGTTTGGTTTTAATTTGGG
The DNA here is from genome assembly GCA_013421045.1 of Propylea japonica. Classification (NCBI taxonomy): domain Eukaryota; kingdom Metazoa; phylum Arthropoda; class Insecta; order Coleoptera; family Coccinellidae; genus Propylea; species Propylea japonica. The sequence goes on along the minus strand of CM024248.1, from coordinate 348,517 downwards.
TTGCCTTAATGAAATTATTTGAATAGTTCCATCCGGTTTTAAATGCTTCTCCTCTGTAATTACATCTTTCTTTTCGAAATGATTGATACAAACTGAACTATAAGGGGACGGATCAAAATTTTGTCGAGGAATTGATTTTACCCATAACTTTTTTAAATTTTCGTTTTTAGGAAATTTGAAAGAACTTACATATTTTCGATCTTTCTGGTAGGAATAATTGCTCCTGCAAGCAGGAACACAACATTTCCGTACCATCTCCTCAAAAGGTGATCCCAACTACACAATACGGAACCGAATTGACTTTTATTTCACTTCACTAAATCACTTCACTTAAAACGGTATTGCACTATTTTCACCGAGATTTTCACCCACTGTTTTCACTAATTTAGCCACCACAAACGATACCACGCATAGAATAACGCACCACGTGTGTAACTAACCACTAACCGAACCGTTAAGGCGGTAAGGCCTATGTGTTGTTTTCATCTGGCTGGCCTCCCAGCGGCGTTGCCAAATTTCGCTGTTCAGGGCTTGTACTTTAGACGGCTGTGGTATCGGTATATAGTGCGATACAATGTTCACCGAAAGCTTTCCTCATATAATCATAATGGAAATCATATATGGTCGTTTTGGCTAAATCAAGGATACTCATCACCAAATAGATTGGTTTGTTCAAATAGATCTGCAGCTTTCGCATCTCAACAGCAACCAAGTTTTCATTGAATATAGTGCAATCCTTGAACTCAGGTTTCGAAATATAAGATTCGGCACCATAACGACCATCCCATTTTGTTAGAAGACGGACATTAACCCTTTTCCGAATATTCTCCATCGTTTTTCCTGTAACAAAAAGAATATGTAGATATTTGTATATTGAATCATAAGAATAAAATATAATTTCAAATGAACTCACCAAAAACTGCATTGTTCATCAGTTTGAATAAATTCTTCTCAAACTCATTATTAGCATTCTTCCGTAGGTTAGTATTTAGATCGATGTATGGCTTGAGCCAGGCTGATTGTTTGAATTTCAGTACACGATGTATTTTAGTAAGGATCAATCCATGTTTCAAAGCCTGCTTCAGATTTCGGTAGTGAATGATATACTTCTGTTTTGAATGTAATGTAGCCATGAGTTTAACGTTTTGCTGGGAAGCTACACAAGGTGTTCGAGTTTTACAATTCATATGTTCTGGGCAGAATGGTAAATCTTTATGTACATCATGCAGTTCCCTCGGATATTCAAGATCAACTTCTAAAATATATCCGTCTGGAGCATCATCTGATAGCTGAGTAACATCTATATTCGTATCACACCATTGGAAACCACCATATGGTAGATGCTGTGACATTGCCCATCCATACTGATTGTTGATATCGAAGTACATAAGGTAGTTTTCAGGTCCGGAAGGATTATAGTTAGGGAGGTACTTATTGTTTGCATGAGCCCTCCTTTTGCCGCAAACTTGACTCAATCCCCCACGGATTCCTCGCTCAACAAACAGAAACATGTCAATGTCTGTGAGGAGTTTCCAATTCTTGTTTGGTATACTTCAACATCGCATCCCATGTAAAGCCAGGCAAGGTGAAATAATGAGCAGGATCTAGTCCATAAGTCGCATGACAACTTGAACGAAATTGTTCGAACACATCAGCTAATAACAGAATATCAGTCTTCATATAGAGATCTGAATATTCACCCAAACTTTTGCATTTGAATTCACCCCATACGCGTTGAGCTCTCATATACCTTCTTCGAGGACAGTTTTTATTTTCCAATTTATTATAGAATGCTTCAATAGGGGGTAGATCAGATTCATCGAAACGTTCGATACAGTCAATATAATCATATGGCATTACCCCTTTTTTCATGAGAAGTTTGATGTGTTCTTCAGATTCTTCATGAAATTGTGATTTGAGATTGGGAAACTCCTTCAAGTTTGCAGATAATTGATCCAATGAAGAAGCCATGAATCGAAAACTATCGATGAATCGGAAATTAATTTGATGGTTGTCAATATGTTTGGTAAAGCTGATATATTTCTCCTTTGTGATCGGTAATAAATCAATATTTCCATCCATTCTTGCGGCGATATCTTCTATGATGAAATTAGCATCATATCCACTCAAGTTGTGGAATACTACAGGTATAGTATGGTTATCCTTATAATTTATATTACACCCCTCATGAGCTGCTCCACGGTAATTATCTTCTGGTATAAGATGATTATGATCTCGTACCTTCTTATCCCCAAGTCCAAAATTTTCTTCACAAATATGGCATTGGGTAGCTTTCTGGAATTCAGATTCCTGCTGAGGTGTCATATTAATATCATAGGGGCAAAGGAAAACACTCTCAACGTCTTCTGCAAACTGGCTCATCTCATCAGCGAACCATTTCATACAATTGGAACCCCGATATGAACGGTAAAAACTCAGAGTATCATCATAAGAGCATTTGACATAATACCCTACAGCAGCAGCTTTATGTTCTTGATAGCTATTTTTAGTATTGGTAGGTTTAAGTATACTTTCGGGATCAGCATAAATGATGAAGGGGGCCTTCTCCTTGTTTTTGTGATTTTTGAACTTGAGGATATTGTTTCCTATTTCAGGCATTTTGATTGCAGTTTCATTCATTTCCCACAATCCTCTGAATGATTCTTCAGTTTTTCTTCAGATCGGAAGTATCGTAGACATCTATCACATATGAATTTTTATGTTCTTCTCTACTCAACTGGCTCGAGACGAGAAAGGATAGGTTTTTAATCCAAACATAATGATATCGAGCCGGAGTATCATCATATCTATCTTGAATCAGGAGTAAGTTAACATGCTTTTCCATCTTGTTCTTGGTTAGGTAGGTAGGTAAAGTGATGAAGTCTTCTTTTCCTTCTTCAGAACATATACGTTGATGGAGATGTTGTTTTGTTTCTCAAAGTTTGGTATTTGCTTCATTGTCATGGGAAACTTTATTCTCTCGAGCTTTAATACTTTAGAATAATGAGGATACTTCGATAATCGTTGAGGATCTTTCTCAACGGGGTGTAATGCAGATGTGACAGCCCATGCAAAACAAGCTTCATCATCATTTTTAACATTTACACAGGCTTTCTTATTTTTAATTTGAGGAGGAAGTTCAATGTAGGAGCTTCCAAGTTGGGATGTAAATTTGTTGATGTTGACTCCTAGGTTAACAACATTCACAAGAGCCCATCCGCTATCTCTTTCTTGAAATTCTTCAAGTTCCTTCAAGATGGGTATCAAGACATTCCTATTGAACCAATCGGTTATGTTTGTATCTCGGTAAATAGATGCATTGGACGTGGTGAAATATTTATATTCCTTCTGAACTTTATTTGCAGTCATTATTTCAAATTCTCCACAAAACACCATATTCACTTTAACAGCGACATCTTTTTTCAATGCGTTCAGGGTTCTTCGTCGAAATATAGCTTCACAATCCACCAGAAAATCTTTAGGGTCTTTATGTTTCAGATTTGTGATAATTCCTGTTCGAATCCTTGACTCAAAGGCAGATAATGAGTCATCCCAATGTACTCTATTCCAAGCGCTTTCCTTAATACCAGCACCTTGTTTTCGTATGGACTTCAATTGTGAACGATATGATTTTACATGGTTCAATACAGTTAGCAATCTTTGCTTTTCCCCAACAGTTTTGGAACATTTCAACCGTTTATTAATTCGCCGCACAGCTAAGGAACATTCCTTCAATCCACGATTAAAATCTTCTATATTAGATGTAGATATAAATAAAGCCGCTAACGACTTTATTAGTCGAAGACAATCCTCTATGTTGAACATTTCGATACAACTGAAACAAAAAGTTCTGATTAAATTTATAAATACACAGATTTCCAAAGATAGCTAAAGATTTCCGAAGATAACCGAAGATAGCCGAAAATACTTTTGATGACCGAACATAAAAAGCGGATACAAACGGATATAAAGCGGATACAAACGGATATAAAGCGGATACAAACGGATATAAAGCGGATACAAACGGATATAAAGCGGATACAAACGGATATAAAGCGGATATAAAGCGGATACAAACGGATATAAAGCGGATACAAACGGATATAAAGCGGATACAAAGCGGATACACAAAATATTTTCTTCAGTATCAGATTGGAAAGCAGCAGGATGCATACTTGTGGAATCTATAAGAAAGAATTCAGTCTACCAAATAACTTGAGCAGGCATCTCAATGTACATAAGAAAAAAGACTTCAATTGTCTCATATGCGGAAGAAAATTCACTAGGAATGATACTTTAAAGAAACATTTCTTCAAGAAACATGATGGACTCCTTGATTCGATAAACATTGATTTACTGAGAGGAAACTGTGAGAAGATCTCGGAAAAGATCTATCTGAAAGAGGAGTGTAATAAACCAAATCAAACAGAAGGTAGAAATCCAACATCAAAAAATGCTAGATGTCCTCATGAAGTTAGTTGTGATAATGATTATACTGATGTAAATGATATAGTCGATGAGCTGCGTACACTCTATGGAGAAAAATATTTTGAAGATACATCTGAAAGAATACAATTTTTAGTGGAACAACTACGACAGGCAGGTGTCATTTGTTAGGATGATCAGAATGATGATATACAATATGTGAATCACACTTTCCTAATAAATATATAAAAATTTATAATTTCGTTTTTAATTGGAAATATATCGACTCATACTATTTCTATTTTATCAAGAAATATGTAGAGGTCAACCAGGCGGTTCTTTAAAGCCATCGCATGCAACAAATTTTCTATTAACACATATATACCTAGCATATAATAGATGACAGCCCACTTTTCAGATGGGTCTTACAGACATCCCAATACTGATACTCGACCCTCGTAAGAGTTCTCTAGTGTGTTTTCGAAAATCGTCGACCACCCTTTTATACCGCTCAAGCGGAACCTCTATATGAATCCATATGAACAATCCGAATGTTTTATAGCCATGCGGCCCCTCAGGATTCTAAGACACTACACAGAGGTCTGAGGTTAGATTATTCATACAGAAAGATATATTTCAATTGTTGATAATATGGATAAGAAATATTATAAAACTATCTCCCATTATGAATATTATTGTACACATATCATATCTATCCAATACTCACCCACCATGATAGGATAATGAGTTGAGTTTGAAAGTTCTACAATAGGAAGAACAGTCTGTATGATCGGAGAGGTACACTAAAAAAAAAAAATATATATTTTAGTCTCTATAGATTCAAGATGTCCTGAGCAGAGCAATCGCATTATTCATTGAGATTATACAAGTCCATACATCTAGCAAAATTATTCTAAGTTCAAATTTTTCTCTTATGTGAAATATCTCGAAAACTATAAGTTTTAGCGAGAAAATAAATCGAAAAACACCCCCATCACACAGAATTTAATTCAATCAAAAGAACATAATGTTTTTTCTATAAGACAAGAAAAGATAGCACTAAGCCCTGAAGATGATAAGAGGTTTTTGGTATCCGGAACATTTGAAACATTACCTTGGGGGCATTATTCTCTCAACAAACGGAAGACTGAAGAATGTGATGAACCTAAAAAAAGATTTCAATATTAAAAGAATTATTAACAATGTAATTAATCTCTCTTATCACTATAGAATCATAAAACCTAACGTAATAATCAATAAACGTTTTAACTTACTTCTATGATCTCATTTTACCTACCTGTTCGTCATTTTCAGAACACCTAGTATGTTGTTTTTTCTCAACCCACCCTTTCCGTTTCAACCCCAAGTTCATATCATAATATTTTCTTTCGAAAACCTGAGTATTTTATATATAAAAACGGTATAACACAAAAATGATCTTAGTGTACTGTTATTTTAAACAAGCATCATCTACCAGCCTATATCTCACACTCCAACCCCTCCACCTCCCCATACTACACTGCAGTCTTGCAATCTACTACCCGACAATCAATCAACTCCTCACACTCCAAACTTCACCCTCCAACCCCCTCACCCTCCAAACTCTCACCCTCCTACCCCCTCACCCTCGAACCCCTCACCCTCCAGCCCCTCACCCACCAACTTCTCGCTCTCCTACTGAATGACCTTGAACGGGACTTAGAAAATTCTGAAAAGGAAAAAAATTGGAAAATCGAGTGGCTTTTCTCTTATGGGGATTTACATGTAAAAATAGAGGTAGTTGCGCCAGGTCCGGTGTAGCACATCTACTGACGGGCTAAAGTCCATCTTAATTCTTAAGCCGACAAAAATCATGGCTTAAGATAAGAACATCTTAGCATGTGGTGCAAGATGAATTGTGTCTTAAAGTCATCTTAAAATTTAAGATGCCCCTCAACTCAAGGATTTTGATAAAAATGACGAAATGTGATCAGCGAATGAAAGACTGGTAGCGTATAGATTTCAAGAAATTATCGAACATTGCAACGCTTTATACGAATGTATTCCCTTTTTTCATTATCCAATACTTATCCTCGAAGTATTCAATGGACTTATCTGATTTTTTCAGAAAAATGGCAATTTTTCCGTTCAGAGAAGGTACAATTCGACCTGATTTATAAGGAGTCCAAGTGAAATTCAATCATATTGAAATCCTAAAAAACTTCACATAACACTAATCAAGCTAAATATGCCAAATAAGTTTTGCTTGTTAGGAAATACTATCGTAGCTATTGGATGTGTGCTTTACCTCTTTTACCATCGTCATATTCAATATATTCCGCCCACTTCAACCTATATAGGTGTTTCAGTAATATGAAAATTTATAGTTAGAGAGTAAGCTCGATCATACTGAACTATCTACGTTCACTATGTATATTGAATCTTTCAATTTATTTTTCCAGAATGAACAGGCCCCTGTCACTGCTTCCGAGAAGAAGGTAAGACTATATATATATATATTCTGCGAACGATAACGTCATTATATTTTTCAATATCTCTAACGGAAAAAGTTTTAAACAAAGGTGAAGGCATAGTCAATGTATTTCGTCGACGTCAATCCAATTTCAATGTTGAAGTATGAATTTTTATTGTTGCGGAATAGTATGTGGACTTAATAATAATGAAATAACGTTCATTATTGAATCTTTCAATTTATTTTTTTCAGATAATTTCAGATGATTCAAGTTCGCGAGCCGAGGAGGAGGTAAGTGTCATATAATGTTTCGAAGGATAGTGTCATATAATTTCCTCACGTCTCTCACTAGACAAAACGTATCCCCACTAACTTCTAGTGATCAGCTATATCCCGCCAACAAAGTCAATTTCATTCGGTCCTTCAGAGAATAGAATCAAATTCCAATTTATTTTTTCAGAATGAACATGCTTCTGTAGTTGCTGCTGAGAGAAGGTAAGAGTTATATATGTTATAGGCAATCCTTATAATCCGGCATTGTATCGAATGCCTAGGTATTATACAGTGTGTTTGGTCATGACTTAGCGATAATTTAAGGGCATCGAATATAGCTAATATAATCAACAAAAACCCCAAATTGGGAGTTTACTCCTTTAGTTTTGGAGTAGCCCCCATTTTAAATTTACTTCTTTATTTTCGTTGACTCTTCCAAGTAATATCGATTGCTTTGGACATAAAGGTCCTACAGATGTGAAAAAAATGTTTTTTAAAGATGATACTTCCACCTTTCATTGAAGTATAACAACATAAAAACATTTAATTTGAAAACGCAATAAAAAAATTCTTAAAAAAAAAATTTGTAAAAATTTGTACTGATTTTCTCTGTAAATCCGCAATAGTACAAGAACAAGCACATTGAAGTATAATTTTTTTTCAATGATTTAACACGCAAGGATATTAGCTACAAAAAAACACTAACATCATTTGTGTGAGTTATGTAAATTGAGAGTAATTGCTGCTCGAACATGATCACTACGCGAGCAAAAGACACAAGATAGGTCGTCATGAAGGCCACTGCTTGTCTACAGAGCAGAGGAGGCCATTTTTAGCATTTTTATGATTAAGTTGTTTGTTTGATCATTAAAAATTATCGAAAGTACAGTACTGAGGTTTTTTTTATTTTATCAATTTTCATAAGGGTCATGTTCGAACAGCAATTACTTTCTAAATATGTAACTGTAACTTACAGAAATTATGTTGGTATCGTTTTGTAGCTGATATCCTTGCGTGTTAGCTCATTGAGAAAAAATTATACTTCAATGTGTTAGTTCTTGTACTATTGCTAATTCACTAATGGCCGGTTTCTGAGGTTTTACTTTAACCGTCCAATAGTAAACGGTTCGATAAATATAACCAATCGATCACCTCTTGATAAAGGTAGCTGAGTTTCTGATGTCTTTTTCGGTTGTCAGTTAACTATCTATTCGATATCAGCTGATTAACGGTAGTCTCGCAAGTTCCTTCCTAGATCAACAGATGTCGCGACATACAAATTTACGTTTTGATTATGAGTTTTGCAAATTTTAATTGAAACCACGCTTGAAACTCAAAATAATGAGATTTTCCATACGAAATATCAAATCGATTTCATTTTCATGTATATTTAGATCATTACCAATGATGATTTGAAAAGTTCCTGTCGCATAGAACCGTAAAGATATAAGCACTTGTTGAAAGACGGTTAAAGTGCAATTCCTTTCAGATTGGAGCTAATACAGAATTCAATTCATTACATAAGTGTAAAACTGTTTGCTTGTTGAATCTATACCTCATTTTAAATTAATCATCTGTATACATTTCGAGAGGTGATCTACGAACCCGTATAAATCTGGATACAGAAATAGTGCCAATGAAATCCATTGCCTCTTCATCTGATGAAGAGCTGGAACTAGAGGATAATATTCTTGTATTATATATGTTGAGAATGTTGATATGAATCCAAATCCAGTACTCCGTAAAATCAAAATGAAAAAGTGAGGTTGGATTTGACAAATCAAACGCCAATGCCCATGCGCCATTCACTAAATCTACAGATAACCGGCCATTTTCGGTCGGTGAAAATAAACTGACTTTATTGGCTGGTTATCTTTCTAAGCGGTACTCAGAAACCGAAATCTGCGCTTATCCATCCGTCAAATTTGACAGATAGATTAACTGCGGTTAAAACGACCTCAGAAACCGGCCATAAGAAAATCAGCACATTTTTTTACAAAATTTTTTTAAAGGATTTTTTTATAACATTGTTAAGTTATATGTTTACATATTGTTTCACTGTAATGAAGATGGTAGTATCATCTTTCAAAAAACATTTTTTTCACATCTGTAGGACCTTTATGTCCAAAGATATAGATATCATAAGAAAGGGTCAACTAAAATAGAAAAGTAAATTTAAAAAGGGAGCTTCTCCAAAACTGAGGGGGAAAACTCCCCAATATGGGTGTTTTGTCGATAAAATTAGGTATATTTGATGCCCTTAAATTATCATGACATGTCATGACCAAACACACTGAATACATTGCCAAAAACGTCCAGGCAATGTGTATAATACGATTCATTTCATACATTGTCTAGGTATTGTATAGAATTCTAGACAACAATTTACTGTTTGTCAACAGAAATTAATAAGCGTGGAAGATATCGCTAATCAGAATACAACAGGGTCAGGGATTTATCAAATGTACTTGCAAAGTAAACTGTCAAAGCAAAAAGTGTTCATGCTGAAAAAACTGCTGTGTACTTCAAAGTGTCACAATAGTTCATCTTGTAAGAATAAGTAACTGCTTTTGATATAATTGATTACTTACAAGAAGATGTTTCACTATTGAAATTAAAAACATTGTATTAAAAAAAAATGTCTCAAAGGAAGAGTTTGGTGATTTGCGTGATGTAACCTAAGATTTCATTTCATTTCAAATTATAATTATGTTATTAAAAGATTCTCAATTTCTATTTATTCAGAGTAATGTTTGAGTTAAATTAAAGTTTAATAATGTTGATTTTGAACTCTAGTAGGTATAATAAAAGTTTTAATGATATGTCATTGCTTTGATATAGTAGCGCATATATTTTGTATCGATTACTGCACTTGTGAAGATACTTGAGAAAATATTTTTTTGTTGTTAAGTAGATACCTACAAGGTTACCAGATTGCAATTTCAATATTACTTTATTTAAGCGTTCAAAGATGTTACCTGAGACTTAATTTCCTTTCAAATTATAATTATGTAACCAACAGTTCATTTAAAGTACTTAAACGGAAACTGGTTGTTTTTATGTGAAATCGATTATGAAAAATCGATTACATACATTACCTATGCTTCAACCGGCATTCTATACAATGCCTAGGTATTCTATACATTTCCTAGGTAAAGTGTTAAATAGTTGAACTATTGAATATAATTTCATACATTGCCTGTAGGACTCCGGCATTTTATACATTTCCTAGGTATTGTTTAGAATGCCTGCATTATACACATTGCCTATAACATATATAATTCTTCATACGATAACGTCATATTTTTCAATATCTCTCACGGAAATAGTTATAACACCTTTATATTCAACATATTTCTTCTACGTCCATCCAATTTCAATGTTGAAGTAATATGAATATTTATTGTTGCACAATAGTATGTGGACTTGATAATAATTAAATAACTACGTTCATTTTTTAATCTTTCAATTTATTTTTTTCAGGTTGAAGAATCACCTCGAAGTTCGCGTGCCGAGGATGAGGTAAGGATAGTGTCATAATGTTCTTACGTCTCTCACAAGAAAAGCGTATCTTCACTAGCTTTTAGTTATCAGCTATATCCCGCAACAAAAGTCAATTTCATTCGGTCCTTCAGAGAATGAAATCAAATCTATAATGCAACTATTTTGCTTGTTTGTTTCTTCGGATAAACCATAATTTGATGTCATAGTTTCTCTTCCAAAGTCGTCGAAGTTTGACATACTGAACTAAAGAGGTAAACAAACTGTGCCATCTGCGGCCGTTCAAGGGGGTTCGGGCATAAACATGATTGTAATACAGGGGATGTCCCTAAAACAATAGAACTATAGATAGGTACACTGTCTTGGTTTCTTTTATCCTAAATTTCGATCTTCTTGAAAATTTCCATTTTTCGAAATATTTATTTTTTTTGTATCATTAGGAAATTTCCAGGTGCGATTAGTGTGTCTAGAGCCATTTCTACAAATCTCAAATCAGATAGTTTAGCTATCGGAAACAAAGGCTTAAATTCATCAAACTAGAGTAGACAGTTAAAAACTAGTGAAATAAAAAAATATTGATGCTGCGATCAGTTTCATTGTGAATTGGTAATTTCTATATTCAGCGACCACTCGTTCAAAAATACTCTGCACTCATTCTTGAGGATTTTGATAAAAATGATGAAAGACTAGTAGGGTATAGATGTCAAAGGAATTATCGAACTTTGCAAGACTTTATCTACGAATGTATTACTTTTTTTCGTTATCAAATGCTTATCATCAATGTATTCAATGAAATTATAACTTTTCATTTATATACTCAGCATGAATCTTCCTTGACTGTATTCGGTACTAGCCACAATGCTGTCGGTCATTCTTTTCGAACCGCCCTAAGTGCTCTTGGAGAAAACTGGGTTGTACTCATTCAATGCATCCTGTTGGTTCCCATTGATTACCAATTTTCTCCACAACATATTCTATTGTTGCTCCTGCTCCTTCATTTCCTCTGCAGGCCAACTCATGAGCAGCAATATGAAATAATACTTCCGGAGTGTTTTCTCTTCAAAGCTCAATAATCTTTTACAATTCTTCTGCTGATAGTGCGGATGAACTAGACTTTCTCTTGGTTAGATATATAGGTAGCTTCCGACGCTTAACATTCAAAGAATCTTTTGCGTTGACGAATTCTATAACAGAGAATGGATTAAATTCGCCCCTTGTAGTCTTCGGAGTTTTTTTTCGCATGTTTAAGGCATAGTCTTCAAGAAGAAGCGCCAGCTCTTTCCTAGGTATATCCACTCTGTCGAAATCATTTTTTTCCTGCGCAAAATTCTTCAAACTACTAACATATGCTTCACTTCGATTTTCTATTATTCGCGAATGTCAAGTGCTTAAAATTCTCGCGAATATCTACTTTCCTTTCTTGACGAAGCATTTTTCTACTTTGCCGCCGTGATGTTTATGACAAATTCGAAACCGAATTACTTATAATAACTATATTGCATGATACCTAAATAATGATGTCGACAAAACCTTCTATGTTTTGCAAGTACTTGATGAAGAAGAAAATTGATGTTATTGGAAATGAAAACATGATTTATGCTTAAATCTTTGAAACTACGCGACGGATTTTGATGCGTTTTTTCTTAATAGATAGGGTGATTCAAGAGGAGATTATATGTATAATAACATCCATTAAATAGTGGAGAAGTACTGTTTTTTTGAGGTTTCTAATGTGATGTCGTAAATAATTTCATTTTTTCCGCTTACATTGCAAACGCAGGCTGAACCCTACTAGTTTTATTAAAATAATGTACTAAGTATTGTACACATTGAAAAGGTCAACAGAAATGTCCGTGATGGTATATGTCTATCTCTTATGGATAACCCACAATAACTTGTTTTTGTCATTTACTTTTTACGACAAATAATGGCTAATTTTCGAAGAGATTTCAACCAATACAGCATTAATCATTAACCAATAAAATAACTTTAATACATTGTTCATTTAATATAGATCTATATGGCTCCTTACACCGTATGATTTAAGTGAATATTTTTAAAGATATAAAATTGCGGGACGTAGCGTTTGCGGCGGTACCGTGCGAAGCCGGGGCGGGTCGCTAGTATATTATAATATAGCTCTAAGTCTTCATAACTTGCCTTGAAAAAGAGCTATTTTCTTTTCAATTCCACTAACAGTCTAACACCTAGATAACAGCTCACTGCCACGGCAGGAATCAGGGAAGTGGACAGCACGACAATGTGATCACTTCTCTTCCCTGCTCCTTACGCTCCCTACATTGGCGGTTTTTCGTACGGAAGTCAAAGGAACGGCAGCATGAACGGCAGTAAATGACTGAATTTAACTAGGTTGCTGTGGGATTTCTTTGTCCGTCATTGCCGACACTTGGTCGCGAGAGAAATGTTGAAGCTGAGTGCGAATGCTCACTGCCTTCGATACTGCCGCAGAAGTATTCCGGGAATCATTGCCGACAACGCGGGTCGCAGTAGGAAGTGCTGAGTTTAATGGAGGATTAACATTTTTTCAGTTTCAACATCAGTCGAGTTCATCTGAGTAATTATACCGTATTGAAATGAAATTTCCCAAACTAGTGCATAAATTCGTATCATTCGACACTCTGCAACACAAGTTTATTGTAGATAAGATGTATCTGATGGAATTCAGGCGTGTGTTTCTTGATTGGGTCAAGAGTTATCTATATGATCGAAGAGTCTATGTGAGTTTGAATGGCGTTTCATCTGACGAGTATACCGGCAACATGGGAGTCGCTCAGGGATCTGTTCTGGGCCCGCTGCTGTTCTTGTTATTCATTAACGATCTTCCTGCATACTTGGTAGCCTTTATACTAATAATGTTCGCTGATGATACTTCTATAGCTATAAGAAGTTGGAAGGAATTGAGCTCGCTGTGCGAAACGATAGTACAGTGTTTCATTGATTGGTGCCACAAAAATGCACTTATTCTCAACCTGACAAAGACAGTAATAGTCCGGTTTAGGAATCGAGATAATCCGAGTGAAGAACCTCTCGTTATAAAACACCAACAAGCAGAATTGAAGGCAACCGACGACGTGAAATTTCTGGGCTTGTATGTGGACGGAAACCTTAGGTGGCATCTCCACATGGACCATGTTTCGCCTTATTGCGTCTCAGGAATTGTCTCCCTGTCGAGGAACCACTGACCATTTATTACAGCATGGTTTACAGTCATTTAAATTACAACGTAGTTCTTTGGGGCTCCTCGGCAGGGTCTGGTCGGCTGTTCATTTCGCAGACGGCTTATTTTCAGATTTCGGCCGTGTGATTCATGTCGTCCGATTTTCCGTCAATTTGGTATTCTTTCCTCCCCGTGCATTTACATTCTTCATTGTCTTAATTATATCCACTTCAACATCAGTAAATACAAGAGATGCTCCGACTTTCACAGGTATGAAACACGTCAATCTTATACTATAGCCTTCCCCAGACACCGCACAGCTAAATATGAGTCCTCACCAAGCTTTATAGGTATAAAATTATACATAATTTGCCCAGTAGGTTGAAATCAATGGATGGAAGGTCTTTCAAGCGAGAAGTAAAGCTAATATTAATCAAAGGATGCTACTATAGTATTGATGAGTTCCTTAAAGATTCCATCCATTAAACCTTTATTTTTGGTTTTCTCTAATTGTGTACCTATGCTATTTTGTATGACTTATCCTATACATTTGTTAAATGCCGAAAAGGATCAATAAACTTTATTTATTTATTTAGTTATATTCTTCATTCTTCTTCTTCATGTGCCATCTTCGATCCGAAGGTCGGCAATCATCAAAGCTATCCTGATCTTGGATACGGCGGACCTAAAAAGCTGGCTCGAAGAGCAGGTGAACCACTCTCTTAAGTTTCGCAGCCAAGAGTGTCGTCTTCTTCCTATACTCCTCTTTCCCTGAATTTTTCCCTGCATTATTAGCCGCAACAGGTTGTACTTGTTTCCGCGCATTATGTGTCCAGCTTATTCTGTGTATTCTTCGGTACAACCACACTTCGAACGACTCCAATCTCCTCATCTCCGACTTCCTTAGGGTCCAACCTTCCATTCCGTAAAAGAGCACCGAGAAGGAATAACATCGCAGTAATCTCATCTTCAAGTCCAGCGTGATGTCCTTGCTGTAAAATGCTCGCTTCATTTTCAAGAAAGTAGCTCTTGCCTGCTCTATTCTCACCCTAATTTCTTCCGAGCAGTCATCATTTTGGTTAACCATGGTGCCCAGGTATTAATATCTATCTACTTTCTCGATTATTTGGTCTCCAAGGACAAGATTAACATTTGCTTGGGGTTTCTTTGATATAATCATAAATTTTGTCTTCTTAGCATTCAACGTTAGTCCGTACTCCTCGCCAACCCTGGTCAACCTACTCAGAAGGTACCTCAGATCATCTAACGAAGTAGCTATAATGACTGTATCATCGGCATATTTTATATTATTGATAACCTTTCCGTTTACTTTTATTCCTCTGCTTTCGTTCTCTAGAGCGGTTTTTACTATCTCCTCAGAATAAATGTTGAACAGAACCGGCGAGAGTATACATCCTTGTCTAACCCCACGTTTTATCTGAATCTCTGTGGACTGTTGATTATCTACGTTGACAACTGCTTTTTGTTGAAGTAGAGCTTCGAGATGATTCTGATGTCCTTGTCATCAAGGTTTTTCTCTTTGAGGATGGCAATGAGTCTGTCATGTCGCACTTTGTCGAAGGCCTTGTTATAATCTATGAATATTCTTCATTGTTGTGATTTAAATTTCAAATTTCAATTTACCTACCTGATGAAACTGAAATTTGTTGAATTCTCAAATGCTTCCTTGCTTTAACAGCTCAATACTGTACAAAAGGATGGAATATTCAATGGATATTTTGAATATTTGATCTGCTTTTGGATTATGAAATTATATTCATTAGTTAAATTTAAAAGATTAAAGCCGGGTTTCATAAAACTCGAATCAACTTGATTATTGAAATTTCGTCATTTCTGTGCAATTTCCAGTTCATTTTTGACATAAACCATCGACTTAATTCAAAATCAACGATTTGATTGCCCGATTCAAAGTATCGAAAAACCACAACATTTCCTGATAAATCGCACTCATATTGCAATGAACAATTCATTGAAGGTTGGTGTTGGTCCTCTAGTCTCATCCATCTGTCAGAACTGCTAGTAACTTATACGAAGAGTTTGCGAATGCCGTTATAAATCAACTGTTTTACTGGTCACCATTGATGCTGTGCGTGAGCATATTGAAAGATCATCAATTATCCTAACGTGACATTGCGACAAACTCAGACACCAGTGATTGTTTCATGAACATATCATTTTATTGTTTGTGTGGATACCACACAATTTGTCAATCGTTCATAAAAAGCTTGTATGTATGACATTGTTACACCTTACGATTGTTGGATTCACGCGTATGAGCCCGAAACAAAACAGAAGATAACTATACTCCGTTCACGAAAGGTTGAGCACATAGTAGACGTTTCTTTATTTATCTGAAGTTGGCAGTATTTGCTGTCATAACGTCAAATAAATTAATTCAATGTTGCCGAATGTACTCTGCCTCGTCCGACGAGCTTGCGAGTTATCAGACAACTCTATGCAATATTGACAACATTGCGTATCAATCTGACAAAAAAATAAACATAATAACCTAAAATTTTAATATACACAGTGGAATATGTCAAATTATCATGGCCAACCGACGGCTCAACCTTTCGTGAACGGAGTATATGTCTCAAATCCACCGTTTGGAATTTCACGAAAGGTTGAGCTCATATATATGGAATTTCAAGATGAGCCTAATCCAGTAGAGTTGTTCGCGCACGAAGCTCTTCCAAGCGAATGGTCACCGAATCATCGTTTAACTGAATTTGTACAGTAAATAGAGCAAGAAAAAATACGAATTTTACGAAAAATTACCTACAGAAATTTGATTCCATAAATCGATAGGGGGACATAAATAGTATTTTAATCAACTAGGTTATTAAAGACAGCGACTAATGGTCAAGATATTTTAATGCGTGAGTGGAGCGAACGCGTTAATAGTTCGAGAACATTAGTCGCTCGATTAATAACCGAGTTGACTACAAGATTTTTCCGACGATCTCGATATGAATTGTGTATGAATTCTTGATTGAAATACATTCCTATTCTGCAAAAGACTTACATTTGACATAATAAAGTTTCTATGTATCTATGTTCCAGTAGAGTTTTGACATTTATCGTAATGCTTCTGAATAATTTGTGAACGGTTGCCATGAGGATTGCACATTGAAATAGCCGAAATTGAGCATTAAACTGAGTCGTTAATGATCAATTCCGCACACATTAAAGTCATTTTTATTTCGAGGTCGGCGGAAAAAAATATTAATGCAGATTCCGAAGTTTTGGGAAAATCTAAAAACATTTTGAAATGCGTTTTTCTCGAAATCTATGGTTCTTAGAAAAGAGTTTATTCAACAAAAATGTAGAGGACATTTTTATCTACGCTTTATCTCCTAAAAATCAAGTCGTCTGACTTGAAATACAAAAATTGAGGTGGCACATGATGCACAACTTTTACACTTTGACAAGTTTCTGCTCGATAACAACTTTAAATTAAAAAATTATTGATTATTAACGCAAATGCAAAAAAAAAAACTTTTTTGATACTTTAGCACCACCTACTTTTTTTATTTGAAGTCGGACGACTTCGCTCCAATACAATAAAATATAGATAACAATGTCTTCCACATTTTTCGTCAAATAAACTTTTCTTCAAAACCCAATGATTCCGAGAAAAACTCATTTCAAAATGCTTTTGAATTTTCTCAAAACCAAAGGGGGATCACTTCGGAAATTTGGCACTAACATTTTTTTATGTTCCCCTATAGATTTATCAAGTCAAATTTCTGTGGGAAAAATAAATGCTATATTTACTGTTCTGAACATGCCGCTCCCACTAGATCTAATTGTAGATTTGGAAAGAGCAAAACAAATTATGGTCCAAATCCCTCTAAATATGAGTTAGCAAAATGAAAAGAGCAGTGAGCAAAACAAGAGCTTTCGAATGACACCAATATCGGCAAGATCCTTTGAGGGTGATTTTCTGGTGTAACATTTCACCACTTTGAATGGTTCATATTTCGGTAACGATAGATTGTTAGAAGGAACCGATTTCAATTTTGAAAAAACCATAACGCAAATAACTCACTCGTTAGGGCGGGACAAAAAATTTTCTTTGCGGAAAATTCCAAAGTATAAGTGAGCAAAATGAACAGAATGGTGAGCAGAACGAATCAAAACGAGAGCTTCCGAATAACACCAGAAAGATCTGTTGAAGGTGCCCTGATGGTGTATCTTTACACCACTTTAATTTGTCCATATCTCAGTAACGATAGATCGTAGAGAGAAACTGATTTAAGTTTTCATCTCGAAATTAGGCAATTTAATGTTGTTCTGAAAACTCTGTAACTTCAACAAAAAATGAGCTATTGTTATGAATGAAGAATTAAATTGTCAAAAGAATGTGTCTTGATGCTGAAATGAGAAATCACGCGGTCCAACAACTGGCATACACCAGTGTTCGAAAATTAGGGTAAAAAGAAATTTTTTTCACCGTGTTTAAAAAGACGTACGTTGGGTTTTCTTGAAATTCAAAACTGGTGGATTTCGTATGAATCTATCTACCTACAACAACAAACTTGTGAGAGTATAAAACCTCTATAAAACTAAAAATAATATAAAAGACAATTTTCACTACATTCGAATATGTTGGTGCAGCAGATTGAAGAATCTCTGATATAATAACAACGGTTCATCAATAAAACACTGAATATTGTATATTATTTTCATAGAAATTTGAAAACGTAAGTGATGAGCGTGAAATCAACAATGAAACAATTGTCAATTTCTCAAAAATCACTAATAGACGCCACTTAGGCACTGAATATTGGACATAGTTTCAGAATTGATGCTTCCATCGTTTCGCTTACTTCACTTACCCCTAGCAAATGAGCTTCGACAATTGAGGCAAACGCATGAAAAAGTGTGTGGGAAATTTTTTAAAAATAAAATTTGGTTTCCTTTTCTAATCCGAATATATAAAAGGCTCCACTTCTATATCTTTGCCAAAATGTCTGAATCTGTGAATTTCGTGTCTGGATTGCTCTCTAACGACTCGGTTTGACTCATTGATGAAGAATCCTAGGTCAAAAACTTATCTTAACCACTCATTCGATCAATTCGAAATTTGCTATTCAGAAAGAAAAGAGTGACTCACAAACTCGTGCAAAATTTTGTGGAGATCGTGCCCTTGGAAAATACATATATTTGGACTAAGCGATGTGGATCGACAAATTTTTGGCCCCTGTATCTCTCTAATGCGGCCCATACACAAGCTACTTTTTCGGCGTTCTGGCAGCTAGCGTTTTGCGAGCGTCCTAGACGCTCGTGCAATTTTGACCACACACAAGCGTCTCAGTAGCTCACCGATCGCTGACGAGAGATCGAGTTATACGATCAGTCTCTGGCCAAATTTTCACCATTTTTATAGTGAATTTTAATAATTTCAATGCGTTCTTGAAGCATGTATCGTTCCGTTTTTATTGATGGCGTAGTCCCTTTATATGTTATGTTAATGTTTAGAAACAACAACGTATGTAGAGCTAGAGGAAGCCATTTGCATTATTTTTCGTACATAAATGTCACAACTGATATTTCAATTAACAATAAAAGTTTTTGAGAATGAATGCAAATTTTGTGTTTTATATATTCTCAAAAAGACACGTAATTTCAAACATTCTTTATGTTATTCATCGATCTTAGCAGAGTGTTCGCTTGCAGGTAGATTTTAGAAAATGAAACCTCCCGGTTGGCCAAACAATTGAACTCTTTTTTCACCCGACTTTTCCGCAGCTCGTAACTTTTTGTATTCTTCACGGAATGAGTCTCGGAGGCCTTTTTTTCTTTACGATACCAATATCGCATTCATCGTTATATTGTTTACATAAAGCTTACAATTCTTCGTAGGCTTTATTCTTTAGTGTTCTGTTCGAATATTCTTTGCTCTTAATCATCCACAAACACTTATTCTTTTTAAATAGTTCTATAAAATTTGTAAGGAATCCTCTGAATGTGGAAATCTTGCATGATTCTCTGTCATTCTAGACGCTCTTACACACACACACACACACAAGCGTTTTTCGTGCGTTTCGCCGGCTATCTTGACGCTAAAATCAAACACGTTTGATCTGGCGTCCGGCGTTGCGTCCAGCTCGGCGACTCGCCAGCGTGGCAGCGGATAGACATACACAGGCGTTTTTCGGGCTACTTTTGGGCGTTTTGGTCGCTTGCGGCGACGCTAGCTGCCAGAACGCCGAAAAAGTAGCTTGTGTATGGGCCGCATAAGGGAATGTGCTACGGACTTGACATTTTATTATTATTATTATATTTAATGTGGATAAGAGAAGAGGCAATAGCCTATACATCTCAAATATGGACAAGTACAAATAATTACATCGCAATACAATAAACTAACAGCAGCGATTACGGAATAGTCAAGTAATGATCAAGCCGATTCTTGAAAGCGTTAACTGACGGGGCACAGACAACTTCACCAGGCAGGGCGTTCCACTGACGGAATACCCGATTAGAGAAATAATGCTCTCGAACGGTAGACTTGAAGTTCTCCCGGTAGAGCTTGAGATGATGACCACGGCGGCCCGCCCGATCCCGCACAAATAGTCTACTCATATCACAACCGAAAAGCCCATGAAGGGCGCGATACGTCACAATGAGATCACCACGCGCACGACGGTCTGAAAAATATGGTAGACCAAACAACCTGAGCCTCTCCTCGTACGTTGGGCGGATGATACCGAATGGAATCCTGGTTGCTCTCTCTGGACTGACTCCAAGGTTTCACGATCTCGAGCTAGCACTGGCGCCCAGACAGGACCAGCATACTCCAGTATGGGTCGAATATAGGTGGTGTAAAAGTAATTTGCATGTCTGAACTGAGCAACGAGGAAATGACCGCTTGATGAGGTATATGAGTTTGTTCGCTCTGCTAGCTACACTATTAATGTGTTGAGACCAACTAAGGTCGTCAGAAACCACCACACCAAGATCATTTTGTGAACTCGTAACACGCACCAAGTGCCCGTCGATAAAGTACTCTTGCTTGGGATTTCCTTTACCCAAGTGCATAACAGCACATTTTTCTATATTCAATGGTAAGAGCCACTTTCTGGACCATTCCAATATGCGATCCAGATCCTGCTGCAGGTCAACACCCGAAGATACATCGGCGAATATCTTAAAATCATCCGCATACGACGAGTGACTGCAAACCAAGCCCGTCGGCAAATCAGCCACATAGGCCAGGAATAGGATTGGGCCAAGACTGATCCCTGTGGCACGCCACTACCAACTGGGAAATTCCGTGACGTAACGTTAGCCACCCTTACCTGAAACTGGCGGTCCTGCAGAAAAGACTCAATCCACCGAAGGAGTCCACCCCTGACACCAAAATGCTCAAGCTTGTGGAGGAGTCTTCTGTGCGGTACGCGGTCGAATGCCCGTGAAAAATCTAAATATAGAACATCCATCGGTATATTTCCATCAATTGATCTCGTCCACTCATCGAGACACTTCAGCAAGCCGGTTATGGCTGACCTTCCCGGAAGAAAACCATGCTGATCAACCGGAATGATGCTGTTTTGCTCGAAAAACGATAAGAGCCTCGAGCTCACCAATCTTTCGGCAACCTTACCAATAATAGGAAGAAGACTTATAGGCCTATAATTTGTAGCATCGAGTTTGTCCCCCTTCTTATAAACTGGTGTCACCTTAGCACGTTTCCATTTAAGGGAAGCTTCATAGAGTCGAAAGATATGTTGAGTAGTCTGGTGATATTCAGTTAGAGACTCAGCACAGTTTTTCAAGATGCTACCAGGAATGCTGTCAGGACCTGGTGCAGGAGGGGTCAAGTGATTTCAGAATATCATTAACTTCTGTGGAACTGAAACTGACACGATCCAAAGTCTGATTACATCTTGCTGTCTCAACATCTGGAATTCGATCGTTTGGTTTCGATGTGAAATATGAAGCAAATGATTTGGCGAAAGAGTTGGCGCACTCCAGAGAATCAGAGCATATCACACCGTCATGGTTACGAATATGAGAGGGCGTTGAAACTTTTGAACTTAGATTCGATCTGATATATTTGTAGAATCGCTTTCGATTCTTCGAGCCGGCCAACATGGCCTCAAAATTTTCTTTAGCCACCTTGATGGATGCTGACAGTTGGTTAGAGTAACGTCTATGGGCATCATAGTTTGACCGCGATCTATTGCGCAGGTATCTCTGCCAGAGGCTCTTCTTGCAGCGGATTTGGTCAATTAGTTCACCGTTTAGCCATGGTTTAGTAGGTTATCCTTCGAGTTATCGGAATGTAGTATTTTTATCTATATTTTCGTTGAGAATAGATACGAATGAATCCCAGGCAGAGTCAACATCCATGCCGGGGTAAAGCACCCTATTCCAATCCACCGACAACAAACTCTGGTTCAGAGAGCGATGATCAATAATCTTCCTACTTTTTCTGCTACAAGTTATTTTTGGTTGGCATATGAACTGGATGTTGGCAGTAATTACCGCGTGGTCTGATCTCCCGAGAGGGTCGTGAAGAGTGACCCCACTCATTAAGGCATCGTCATCGGTCAGCAAAAGGTCGAGAGTGGACGGAGTCTGGCCAGGAACATATCTGGTAGGACCGCTCACAAGCTGCGATAGACCTGCATCGTTCAGTACCGAAAGGAAGTGCGCAGCTAGTGAGCCATTAGGTGGAGAAACAGTAATTGGCCAAGTGAGCTCTCTGAAGTTGAAATCCCCAGCAATAATTATATTCTTTCTGATGTTTGAAATTGAGGTTAGGTGGTCAAAAAGAAGATTGTCTGAAGGAGAAGGACGAGGACGATAAATGCAGCCGATGTATGTGGAGAATTCTGGAGAAGAAAAGTCCAAAAACACACTATCGATGCCAGGCAGGCCGAGACTACTGACCCTGAGATCGAAGCTACTGCACAACTCATTCACAACATAAATGCAAACGCCGCCGTAACCAGCATTTGTGACACTGTCATTTCGAAACAAGGAGTATCCATCAATACTGAAAGTAGAGTCTGGTATGTCTGGACGAAACCAAGTTTCTGTAACGAGTACTAAGTGAGGCCTCAGGTGGTCAGCGAGGGTGGAGAGCTCGTTCATTTTGTTCTTCAGTGAACGTGCATTCGTATATAATAAACTCCATTGATGTATAGGCCGCTCTAGTTTACCGAATCTGCATTAACTGTTTGAGAGACAATTTTTGGGACGCCCTTGACAAACTTTATTGTGAGATCAGCCTCTCCTTGCAGCTGACGCTGCTTAAGACTGTCTCTCAATTCACGAAGATAGTTGGATTGACTTGGGGTCATGTCGTCTGAGAGAGAAATTCCCCGAAATGAGTCCACTCGATTCAAAAGCTTTTTATTTCTCAATATCTGTTTGGCAGTAGCAGGATTGCTGAAAGTTACCAGTATTGGACGGTTCTTAGGCGGGGTTAAACTGCCAATCCTCGATATCGAGATAACATTATGAGATTGTTGAGGACTGATATTATTTATAATCTGGTTGACCACAAAAGTATCCTGCCCAGGCTCGTTGGATTCTGGAACGTTGCGAATTATAATGTTATTGGACCTCCGTACCCGCTCCATTATTTCAGCTGTGTCCACCGGGGTGTATCCCTCGTTAGAAGGACGATGGGCTGCCCTCAGATCTAGAATATCCTTCTTTACCACAGAGAGGTTGGCGGCCACATCAGATAATTCTGACTCATACCGTTCCAGCTTATGCTCATGTTGCGTTAGTACTTGGTCATGCTGGGCAATTGAGGATGAGCAACGAGAAACGTCGATTTTTAAACTACGCTGGGTATCTTTTATTGCAGCAATATCATTTTGGATAGCTGTAATGTTAGTCGATAAGTTATCCAATTTATTCATCACGAGTCGAAACTCACGCATTGTGAGTGGCGCGTCATCAGGGTTAGGACTTGACTGTTTATTAGCGTCACTGATGGCCAAACTGCTTGAAGGAGTTCTCTTATTTCTCCGAGAGGAGGTGCAGTAGGTGCAAAACCACCTGGAGCCAACTTCATCGAGGGTTTTCTTATCGTCGGGGGTAAACTGAACGCATTGCAGATGAAAATGATTTGCACAAGATGAGCATGCTATTGAATCAGAATCCTGCGCTATAACCTTCGAGCAACTCAAACACGATGGCATAATGACGGTTGAACAGTTATTTATTGATCAAATATTATTGACTGTGTGATAAGAAATTATATTCTTTTTTGTAAGGATGGAAACAGGGCTTAAACAAACTTCACTCTCCTGGGTCTATAAGAGAGACTTGACACAGAAAATCGACCGCGGATAATAGGATTGAGGATGAGGAAAAGACAGAGGAAGCAACAGTTTAGTGTTGAGCAGCGTATTTCAAACAGAAACAGAACATACAATATAATCGAGCATATGAACACCCGCGACGTGAAATATGTGATAAGCGAACGTGTTTTATCGCTGACGCACCCGCGAAAGAAAATAAACAAACGGAACCTACAGTGCAAAACAGCAAGTTTTACCGCGAAAGAAAATCCAAATGAAAAACCAGATCCAAAAGAAAATAAAGGGTGTTTCCTACCTTATTACTCGAATAGACAAATTAAAACTTTTAACTCTCGATAAAAATCAATAAATACAGCAAATATTGAGCAGCACCTCGACATACGTCTGAACTGTATCGCATGTAATTCGAATGTGTATATTAGTACTAATATACACACATCTATCTGCATGACTGTTCACAAAGCCATATTGTTAAGAACTGAGTTGAACTTAGCATTCCAGCAGCGTGGAGCTTGCTTCAAACCATATAATGATTTAACAAGCTTGCAAGCTATATTACCCTCAACATTGAGTCCTTCAGGAGGTTTCATATATATTTGTTCCTGCAAATCTCCGTACAGGAAAGCGGTTTTTATATCAAATTGTATTAGAGTCATTCGTTTTCAGCTGCAATGGACAATAATAAGCGAATGGAATCATACCTGACTGTCGGAGAAAATGTTCCTTGTAGTCTATACCTCAGAATATTGACAGTTTGATATTACAAGCGCCAAATTTGAACTTGTAACATGGACACTTTAGAGTCGAAAGATATTAAGTCATCTAAAAAAGATTCGTGCAATTATCTATTTTCATAACACAATTCAATCTCGAAAGAACCTGTATATTCGAACTTTTTATTCCATCGAAAATCCAAAGCGAGTTCATTATCATTTCATCATCAAATGATGGCTCCCTTGCCGCGTAAGAACTTATACAGATTGTCTAAAACCCCCTAATGAAGAACAGTTTTTCAAAAAAGTAGTACGTTTCCGCCGAAGCTGTGCACCTTTATATCCCCAAGTAAACTATTTAATTACAACTTTTCTCATTATCGTATCTGGTATAAAAAGAAAATTGCTTAGAAGTGGAAAATCCAATTCGGGGAAATGATACGAATCCCGCAGGTTGCGATAGCTCGATAAACGAACTCCTCTTTCCTTTATACAAAAGCCGGGTTTGATAAAACCTCCTCTGAAGATCTCAAATATTGATATCTATATCCATGAAGGGAAGGGAGAGATCCAGGTAAAGCGCGAGATAGCAAATAATACTCGTACTGCGCGGCTGTTGTCTTTCTATTTAAATATTGAGGTTTTATCTCAAAACCCGTCGCGTCATGAAATTAATGAATTAATTATTTTGGCCATCAGACGTTATGGAAGTTTTTATTTCATTTCAGATCTTATACGGTTTGAATCCTAGATGCCATTCCACTCATCCAATCGTTTTTCTCATTTAAAGGGTTTCCAATAAGAAGTCTCATTTTGATATTCAAAGAAAAATGCCAGTTTTCAATATAAATGATCGGAAGTTTATTTCATTATAAAGAAGAAGCTATGCCATTAATAGTGGAAAATAAAATCAGGCAAATGACCACCACGACCACGCTTACAGGACTATATCCTTTTAATAAAATTGTTCATAACTAAATCGCAAAATGGCTGCCCTATGACCTCGATAGCCTCACGAATTCCATCTTTGATGTCTTGAATCGACGCTGGGCTATTGCCGTAGACCTTTTCTTTCACGTGGCCCCAAAGGGAAGAAGTCGCAAGACATTCACTGTCTTGGGTGCGAGAGATATAGATCGTAATTGAATCGCTCCTGACAGAATTTTCAAACCGGTTTATTACAGTAAAAACAAGTTTTATTCAAATTGTGAAACACTCGTTATTAATTACAACAAATACCTAGCAAATAAAATGGGTCCTAAAGTTACTTCAGATTTGAAGGAGGCAATTAGAGACTCCCTCAAAGAAATGCTATGTGACGATAAATTCATTAACAATCTCCTTATCAAGGTCGATGAAAAACTTGATGTTCTACAGGCGTCCGTCAACCACAACACTGAGGAGATAAGAAATATCAACATGAAAATAGATAACCTAATGCAGGCACAAAGAATGAATAGAGGAAGTGGTCCGAATATGAGCCCTGCACTTATTATGGGCCCCCAACCTATTTTTCTTAAGCACGCCGTGACATTTATGAATTCCGTACTGAAACACTTCTATTAGAGTGTTAATCATTTCTGTGTATAAGCAGGCAGCCTTATGTGTAACTTTGAGAAACAGGTGGCATTAAACTTATTTGTGTGTTAAGAAATTGTTTTCTGCTAAGTGCTTTCGTGGTATTTATTAATGTATATGTATAAACTGGATAGTTGGTATTTAGTATCTTCGATTAGTGACCAGTTGTTGATATTCTAAAATTAAACGTACCTAAATACTGAATGGAAAAGAAATTAAATGCTTTTAAAAAATCACATGGGATGTTGATAATATGGGCCCCTAACGTGGTCTTATTATGGGACAGGGCTCATATCTAAACCAAGTCTCGATAAAGTGTATCTTTGCAGTTCATCATGCCACGAAGCAAATCGAAGTTTATATCAAAGAACTTGAGACAAACATGGAGACTTGATGATATGGTTAAAGCTATGGAAGGTGTTAATAATGAAATAATGCATTCATACATACATATGTGACTTTTGCGAGTAAAATTAAGTTTTCAGGTTGAAATATATTTTAATTTTCATTTTAGGTCTGTCATCCAAAAAAAAATATTCATGATTCAAAACTGTTGGATACCTACCAATTGATTTACTTAGGGGCCCATATTATACGCAGTCTAGTCCAAATGTAGATATGTACATTATCTTAAGTTTTTACAGAAATCCTACCTAAATTCCATTTTTTCATAATGCCTTTTTAATATACCATAGGTAAACCTTTGAGCTTGCAGTGTACCATTTACTGGATATTTATTCGTAAGATCCAAAAATTTAGTGGAAAAAAACAAAAGGGGGGCTCATATTCGGACCACTTCCTAATATTTGTATTTTTAACCTTCCTGAAACAGAGGGAGAAAATCTTATGGAAAATACTCTAAAGATCTTCAATGAAAACATTAAGGTAAATATTAATAAAACAGACTTAAGTGAAATGTTTCAGAGTGGGTGAAGAATCGGGGAAAACTCGCCCAGTGATAGTTAAATTTGAAGGATATCAAACAGGGCAAACAATTTTAAGGAACTGCGGCCGTTTGAGGGAACCAAAATAGGTGTAGCAGAAGATTTAATAAAAAGTCGCCTCGATCTGTATCGCACACTCCTGAAAGATATCAGTGACAAAAAACAATTATTCATACGAAATGGAAACATATTCATGAAAACAGAAAATGGTGTGAGAAGGATGACTGAATATTCGAAAACAGATGGACAGTAGTAAATTTCTTTTGTTTTAGTTTCTTTGTGGTATGTTTCCGAATAGAAACTTTCTTTTTTGTGATTTATACAATGAAAAATTTATAAACTCCCCATTGTGTAACGATGTATTTGGGTGTTTTGTATAATAGAAGATTATAATTCGCTCTTTAGCGTTTTTTAGTTTGTTTAAGTCAGAGAGCGATTTTTGACATGTTGTTTTTTATTGTTTCTGTATTTACTTGCATCCTCAGTTCCGAATGGTAGATGTTTCACGACACAGACTAGGAACTCTCCATGTCTAGTGTGAAACGTTTGCCAGTGATACATGCTGATTTTGTGTAATTATATCATTATAAATATAATAATGTGTAAACGGAAGTATGTATGTAACATTGTAATTTTATACAGAAATTTGGTGATGAATAAATTTGAATTTGAATTTTGAATTTGAATTAAATTACAAGATCTCGGTGGCCAATTGTGATCACCTCTTCGAGATATCACGGTCCGGAAACTTGTTGATGTTGTAGATGATCGGCCAGCTTGAGTTCTTGTGATATCTGAACTTTTCAAGCCTTGAGACCCAAATCTTTATGCAAATACGGTGTAGTGACGTTTGTGAAATGCCAAATAACGACGAGGAATCGACACACCTGGGTGTTCTTTTGACTACAGCAGCAATATTCCTGGCTGTTCTTGAGCGACATGCACAGGTTTTATTCCTCACATCACTAACTTGTCCCAACAGCTCGAATTCTTCCACCAATTCCTTTATTGCGGTTCGACAAGGTGCTTCACGACGACCCAAAAATGTTCAAGTTTCACGAACTGCCTCTGCCAAATTTTCAACATTTTTATGGTAAATTTTGATAATTTCAATGGGTTCTTGAAGCTCGTATCTTTTCATTTTGTTAATGGCGTAGTTTCTACTTGTCAAATGTCAAAAAATGACAGCTTCAAACGTGACATCTACCGAAATAGCGGGCTATTCAAAATAACACCTTTTATTGGAAAACATTTTAGCACTGGGCTTTTTTTCCAAATACATATATCTATATCCATGACGGAAAGGGAGATCCAGGTGACGTATTGGATAAGAAATAATACTTGTATTGTACAGCGCTGCTACTGTTGTCTTTCTATTTGAATATTGAAGTTTTATCTCAAAATCCGTCGCATTATGAAGTTAATGAATTAATTATTTTAGTCATCAGACGTGATAAAACGGTTTAAATTCTAGAGGCCATCCCATATATTCAATCGTTTCTTTCATTATGATAAATAGTTCGATAGTGAAACTTTGGAGGTAGTTCATGATGCTGCAGAACTTGGTTCATAGATGTTGAATATTTGGTTGACCGATACCGAATTGAGGGTATGTGTCCCAAAATCTGTGACCCAGTCACAACTCAATAATTATTATAGCACGGGGTTTTTGCCCAAATATTGATATCTGTATCCATGAACGGAAGGGAGAGATCCAGGCAAAGCGCGAGATAGCAAATAATACTCGTACTGCGCGGCTGTTGTCTTTTTATTTAAATATTGAGGTTTTATCTGAAATTCCGTCGCACTATGAAGTTAATGAATTAATTATTTTGGCCATCAGACGTTATGGAAGTGTTTATTTCATTTCAGATCTGGAAGTCTTCTACGGTTTTGAATCCTAGATGCCATTACATATATTGTCAACTTTGTTGTCAGTTTTCATCAACAACATTACGGAAAAAATGAAAACTTACATGCATTATAAAACACTTTTTTTTTTAGAAAAACTTTTTAGGTTTTCACTCCCAATCTCTCAACAGAAATAATGAAAACAATTTCATTAAAGATGAAGTGCTCCTGCGAAAATCTTTGCATTTATTTGTAAGGAGCAAATTGGTTTGAAAAAATTGTTGCCCAACAGTAAAACTACAAAAGGATTGATTTATTGAAGAAAGAAATGATATCCGGAAATTTCAAAATTAAGAAGAAACCAACTGTTTTGACAATTTTCAATATCAATTAGACTGCAAATGAAAAAATACACATTTCCGAAGATTTTGTCTGAAAAAGGTGTCTGATATACCGATATACCGAAACGTTACATTATCCTTTTCATTTATTTCCTCTTTTAGTTCGACTGTTAGGCATCAATTTTGTCAAAATCGATTTGCTGCTGACAAAAAAGTGCAGGGAAACTTCATCTCAATTATTTCTTTTTCAGAGACTGGGAGTGAAAAACCTTAAAAGTTTTTTAAAAGAACAGAATCCTACCAGATTATATTTCAATCGATATCTAGTTATGATCTCTGTTCATTCCATTCCATCGTAGGTTCAATATAATGAATGTTCCAAGATATTGCTTATGCTTAAAATTGGTTTTGTCAATTCATGCTTATTGATCGAAAGAAAGTTCTATTTGTGAAAGAAAAATAATACGGATATAAGTTTATTCCGCAAATAACATCTTCATCTCCTGTCATAGACATACATATGTTAGAATACAATTTATTCACAGGAACATTTATACGATGAAATTAAAATGAACAGTGATCATAACGGCTTGTAAGTTTTTATTTTTCCGAGAAAAGTATCGACGGTATCGAAATTTTTCAGAGGACTTTTTCTTTCGAATTGAGTGGAAAACCATAAGAGAATTTTGTTTTTCGAAAATCTATCCCAATAAAACAATTTTTGAACGAAAACCATAGAGGGTTGTTATTTTCAACCCCTAATAATAAAGTTATGAGATGTGAAAAATTTCTTTGAGTATCATCTACCAAGTGCTTCATATTTTGTTTTGTTTTATGACTCAGTGTTTTCAAAATGCGTAAAAAAATTAAAACTGACAACTCGTCATCACCTTCCATAGGCTGTATCTTGGAAGGGGGGTCGATTTCGAAATAAAAATTAGATGAACCCCTGTTTATTTTTATCGAGGAATCATCTCCCCAAGTTCCTTACATTTGTTCACAGACACCCTGTATATTCAATCATTTTTCTCATTTATGATGAAGAAGTTCGATGACTAAAACTTTTGAGGTAGTTCATAATGCTGCAGAGCTTGATATATACAGGGTGTTTCATCATAAACTGGACAAACATATATTTTAGTGTAGGGGACATCGGGAGAATCATTTTTGCCTCATACAATATATCCCGTTTTCGAAGCATAAGCGAGATATAGGGTGTCAAACGTCATTTTTGAGCAAGATTCTTATGAGTGTGGTCAGTTATGTATTTATGTATGTGTTTTTTGGTCACATCTCAGTATTTTTGGGTCCTCTATTCAAAAAGTCGACGAACTCCGAAAAAAAAATAACAAAATGGCGGAAGAACTGCAATGTTCCAATTTTTTTTGCTGTTGTCAAATTGACTTGCATTTTCTGAATGAACACAATTTTCTAAGGATTTCTGTGAAAAAATATTTTCAAAAATCGAACACAAATTGTTTTTCACATGTCTACAGCGATGAAAAAATTTCACTCGAAATGGATGAAATTTTGTACCTACAGATGTACTTCTTGAATTATCAATCACGAATATGAATACAGAATTGTAAAATATTGAACGGTTTCTTTACCTACTACAGTCATTTAAATGTTTCGTTCAGACCTCTGAAATAATGAAAAAAAATTTTTTTAGTTCTAGAATCAAAATAATTGAATTATTGGCATGTTAAAACATTCTAGGTGAATTTATACAAAAAAACTCAGTGAAACTTAGTTGGGACTCGAACCGACGTAGGTATTAAATAGGGAAATGGCACTGTTCTAAGGATATTAATATTCGTTGCCACGCAACGGTAGTTCGTAGTTCATAGAGTTGGACTGGAATTTGAATTTCTATGAATATAATTTAGCCAGTAGTCAAACTCTATGAACTACGAACCACCGTTGCCTGGCAACGAATATTAATATCCTTAGAACAGTGCCATTTCCCTATTTAATACCTACGTCGGTTCGAGTCCCAACTAAGTTTCACATTTTTTTTGTATGAATTCATCTAGAATGTTTGGATATGCCAATAATTTAATTATTTTGAATCTAGAACTCTAAACAAATTTTTTTCATTATTTCAGTGGTCTGAACGAAACATTTGAATGACTGTAGTTACGAAATCGTTCGATATTTTACAATTTTGTTTTCATATTAGTGAGTGATAATTCAAGAAGTACTATTTTCCAAAATTTCATCCATCTCGAGTGAAATTTTTCCATCGCTGTAGACATGTAAAAAAAAATTTTGTTCGATTTTTGAAAAAAATTTTTCACAGAAATTCTTGGTAAATTGTGTTCATTCAGAAAATAAAAGTCAATTTGACAACAGCAAAAAAAATGGGAACATTGCAGGTCTTCCGCCATTTTGTAGAGTTCGTCGACTTTTCTGAATAGAAGACCCAAAAATACTGAGATGTGACCAAAAAACGTTACTTTAAGTGTTATACATAACTGACCACACTCATAAGAATCTTGCTCAAAAATGACGTTTGACACCCTGTATCTCGCTTATGCTTCGAAAACGGGATATATTGTATAAGGCAAAAATCGTTCTCCTGATGTCCTCTACACGAAAATATATATTTGTTCAGTTCATGATGAAACACCCTGTAGATGTTGATCATTCCTTCACTGATTATTACTTATTACTTATAGGGAGCAAACTACACATCCTCAAAGTTATTCAGAGAATAGAGTTTTCTATGAAGTAAAAAATTTCATTGTCTGGTCTTATCAGGGTTAAACGCTATAATTTGGGTCCTCTAGCAAATTTTCGTAAGCACACTACACACTCTACAAGTTCAAAATATTTGAAATGAAATCTATTTATGATAACATAATATCCATTATTAAAAATTGAACTGCGATTTTATGTCATTCGCAGACTTCCACATGATACTTCATAATTGTAATAATATGAGTAATGTTTAAAATATGTGTTCGGAATATGAATGATGCACATATAAATGACAACCTATAAGCGACTTCCATATGAATATTACTCGCAATTAGTTTTGATATTGATTCAATCATGTACGACTGCATTGCAGTACGAATGAAATTCACAATGGCTTCTACAAAAATTCGTTGATTTATCCTGTCAACTTTTGATTGCCGATCAACGGATAGTGTTTCTAAAGGGTTTTCCAATAAAAAGTGTTATTTTGATATTCGAAGAAAAATGCCATTTTTCAATATAAATGATCGGATGTTTATTTCATTGTGAAGAAGCTATGCCGTTAATAGTGGAAAATAACATAAAGCAAATGACCACCACGACCACGCTTACAGGACCATACCCTTTCAATGAAATTTTTCATAACCAAATCGCAAAGTGGCTGCCCTATGTCCTCGATAGCCTCACGAATTTCATCTTTAAGGTCAAGAATTGACGCTGTGCTATTGGCGTAGACCTTCTCTTTCATGTGGCCCCAAAGGAAGAAGTCACAAGGTGTTAAAATCACAAGATCTCGGTGGCCAATGGTGATCACCTTTTCGATTACGGATCATTTTCATGCATTCCAACGACCCAATCAGCTAAGACACGACGTTGTTGATCATCGGCTGGCTTGAGACAAGCAATGGACAAACCTGGGTTTTCTTCAACACTTTCGGCTACAGCAGCAATATTCTCTGCTGTTCTTGAGGGACGTGTACGGGTTTTATTCTCCACATCACTTATTTGTCCCAACAGCTGGAATATTTGTCCACAAATTTCTTTATTGCGGCCCGACAAGGTGCTTCACGACGACCCAAAAATTTTCGAGTTTCACTAACCGTCTCTGCCAAATTTTCACCATTTTATATTGAGTTTTAATAATTTCAATGCGTTCTTGAAGCGCGTATCACTCCATTTTTATGAATGGCGTAGTTTCTACTTTTCAAATGTCAAAAAAAGACAGCTTCAACGTGACATCTACCTAAATAGCGGGCTATTCAAAATAACACCTCTTATTGGAAAACCCTTTAAAATGTCCATCTATCATATTCGATAGTATTAAACGAATAATCGATTGTTCTGTGCAATGTGAATACTCACTCACTTCTCGATCATACGTCGAAAAGCGGGTTTTAATAGAATCACTTAAAAATCGAACCAGCACCATTACTCACAGCCGGATTTATATTAAAAACAGGAACAATTAAACAATAAATCACTGATGGAGCCTCGGTTCGATTTTCATTGCCCCGTGGCCGTCCGATTATTATGGATTCAATTGGGACAATTTGTTGACAAGTCCATTCTGATTTGCTTTCAGCATTGATTGCTGCAATACAGGCTAGAATTCCGATATTAAATTGGTATAATGACTATCAAAATGAGTTATTTGGCAGTGCCATAACAATTCGGTAGGAATATGCATGTAGAAATCGCAAAAACGATTGAAGTGAACTCAGGAACATTAGTATTGAATGTCCATATATCTGGGCGGTTCATTATAAGGTGAATAAAACAATTTTACAGATAAAAAATTTGAGAGATTTTAATGTCTCAACATGTTTCGAGCTATAAGAAGCTTATCTTCAGGAGGAAAAAAAACACGAAAGTGGAGCTAAAAACAGAAGAACTCATGGAGAGACAGTAGCAGAGCCAAATATGAAACATCAATAATTAAATAAAATAAATTACCAAACTTTAGAAAAACAGACAAAGAAGGAAAGGTTAAAACAATTAAAACAGATATAACATTTTCAGGTCAGTTTTAAAAAAATAGAAGAAACAGTGACATAATAAATCGAAAACAGGCAGAATATCACCACAATATTAGACGCAGAACGTGTTTTTGTGTCGAAAGGACTCAATAGATCAATAGAGTTACCCCATACTTAGTAGAATATTATAGCTAATATGACTATAAAATAAACCATAATAAATATTCATTACCGCAAGTTTATTCTGGTGTTATTCTGCCTTTTTTCAATTCTTCGATTTATTATGTCGCTGTTTTTTGTATTTTTTAAAAACTGACTTGAACATTTGATGGTGATATCCTCTTGAAATTCTGCATGAACATTCAGTATATCAATCTTCACTCACAAAATAAATTCCACTCGAATAGGATGTCTTGTTATGGAAAAATAAAGATTCTTTTTCCAATATTCCTATTGAATTTTTTATGGTACTGTTAACACTATTCTGCATGAGGCTCATTATAAAAATCTTGCATGTGGCCACAAGATTTCATTTCTATTGGTTCCGTTTCATCTGAAATATTGAGGAACAAAAATTTGAATTCCCATATTTATGGAACACCCTGTACGATTCGGCTGATTAATGAATTCCACAGCGGAACCGAACTCATCCTGAAAATCTCGATATAGGACAATCCTTCCGAAAAAATATCATGTTTACGGCCAGACGCCCTCGCGGACAACATATGAGATGAACAGTAAGCAGAAAAATCCAATTCGATGACTCTTTCGAAAAAATTTCCTTATAGAAGCTTGTCAATGAAAAAGTAGTTAGAGCTTTTGGAATTTTAGCAGTGTATTAATTTTGTCGCTTATGGGATTTTCCTATTAATCTCTTTATCAAACGGATAGTTTCTTGACATTCGGAGTGAAATTTTTTAGGGGAAAATTGATAAAACATGGCGAAATACGATATTTTATTTTATAGTTGTGTGAATAATCCTCATATTCCATATTGTAACTATAGATGCAGCTTTTTTCGAAGAATTTCTTCTGTATAGGATAGCGTTCGAACATTTGATTACCTAAGTGCATTCCGGAAAACTCTTTTCAGATTGAATTGAGCGAATTTTCCAATTTCTTAAACTTCCCAGAAATATGCTCGGTAATGAACCCAATAATTCCAAATACCTGACTGGAATATTTCTGCTTCTGTCCAATTCTAGGTGAACCGGCTGTCGGTGTACCATTTTATAGAATTCCTGCGCAAGGAAAACGCTCTCCTATTCCCCTTTTCCTCTAAGCGTAGGGGGATTGCTTTCACTGCTTGATCTCCTGATATTGTGAAATGTGTCTAGTTAGTTAATTTATTAATTATTATAGGAATCTACAGGGTGATTTTCGAACTTCATGGAAATACTTACATAATCATAAAATCCAAACTGATGGACGGATATTATTGAAACTTGGGAGATTATTGGCCCATGTTAAGGTCGAGTTAGAAGATATCAATGGTTTCATGATTCCAGGGCCGGACTCATTAATCTTCATTTGAAGTGTTCAGGGTTAAAAAAACACTTTGTATTTCGAATTACAAATAATTGATTCGTTATTTAGAAAGAAGCTAAATTATGCTTCAATTTGCGATATCGCTTAAAGTTGTCACATCAACAGTTATTTTTTTTATGAATTTTTAAATTTGGATAAAGTTCGGAAAATTGAATTTATTTACCTGAACAGGACTTAGCCATCTTGTAGAGTTCGAAAAAATTATAAATTCTCTTAAAAAAGTCACTGAAGGTGAAAAAGAATACAATAATTTGTTGATATACTGGGTGACCACCCCAGACGCGGATCTCATTGCGATGAAGTGAATGAAGGTATTTTTCGAAAAAACAAAATTGGTGATTTGTATAGGGTATACATAAGCATATTTCAAAATAATTGGTATGTATACCGGGTGTTCGACAACAAAGATAAAGACCAAAGTGACACTCCTTCCAATGAACACCCGGTATACATACGAATTATTTTGAAATATGCTTATGTATACCTCATACAAATCACCAATTTTTTTTTCGAAAAATACCTTCATTTACTCCATCGCAATGAGATCCGCGTCTGGGGTGGCCACCCAGTATATCAACAAATTATTATATTCTTTTTCACCTTCAGTGACTTTTTTAAGAGAATTTATAATTTTTTTCAACCTCTACAAGATGGCTAAGTCCTGTTCAGGTAAATAAATTCAATTTTTCGAACTTTATCCAAATTCAAAAATTCATAAAAAAATAACTGTTGATGTGACAACTTTAAGCGATATCGCAAATTGAAGCATAATTTAGCTTCTTTCTAAATAACGAATCAATTATTTGTAATTCGAAATACAAAGTGTTTTTTTAACCCTGAACACTTCAAATGAAGATTAATGAGTCCGGCCCTGGAATCATGAAACCATTGATATCTTTCTAACTCGACCTTAGCATGGGCCAATAATCTCCCAAGTTTCAATAATATCCGTCCATCAGTTTGGATTTTATGATTATGTAAGTATTTCCATGAAGTTCGAAAATCACCCTGTAGATTCCTAGGGAAATCCAGAAATTATTTTTTTATAGTAAAATCGTAATCAGCTAGTCCAACTCTATCTCTGGTATGAGTATGTACAGTTATTCCCGGACACCCTGTATATTTATAGCGATTCCTAACCTGATGGTACATCGCATTATATTTCTTTTTGGGTGAGAAATCTGTAAGATTCTGAATCCGATGAAATATGACAAGTGTTGATAAATCCCGTCTTCGTCTCCATTCGATCGACGAACAATGCGAAAAATAATGATAAAATTCTCGGGGACGTAGTGAATCGCACGAGCGAAGAAAGCGCCGTAAAAATAGATCCATCTGTCCCCGTAGATAATATGAGAAAAATACGTCTTTTATACTCCTCAACAAATTTCCAATAAACTAACTCTTTTTGGTGGAACACATTCGATTTTTAGAAACATCTTATAATATTTCTTCGAAGTTTCTTCCTCGAAACTAAAAAAAACATTAAGTAAATCCAATGCATATGGCTATTAGGCTATTTCACAATTATGTATATCATGTTCATATACATCCGTATGAAATAACTCAAAATATTATTGGTAGAATTAATTCATTGATATGTAGATCTGTTAAATTCCTGCGAACTTACCTCAATCTGTTTATAATGTCTGCTGTTGCGTTCCATATTTGAGCAACGAAAAACCTCTCGAAATATCACAATATCAGGAAGGTCACTGAAGGTCCGAATTCTGAATCTAGAGAAGCGAATTGTCAAATTTTTTTGATGACCGAGATGATACCAATTATTGACCACTTCCATTGTTACACAAAGTATTATCAAATTCATACAGTATATTGAAACCTCCATATATTTATAGCGATTCCTAATCGGATGGTACATCGCATTATATTTCTTTTTGGGTGATAAATCTGTAAGATTCTGAATCCGATGAAAGATGACAAATGTTGATAAATCCCGTGGGTAAAACCATAGAGTCAGACGAACGAATTCAACATCATTGTCAAGTCTTCGTCTCCATTCGATCGACGAACAATGCGAAAAATAATGATAAAATTCTTGGGGACGTAGTGAATCGCACGAGCGAAGAAAGCGCCGTAAAAATAGATCCATCTGTCCCCGTAGATAATATGAGAAAAATACGTCTTTTATACTCCTCAACAAATTTCCAATAAACTAACTTTTGTGCTGGAACACAAAGATCTCTGTGCGTTAAGACAGCGCCATTCACTAATCGTAGACACCTGGGGATCTCTCATGGCCTCTCATCCCGGGACTCTCGGGAATATCCCGAAAATCCTCTCTTCCAACGTCGCGCCCACACGTGGCGTTTCCTATCACAGAACTAGATAATTTATCTTTTGTTTCGTCAGGCGTGTTCCTTCGGTTTCTTTGCCGAATCGTACAGGTTTTTTGTTTCTCCTCAGGTTTTTAACGTGGGTAATGAGACCTTTTTCAGACGCTTATTTTTCCAGACTGAATTCCACTTCCAATCTCTTTCTTGATGGGATCGATTAGCGATCCTGGAATTTCTTTGTACAAGTGCAGGAACGATTATTAGTTCTTTCTTTGAACTGAGGATGTTATTTTTTCGTTTCTTCGTTGATAAATTGACGATATTTTCATGTTTGCGGTGGATTTGACCAATGACTAAATCATCCTGCGAAGTTCTGTCGTGGGTGAGTCTTTGACTATGTACAATACACTGTACGGCAAATAGTCGATCCACTCAAAAATTCCATGAAGTTTGTTAATTCATTAATATGTTATTTCAAGTTCGATTGAAATTATTGTTTTTTTCAATTGTAGGTATGAGCATCCTCAATCAATCACTAGTTTTGAATTTCAAGATAACTCGGCGTACGTCATTTTATACAGGTATCGATTGAAATATAATCTGGGAGGATTCTGCATTTCTAAAAAACTTTATAGGTTTTCACTTCTAGTCTCTGACAATTGACAAATAGACTGCAAATGAAAAAACACACAATTCTGAAGATTTTACAAGTTTGTCTGAAGAAAGTTTCTGACAGAGACACCGGAACAATACATTATTCTTTTCATTCATCTCCCTTTTTTAGTTTAACTGTGAGGCATAAATTTTTTCAAACCCAATTTGCTTGACAAATAGGTGCAAAGATTTTCGCAGGAGCACTTCATCTTAATTGAAATTTCTTAGTTATTTCTGTTTCCGAGACTAGGAGTGAAAAACTATAGAATTTTTCTGGAATTTTATACCGGGTCAAACAAAATCTGTTTTTACCCTAACTTTGAGAGCACCCCTGCTGTGTTCCAGTTGTTCCATCGGGTGATTTCTCATTTCATTATCAAGACACATTTTCTCTTGACAATTTAATTATTCATTCATAACAATAGCTCCATTTTTGTTGAAGATACAAGGTTTTCAGTGAAACATAATATTTCGATAAGGCTACAACAGTATTTCAACAATTCAACCTAAAATTGACCTACTGAAAACAAACGGAAAACAAAGTCAAAAGCTTAACGTGTTTTTCCGACCAGATGCAGATAACAGGTGCAATTCGTCTTGACATACTCTCATTAAGGTTCTGAATCAATCAGAGCACCATTGAGCTGCTGCAAATTTTCAGAAGTTCTCACGCGAGGTCAAATCTTCCTCCCAAGAGCATCCAAACAATAGCACCCTCTTTCCTTCTCTTTCTATCCCCCAGTTTCAAAGCTTAGACCTAAGCGTCATCTTTTTGATATTTTGAGGGCTTTGCTTTGCTTTTCGCTCAAAATGCGTAATATAACAGCAAAACGTCTTCAATCATTTTGTTCTGGAGATAGAAGAATGAAACGAGAAGAAGGGGATATGAAATTGAATTCATAAATAAGTTGAACGAGGCCAATAGCCCTAAGACATTTGAAATTGAATATTCAAAATGAACAAGTAAGAACCTCTCACTTTTATTTAGTGCTTTCTCGAATTTTCCTGTATTATTTCTGTTGTCAAACACTGAAATATGGGTGCGATAGTGTTATTTATTAGACTGGTGAAAGCAAAATTGAAGGATAACTCTGTTTGGAATAAGCGAACACGTGTTGTAGTTTGGTAAGTTCAGTTTAAAAAGGGGTTACAGTTCACTGCGACCTCAAGGTCTATAGTGCCCCCTTACAGAGCTGTTCTGGCTACACCCTTCGCCTTCCAGTTCCAGAGCTCTAATGAAATCTAATATCTGTGAAGGCTTCAACGAGGCTAATTCCTCACTCTTACAAGTTTTTTGCCCAAGGCATTACCTCCTCAGGCTTGCAATGCCAAAGTATTCCGTGACTAGGTGAATGGGGGTTTCTTCCTCCTCCCCACAGAACCTACAATCGCCAGTGTCTGATAATTTCATCCTCAACAGGTGTTTCCTGAGGCGACAGTGTCCTGTAAGAAAGCCAGTGAGAAGTTGTAATTGCTTCTTACCAAGATCCAGATATCTTTTTGATCCTCTGTCTCAAAGTTCCGAAGGAACTTAGTGGAATGATCCATCCTTGGGAGATTCTGCCAGAGTTTTTCGCTCTCGGCTTTTTCCTTTTCCAGAAACTCCTTCTAATAGGTACATTTACCTATACTACACAAGGGTTGGTTATGGGACAATGAGTGACATTCGTGCACCGTCTTTGGCAAGTGTTTTGGTCTCTTCGTCCCCTTTGATTCCCAAATGCCAAGAAACCCAGATTAAAAAGACTGCTGCCAAACACTAAACTATGGACGC
Source organism: Propylea japonica (assembly GCA_013421045.1). Classification (NCBI taxonomy): domain Eukaryota; kingdom Metazoa; phylum Arthropoda; class Insecta; order Coleoptera; family Coccinellidae; genus Propylea; species Propylea japonica. The sequence goes on along the minus strand of CM024248.1, from coordinate 307,996 downwards.
GATAGAGCTCCGAAGTTATTCACAATTTGAAAGGCACAATGGCACTCCAGATAGTAAAATTCACTCCCAAACCAAACATGATGATGAAACATGTTAGCTCATCTCCTACCTCCAATTTTCACATAAATCATAACCTACAATCAATATTATTTTCCTAAACATTGTAGTTATCGTAACAAATAATTTATGTACCAATACAACTAACCTATCCATTATGTGAGCAGATCACTTACTGAAATTGAAATTCTATGTAAATACGTTTCCATCAGTGAATTATTATCGTGAAATGCTCTGTTTCCATTCGGGATGATGTCAAGCCACAAAACCAGATACGTAAGACTATATGTTTCCCAGGCTAACATCCTTATCAAGAATTCTAGGGAGGGTGTATAAAAGCGTCTAATATATCATGCTTCAGTGTGTGAGACCTAGATAGGGTCACGTAAAATTTTTCAAGAGAACAATGTCGCAAATGTTTCCCAGAACGATAACACATGGGAATAAGGCAAAGAGATGGATGCTGCAGCACTAATCAAACGATAAGGTAACGATGACGTTGCAATCAGTCTTTATGTGGTAATTCTTAGAAGAGAATGAGCCTTCGTCGTCTAAAACGGCGGTAATATCTACTATTTGTCTTTCAAACTTAGAGAACTGCTGAAAAGAGATATCGAATAATATCAGACGGCTAAAATGATATTTCTCCAATTCTAGTTAATGAATCTTCAACTATTGCAGTCTGATGGAGTGTTGTCATGAAAAGTTTTCTGCATCAGTGCCAGACTTTGCTTTTTTTCCAAGTTTTCCAATACTTCTAGCAATTTCTCGAACCTCACTCTCTGAAAAAATTTATCGACAGTTGATTTATAGAAAAGTAAGGTAGTTTACTGATTTGATAACTATTGCATTATGATTTCTGAGAACGGTGCTGTTCGGTCAAACGAAATATCATTCCTTCGAGAGGTCTTTTCCTAGAAAAGTCATTGCCAAGAAAGTTCATTTCGTCGAAAATGACGCCCATTCTCCCTTGATTCGCTATACGTTTCCCCTCAATTATCTGTCATATTTTTTTTATTATTTGAAGGTGTTAGACTGTGTTAAACAACTGTTAAGGTGCCAATTTATTATTCTGAGTACATAAGCTATGAGTAATGTGGTGCTTGAATGGTAGATAGCGGACAATATCTGTAATTTTGATTTATATCATAGAGCGAAATAGCTAGTACGTAAACATAACCAACTGTTTTCCTGGCTAACATACTTATCAAGAATTCTAGGGAGGGTGTATAAAAGCATCTAATATATCATGCTTCAGTGTGTGAGAACTAGATAGGGTCACTTAAAATTTTTCAAGAGAACAATGTCGCAAATGTTTCCCAGAACGATAACACATGGGAATAAGGCAAAGAGATGGATGCTGCAGCACTAATCAAACGATAAGGTAACGATGACGTTGCAATCAGTCTTTATGTGGTAATTCTTAGAAGAGAATGAGCCTTCGTCGTCTAAAACGGTGGTAATATCTACTATTTGTCTTTCAAATTTAGAGAACTGCTGGAAAGAGATATCGAATAATATCAGACGGCTAAAATGATATTTCTCCAATTCTAGTTAATGAATCTTCAACTATTACAGTCTGAAGCAGTGTTGTCATGAAAGTTTTCTGCATCAATGCCAGACTTTGCAATTTTTCCTAGTTTTACCAATACTTCTAGCAAATTTCTCGAAACTCACTCTCTAAAAAAATTTATCGACAATTGATTTATAGGAAAGTAAGGTAGTTTACTGATTTGATATTTATTGCATTATGATTTCTGAGAACGGTGCAGTTCGGTCAACCGAAATATCATTTCTTCGAGAGGTCTTTTCCTAGAAAAGTCATTGCCAAGAAAGTTCATTCCGTCGAAAATGACGCCCATTCTCCCTTGATTCGCTATACGCTTCCCCTCAATTATCTGTCATTTTTTTTATTATTTGAAGATGTTAGACTGTGTTAAACAACTGTTAATGTGCCAATTTATTGTTCTGAGTACATAAGCTATGAGTAATCTGGTGCTTGAATGGTAGATAGCGGACAATATCTGTAATTTTGATTTATATCATAGAGCGAAATAGCTAGTACGTAAACATAACCAAATGTTTTCCAGGCTAACATACTTATCAAGAATTCTAGGGAGGGTGTATAAAAGCGTCTAATATATCATGCTTCAGTGTGTGAGACCTAGATAGGGTCACGTAAAATTTTTCAAGAGAACAATGTCGCAAATGTTTCCCAGAACGATAACACATGGGAATAAGGCAAAGAGATGGATGCTGCAGCACTAATCAAACGATAAGGTAACGATGACGTTGCAATCAGTCTTTATGTGGTAATTCTTAGAAGTGAATGAGCCTTCGTCGTCTAAAACGGCGGTAATATCTACTATTTGTCTTTCAAACTCAGAGAACTGCTGGAAAGAGATATCGAATAATATCAGACGGCTAAAATGATATTTCTCCAATTCTAGTTAATGAATCTTCAACTATTACAGTCTGAAGCAGTGTTGTCATAGAAAGTTTTCTGCATCAATGCCAGACTTTGCAATTTTTCCTAGTTTTACCAATACTTCTAGCAAATTTCTCGAAACTCACTCTCTGAAAAAATTTATCGACAATTGATTTATAGGAAAGTAAGGTAGTTTACTGATTTGATATCTATTGCATTATGATTTCTGAAAACAGTGCATTTCGGTCAACCGAAATATCATTCCTTCGAGAGGTCTCTTCCTAGAAAAGTCATTGCCAAGAAAGTTCATTCCGTCGAAAATGACGCCCATTCTCCCTTGATTCGCTATACGCTTCCCCTCAATTATCTGTCATAATTTTTTTTTATTATTTGAAGATGTTAGACTGTGTTAACAATTGTTAATGTGCCAATTTATTGTTCTGAGTACATAAGCTATGAGTAATGTGGTGCTTGAATGGTAGATAGCGGACAGTATCTGTAATTTTGATTTATATCATAGAGCGAAATAGCTAGTACGTAAACATAACCAAATGTTTTCATGGCTAACACACTTATCAAGAATTCTAGGGAGGGTGTATAAAAGCGTCTAATATATGATGCTTCAGTGTGTGAGACCTAGATAGGGCCACGTAAAATTTTTCAAGAGAACAATGTCGCAAATGTTTCCAGAACGATAACACGTGGGAATAAGGCAAAGAGATGGATGCTGCAGCACTAATCAAACGATAAGGTAACGATGACGTTGCAATCAGTCTTTATGTGGTAATTTTTAGAAGAGAATGAGCCTTCGTCGTCTAAAACGGCGGTAATATCTACTATTTGTCTTTCAAACTTAGAGAACTGCTGGAAAGAGATATCGAATAATATCAGACGGCTAAAATGATATTTCTCCAATTCTAGTTGATGAATCTTCAAATATAACAGTCTCAAGCAGTGTTGTCATGAAAGTTTTCTGCGTCAATGCCAGACTTTGCAATTTTTCCTAGTTTTACCAATATTTCTAGCAAATTTCTCGAAACTCACTCTCTGAAAATTTTATCGACAGTTGATTTATAGGAAAGTAAGGTAGTTTACTGATTTGATATCTATTGCATTATGATTTCTGAGAACGATGCAGTTCGGTCAACCGAAATATCTTTCCTTCGAGAGGTCTTTTCCTAGAAAAGTCATTGCCAAGAAAGTTCATTCCGTCGAAAATGACGCCCATTCTCCCTTGATTCGCTATACGCTTCCCCTCAATTATCTGTCATATTTTTTTTATTATTTGAAGGTGTTAGACTGTGTTAAACAACTGTTAATGTGCCAATTTATTATTCTGAGTACATAAGCTATGAGTAATGTGGTGCTTGAATGGTAGATAGCGGACAATATCTGTAATTTTGATTTATATCATAGAGCGAAATAGCTAGTACGTAAACATAACCAAATGTTTTTCAGGCTAACATACTTATCAAGAATTCTAGGGAGGGTGTATAAAAGCGTCTAATATATCATGCTTCAGTGTGTGAGACCTAGATAGGGTCACGTAAAATTTTTCAAGAGAACAATGTCGCAAATGTTTCCCAGAACGATAACACATGGGAATAAGGCAAAGAGATGGATGCTGCAGCACTAATCAAACGATAAGGTAACGATGACGTTGCAATCAGTCTTTATGTGGTAATTCTTAGAAGAGAATGAGCCTTCGTCGTCTAAAATGGTGGTAATATCTACTATTTGTCTTTCAAACTCAGAGAAATGCTGGAAAGAGATATCGAATAATACAGACGGCTAAAATGATATTTCTCCAATTCTAGTTAATGAACTATTACAGTCTGAAGCAGTGTTGTCATGAAAAATTTTCTGCATCAGTGCCAGACTTCACATTTTTCCTAGTTGTACCAATACCTCTAGCAAATTTCTCAAAACTCACTTGCTGGAACGATTTATCTAGAGTTGATTTAAAGGTAAGTAAGGTAGTTTACTGATTCGCTAACCATTGCTTTATGGTTTCTAGGAACGGTGCGGTTCGGTCAACCAAAAGATCATTCCTTCGAAAGGTCTTTGCCTGAAAAAGTCACTGCCAAGAAACTACATTCCGCCGAAATAAACGCCCACTTGCACGTGATTGGCTATACACTTCTCCTCAATTATCTGTCATATTTATCTTATCATTTGAAGGGGTAAGACTGTGATAGACAACTGTTAATACGCCAATGTATTATAATGATTGTATAAGCCATTAATAATGTGAGGTTTCAATCGTAAATAGAGGAGGATATCTATTATTTTAATTTATATCATAAAACGAAACAGCTAGTACGTAAACATAACCAAATGTTTCCTAGAACGGCAATACATGGAACTAAGCCATAGACGGATGCTGCAGCACTAATCAAACGATAAGGTAACGATGACGTTGCAATCAGTCTTTATGTGGTAGTTCTTAGAAGAGAAAGAGCCTTCGTCGTCTAAAACGGCGTTAATATCTATTATTTGTCTTTCAAACCTAGAGAACTGCTGGAAAGAGATATCGAATAATATCAGACGGCTAAAATGATATTTCTCCAATTCTAGTTGACGAATCTTCAACTATTGCAGTCTGAAGCAGTGTTGTCATGAAAAGTTTTCCGCATCAATGCCAGACTTTGCTTTTTTCCAAGTTTTACCAATACTTCTAGTAAGGTTCTCAAAACATACTTGATGAATCGATTTATCGAGAGTTGATTTGAAAGTAGTGAGGTGAGGTAGTTACTGATTTGATACCCGGTTTCTGAGAACGGTGCTGTTCGGTCAACCGAAAGATCATTCCTTCAAAAGGTATTTGTCTCGAAAAGTAACTGTCAAGAAAGTTCATTCTGTCGAAAATGGCGCCTACTCTAATTTTCGAATTTTGAGCCGAAAATAGTCTCAAACAATGAGGTTCGACTCCATCATAAAGAATCTGTGGTTAAATTCAATTATGTCTGTGAGGCCGTCCGAGCGGCCGTAAGCACGATAATTTTCAAAGGGATTGTCCTAGAGACTTGAGATTTTCAGGGAGAGTTTGGTATCCAAATGCCGCGGTGAGTTCGTTTACCTGCCAGATCATATAGGGTGTTCCAAAAATACGGCAATTCAAAATTTTTGTTTCTCAATATCTCAGACAAAACATAACCAATCGTAATGTCATGCGGTCACGTGCAGTATGCTCATAATAAGCCTCATGCCAAATTTAGTCGCCATAGTATTAACAGAACTATTGAAGATTCAATTTAAAAAGAAGAATCTTCATATTTCCATAACAAGACATCAGATTCGAGTAAAGTTATTTTGTGAATGAAGATCAATATACTGAATTTTCAAGCAAATTTTAAGAGGATTGCATCATCATAATCATAGAATTCCATTATTTCGATTTATTTTTTATATATCTAATTCTCTTGATAATTTCCAGAATATAATTCCGAGTGTGCTGAGATTCTGCATTCATATATTTGGCATCAATCTCAAATCCTATATAAAATTTTGAGATAATAGTCTTTTAGCTTCGCCAATGAACCAGAGTTCAGAAGTTCCTGCTCAGGGCTTTCCCTAAAAAAATTTTATGACGATGACGGGAAGTTCTTGATTATTTGAATCTATCTGGCATCTCATTCGCTTCTTGTGTTTAAAGTTTAGCTAGATTGACTAATTTTTTTTGCTTTCTATATAATCTTATGAATCTTCTTGAAGTTATGCATGAACATTCAGTATTTCAATCATTCTTTCACAAAATAAATTTTACTTGAATCGTATGTCTCGTTATGAAAATATTCTTTTCAATGTTCCAATTGAATTTTCCATGGCTCTGTTGACCCTATGGCCACAAAATTCTGCATAAGGTTGATTATGAGCATCTTGAAAATTTCCTTTGGATTGTTCCCGTTTTGTCTGAGACATTGAGGAACCAAATTTTGGATGGCCATATTTAATGAAACACCTTGTACGATTTGGCTGGTTAACGAACCTAACCGTGGCATTTAGGAACAGAACTTACTCTGAAAATCTCAAAAGTCTAAGGGACAATCCTTTTGGAAGTCGTGCTTACGGATTCGTCATCATCAGGAAGTCGAAATCTATCGTTTGAGACTATTTTCAGCCCAAAATTCGAAAATTCCAGACATTTGTGTAAAACGATATCCCACTCGCTCAAGTAGAACAAGCGCTCCAAAACGGCGCTCCACACGAATAAAAGGCAGAAGGAATAACCCTTTTCAGTTTTTCGGTGTTATTCAGACACACCCTGTATATTTATTTCAATATTTCGAACCGATATTCCTTGAAACTCACCATATTCATATTGGCTCGGAAAGTTTAGCTGGCTTGGCTTCTGCAATGCAGTCGGTTCAAACTCAGCTTTATCTCTTACAGATGATGTATCGACGGTAGAGGCCTGCCTCATACATAAAACAAAACACGTTACGTACGGGCAGCTATGCCGGACACTCGGTGTCGAATTTGATGCACACTTCTGCGCATTCGATTATGTCAATCGAATTGTCCCTCGAGCTTCACGCATAGTATGAAAGTGATATAAATGTTGACATTGCGAATACGAATGATCAGAGGTAGAACGTAGTGTGGGAAGCTGTGTGGGTCGACTTTTCTGTTCAAAGAGAATGTCGAATATTGGTTGGCCTAAAAAATTTTGATGTTCATAACTAGAGACCTGATTATTTGCATTTGCATATCAGAATATGCATTTGCGTAAATGGTTTTCCAATAAGTGTTATTTTGATATTCAAAGAAAAATGCCATTTTTCATATAAATGATCGGATGTTTATTTCATTATAAAGTAGAAGCTATGCCGTTAGCAGTGGAAAATAACATCAGGCAAATGACCACCACGACCACGCTTACAGGACAATATCCTTTTAATGAAATTTTCCATAAACAAATCGCAAAGTGGCTGCCTTATGTCCTCGATAGCCCTGCGAATTCCATCTTGAGGTTGGGCTATTGGCGTAGACTTTCTCTTCCACGTGGTCCCAAAGGAAGAATTCGCAAGGTGTTAAATCATAAGATCTCGGTAGCGAATTGTGATCACCTCTTCGAGAGATAACACGGTCCGGAAATCAGCATAGACACGACGTTGTTTATGATCGTCTGGCTTGAGTTCTTGTGTAACTCCCAACACGGTTTTACACAAGGCAATCAACAAAAACAGCTATAAACAGTCTCCTTCATAATATATACCAAGCTCTCGAGAATGGCATTTACACTACTGGTCTGTTCCTGGAATTATCTAAAGCTTTTGACTCTCTCTCCCATGAATTCATCTTAAACAAACTAGAGTCATATGGAATAAGAGGACCGGGATTGAATTGGTTTCGATCTTACCTGACAAACAGGCAACAAAGGACTACAATAACAAAAGACCGCAAAACCGAAATGTCTGATATAATAAATGTAACACTTGGAATACCACAAGGTAGCATTTTAGGTCCGATACTCTTTATTCTGTTTTTATTCTGACTTTGATGACATAAAAGAGGATATGGAAAATGTTGAGGTTGTCGAGTATGCAGACGACACTAATATTACCATTGAAGCCAAGTCTTTTCTGGATGCTACTGCAAAATCTGATTTGGTCATGGATCGAGCATGGCATTGGTTCAGGACTAATGGATTGTTGTTGAACAAGGAGAAAACAGAAGTTGGTCTAAACATATAGACGAATTATGCCGATCATTAACCTCTGTTTGCTTCTCCTGGGAGTGTTATCAAGGTACTTGGATTTTTCAACAATGAAAACTCTATATTACGGAGTTTTTGAATCAAAAATTCGTTATGGCATTGTGTTTTATGTAACATCATGGAGACCTAGTGACATCATGATACTACAGAAGCGAGTACTAAGGCTCATGCTCAGTTTAAGACAGATAAATCATGTAGAGGCAAGTTTAGGGAAAATCGAATTTTAACAGTACCAGCTATCCATATTCAGGAGTGTCTCTTAGACCTTCATAAAACAGAGAGCACTTCATCAGTTCTCAACCTAGAAACTATAACACAAGAGGAATGGAGATATTCTATCCAAAATACCACCTAGCTTCTACAGAAAAAAGCACAGAATGTTGCAGTGGCTGTCTTGTTCAAATCGAAGTACTCAAGTTTTATTACACCAGAAACTATCAACTTAGAGTCAACCACCATAAAATTGTGTCCATCTACGAAGTTTCTTGGAAACGACGATACCTTTTGACGAATTCATGAACATCTTTTCTTGACAATGCTTTGCTTCATTGATGTTTTACTGTGAAATTTCATGACTTTGAAATAAGGGGCATTATTATTATTATTATAACTGAACTTTATAAGCCCTAAAACCCAAATCCTTAAATCTTTATGCAAAATACGATGTAATGATGTTTGTGGAATGCCTAATTCCAAGGAACGACGAGAAATGGACAAACCTGGGTTTTCTTCAACACTCTTGGCTACAGCAGCAATATTCTCGGCTGTTCTTGAGCGACGTGCACGGGTTTATTCTTCACATCACTCATCAACTTGCCCCAACAGCTCGAATTTGTCCACCAATTTCTTTATTGCGGTCCGACAGGGTGCTCCACGACGACCCAAAAATGTTCGAGTTTTAGGGGAAAGTGAGTTAAATGTCAATGCGGTGCGAGTGCTTGGCGTGATTTTATTAAAAAATAATCACAAAGTGTGGCGCTGATCTAAGGTAAACATGTTTTTTTTACATGTTTACTGAAATGTTGTTTTATTTGCGGGTATTAGTAGCAGTTAACTAATATTTAAGCAATGTTCGATCATCGCACGCGGTATGTGAAGGTTTTGTTTTGATCGATATTTTGTAATTTGGTATTTGGGGTGAAATGATTCCTTCTGTGTGTCTAAAATGATCCCTGGAATCATTTTACCCCATTAATAGTTTTTGTTTACAGATCATGCCGAGAATTTATAAACGTGAAACTAATCGCCAAAAGAGGCCTGAAGAACAATTGCAAAAGGTATTGGAAATGGTATGGCTTACAAAACCGCGAGAAGAGAATTTGAGGTCCCTGTGATGGTATTAGAAAGAAGAGACAAAGGTAAAAATAAAATAGCTGTAGGCTCAGCTAAAAAATTAGGTAGCAAGCAAACAGTGTTCAACCTGGAACAAGAACTGGAACTTGTTGACATGGAGTCCAGAATAATATACGGGCTGACCACTCAGGATTTCTTAACCTCAGCTCACCAAAAATGGCAGAAAGAAATAATTTACCGCATCAATTTTCCGAAGCTAAAGGAAAAGCTGGACTTGAATGGCTTCGTGGATTTAGACTTAGACATCCAGACATTACAATGCGTGCGCGAGGTTTTAATAAGAATGTGGTGGATGAATTTCTCTCGACTTTGAGAAACGGCCAAGAAAAATATTATTATTCAACCCATCGAATATTTTTGTTTTGTGTAACTTGCTTACATACTTAAATTGTTATGAACAATACATATTTTCTTTTAAATAAACAGCAGAGTTTTTTCATTCCATTTTTATTTGATATTTATTAACTTATAGTACAAAATGATACCTGGGATCATTTTGCCCCTACCCCAGGGATCATTTTATCCACAGGGGTGTATAAAATGATCCTTTACTAAACTTTAACAAAAATATCTAATACATAAAAAACCTCATAGATGAAATGAAAAATAATTAGGCAGATACAAAGTTAAGTACTCGTAAATTCACTACCTTCAACATTTGAAATCTTGCGGTTTTGCCTTCAACTTTAGCCAGAATTAAAATTTTCCCTTAAGGGGATCATTATACCTCACCTTTCCCTACATACCGTCCCTGCCAACTTTTCACCATTTTTATTGTGCACTTTAATAATTTCAATGCGTTCTTGAAGCGTGTATCGTTCATTTTTATTAATGGTGTAGTTATTGTGCTAAAGGACGGACGGCCCCACGGACAAAAATGAATTTGACCACGAATTTGTCAACAGAGAGTCTAACCCTATCGTTTGAGACCATTTTCTGCTCAAAATTCGAAAATTACAGACATTGGGGCAAAACGATATAGCACTCGTTTAAGCAGATCGAGCGCTGAAAAATAGAAATTCAGAGACCTAGAATTTTTGGCGACCAGAATGAAATAAATAAATAAATGCAATTATGTAATCAATAATGGGGAATGTTTGTATGATACAAAAATATAAACAAAATTATAAAGGAAAAAAAGAAAAAAAAATTCAATAAAACAATACGATAATACAAAACCAAAAAAAAAAATTTTATAATTGCAAATTCCACCTGAATATTGGTCTCTTTCTAATCTGTGTCCATGTAGCTTGTTTGTAATAGTGTCTCATATACCTAATTGAGTTCGTGAATCGTAAAGTTTAAATTGTATTTTACACATATTTGTAAACTCTCTCAAGACTAAGAAATAAATATTCTTGCAGCCCTGAAGAAGATCCAAAAAAGGATCGAAACGTCGGCGATTTAAAAAAGTGTGTATAATTCACCAGTGGCGCAGCAGGATTTTATTTTAGGGGGGGCTGAACTGAAAAATTTTTGATGATACAGTGAATAACGAAAATTGCAAAAAAATAAAGAAGAAAGAAATAACGGAGAAATTAATCTTTGGGGGGGGCTGCAGCCCCAAAGCCCCCCCCCTGGCTGCGCCAGTGTAATTCACCCCACAGTCCTGAAGCCAAGAAATATTCCCTCAATCAAGAATGAAATAATTGAATTAATACCTGCATAATAAATATATGACTTCTAATTCGATGTGTTACGAAATCAGAAAACGATTCGTTTACAGCACTAATTATTACTCTCGCAAATATTTGCTTTTTAATTCTGGATTCATTTTATCATTAACACCGATGTGGTAAAAATATTTTTGTTCAACAACGTAAATATTTGCCTGATATACCAAAGACAATTTAGGATTTACGATTATGAATATACGATCGAATGAAATATTGCTGGACAGTTGGGAACATAACACTTTCCAATCACAACATTATTATATCACCTTCTAGAGCGCCAATTAGAGTGGAATTGCGCATGAGGCAAACAGACCTCAAGCTGATCCCATTGGAGCAAAAAAAATTAATAGGCCCTGGTCGCTCCACAGAGAATTGATTCGAATTTATGTGGAAGAGCCTGTATAAAAAATGAAATAAAAACATTGAGCAGGTGCTTTTGAGTGCTCGTTCATTGGTGGAGCAATGATGCTATTACCTTAAAATATATAAGACTAAGAAATAAGTAAAAATCAATAATGAAAAAAAATCAAATTCTATGTTTCAGAAGATGCGATCCTCCTGAAATTTTACATGAACATTCAGAATATCAGTCCTCATGTACAAAATAAATTTCACCAGAATCAGATATCTTGTAATGAAAATATAAATTTTTTTTCTTTATGCGCTTGATGAATTTTCTATGGTCGAATCTTATCGTTTGGTCAAAATTAGAAAATAACAGACATTTCGACAAAAAGATATAGCACTCGTTTAAAATTATATTAGTTTACGTTCTCGAAATAAATTTCAGTCGAATCGGATATTCTGTTATGAAATTATAACGATTCTTCTTCTCAATATTCCAATTGAATTTCTATGATTCTGTTCATACTATGGACACGAAATTTTGGAAGAAAATTCAATATATCGATCTCTTTTCACAATATGAATTTCACTCGAATCGGATATCTTGGTATGGAAATATAAAGTTTCTTATTTTCAATATTCCAATTGAAAATTTTCTACGGTTCTGTTAACACGATGTCCACGAAATTTTGAATGAACATTCAGTATATCGATTCCCATTCACAAAATAAATTTCACTCGAAGCGAATATCTTCTTATGGAAATTTATGTTCGAACTTTGGCAAAAAATGTTGCATGAGGCTTTTTAAGAGCGTCCTGCATTTGGCCCGCAAAATTTAATTTGGTTTCGTTTTGTCTGAAATATTGAGGAACAAAAATTTTTAATGGCCATATTTTATGGAACACCCTGTACGATTTGGCAAATAAACAAACTCAACCGAGGCCTTTGGGACCCGAACTTATCCTGAAAATTCCAAGTCTCTAAAACAATCTCTCTAGAGTTATTGTGCTAACGGACGGCCGGATGGCTCCACGGACAGAAATTAATTTGACCACGAATTCGTCATCAGGGAATCTAACCCTATCATTTGAGACCATTTTCGGCTGAAAATTACTGAATTACAGACATTTGGACAGAACGATATAGCACTTGTGTAGAACGAGCGCTTAAAAAGATTCGACTTTTTTTCAATCAGGTACAATATTTTAAAGTTATGTATGAAGAGTTTCAAAGATTACATTTTGCGAATGGTTATACTTGAGCGTTCGTTATTATTAAAGGAGTGCCATATAGTTTTGCCCAAATGTCTCTAATTTTTGAATTTTGAACCGAAAATGTTCTCACGCGATAGGGTTTGACTGCCTGATTACGAATCTGCGTTCAAATTCAATTCTGACCGTCAGGCCGTAGGCACGATAGTTTTCAAATGGATTATCCTAAAGCCTTGAGTTTTTCAGGGTGAGTTCGGTTCGGTTCGGTACTCTGTACGATTTCCAAATATGGCAACTCAAAAATGTTGTTTCTCAATATCCCAGACAAAACGGAACCAATATTGGAAAGAAGAATCTTATATTTCCATATCAAGATATCAGTGAAATTTTGTTGTGAATAAAGATGACATACTGAATTGCTATGCAGAGTTTCAAAAGAATCAATAAACAGAATCGAATGATTGATTTTTTACCAAAGATTTTCACATATTCCACTTTTTGAATAATTTCTAGAATATAATTCTCATCGTGCTGAGAGTTGGCATGATTCGCAAGTCCTATACAAAATTTGGAGGTTACTTGCATTATTGCTCCATCAATGAACGAGTGCTCAAAAGCACACGCTCAGTGCTTTCATTATTTATTTTTATTAGTTTCTCTACTGAGCCCACAGGACTTAGAAGGTTCCCACAATTATTGTATAACCAATCTCGCAGACGCTCCTGCTTTCAATTTAGTATTTTTCTCAAATTCCAAATGTGCAAATATAGAATCACGGAAAATTTCGAGGTATTTCGCAATGATAGGGTATTTATGTTTAGCTAAATATATAAATTTTTTCCCTGATCCTTCTGTTTGATCAATTCAACACTCCAAAGTAAGAGATGACGCTTTTTCCATTCAAACAAATAAGATTAGTCTTATCAAAACATTGATAAACTACCTGGAGCAGGCCAAGATTGAATATACTAGAAAATAAGGAATTGGTGCAACTACAATCGGAGCTCAACAGTCAAGATCAGTGATATCAATCAGTTGGTATTGTTATTTTTCTAATCGAAGAACGAGAATATAGTGAATAATTGAAGTGCCTCACCATTATGATTAAATCTATATGCAAAATGTTTGAGGGCAGCAGCCCTCAGCTCTTAGCTGTACTAGCAGGTAACGTAAATTTTCTGTTATGCATTAACAACAGGGTGACGTAAGGGACACCGGCTAACTGAAGATAGAGGACCTCAAAGTAAATGAGGATTGTGGGTTTAAATGCCCCTTAAGGCTATTAGTTTTAGAGATACAGGGTGTTTTTTGTGCTAAAACTATATACTCCCATACCTTCGTTAATATGGCATATTTTTCGCTGAAAGTTGGCAAGCTCGTTACTTTACATATACTCCATCAGATCGAGAAAAAAATTTTAAAAATTGCAGGTCCGTATTCAAAAATTTCAATTTCTGTGTCAGGTGAGAAATATCACTCGTTTTTGAGATAAAAAACTTGAAATGGATAATTAAAATCTGCAAAAAAACACTGAGTAAAAATCTGTTTTTAGTTTGAATGGCACAATTTTTTTATAGTTCTTATGATATGTTGAAAGTCGAATTAATTCATATTCACCTTGAAAAACATACTATTCCAGATGGAAAAAACACTAAATTCGAGATGCTTAAATAATCCTGACGCATTTTAAATATTCCTCCACATCACGAAATCCTTTTTTATTGATTTATTTATCAATATCATAAGAAAAATTCAAATACAATGCAAAACAAAAAGAGGAACAGTAGCACATATGATTAATAAAGAATCAAATGAACAAATGCTCGAAATGAGAGCCATTCCCCTGACACACTTACTTGATCTTTTTTCTCATAATATTAGAGATTTATTTCGGTGCTGGGTTTTAAGGTTCACACCAGCATATTCAAATTAATAAAAATAGTTTCAATTTTAAATTCCCAAATGAACTGCGATGGTCTGTTGGAGCGCAATTCAAATATGAGTTTTGAAGGATTTAAAACAAATCTGTCATTGTCGTACATATTCAATTTTGAGAGGAAGAGCCTATTGACAGATTGAATCTGTCAATTGATAGATTTTTATTTCAGCGTAGTAGTATTGTTTAAGGACTTAAGCAATGGTAGTACCAATAACTCGCCAATGTTCAACAGATGCGCAACTAATAGACATTTTTCTTTTATATGAGCCAAATAATAATTTGTATGAGACTCATTTGTACCCTTATATTTTAGGATGAAAGTTTTATGTCTCTACTTCCCATGAAAATAATAAATATTTGTTTGTTCTTCAGGGTATTTCGATATCATCACCTCAACTAGTGAAAAATGTCATTGCGTTTTACAGTTTCACATTGTAACATTCTCTTTCATATTTAAAAACTTCAAAGCCAACAACGGTTGGCTTCTTACTTATCCAAAAAGATTCTATTGAAATATTTTTCCACCGGTATTTATATTTTTCTTCTGGTCCTTATACCTAAGATTCACTAGTTGGATTAGGAAAATACCTAGAGAACCATAACATCCATGTCTTTGGAACAATAGAACCGATTATACAGTGTGTTTGCTCATGAGTTAGCGATAATTTGAGGACATCAAATATACCTAATATTATCGACAAAAACACCCGAACTTGGAAGTTTACCCCCTTAGTTTTGGAGTAGCCCCCATTTTAAATATCCTTTTTTATTTTCGTTGACCCTTTCAAATAATATCGATTTCTTTGGACATAAAGGTCCTACAGAGGTGAAAAAAATGTTTTTTGAAAGATGATACTACCATCTTTCATTGAAGTATAACAATATACAAACATTCAACTTGAAAACGGCAAAAAAAAAATTCTTTAAAAAAGTTCATATTGAAAATATGTACTGATTTTCTTAAAAAATCCGCAATAGTACAAGAACTAGCACATTGAAGTATTTTTTTTTCAATGATTTAACACGCAAGGATATTAGCTACAAAACAGCACTCACATCATGTCTGTAAGTTACATAATTTGAGAGTTATTGCTGCTCGGACATGATCACTACGCAAACAAAAGACACAAGACGAAGACAGGTCATCGTAAAGGCCACTCTGCCTGTCTACACAGCAGAGGCGGCCATTTTGAGCAATTTTAGTATTAATTTGTTTGTTTGATCATTGAAATTTATCGAAAGAACAGTACTGAGTTTTTTTATTTTATCAATTTTCATAAGGGTCATGTTCGAACAGCAATAATTCTCAAATTATGTAACTTAAAGAAATGATGTGAGTGTTGTTTTGTAGCTTGTGTCCTTGCGCGTTGAATCATTTAAAAAAAAATAATACTTCAATGTGCTAGTTCTTGTACTATTGCGGATTTACTGAGAAAATCAGTACTTTTTTCACTATAAACTTTTTTAAGGAATTTTTTATGGAGTTTTCTAGTTGAATGTTTTTATATATTGATATACTTCAATGAAAGGTGGTAGTATCATCTTTCAAAAAACATTTTTTTCACATCTGTAGGCCCTTTATGTCCAAAGAAATCGATATTATTTGGAAGGGTCAACAAAAATGAAAAAGTAAATTTAAAATGAGGGCTACTCCAAAACTAAGGGGGTAAACCACTTTGGGTGTTTTTATCGATAATATTAGGTATATTTGATGACCTTAAATTATCGCTAACTCATGACCAAACACACTGTATAAATTAATCCACCAACATCAAAAATTCAAAATGAGCATGTCAGATATTCTTAGGTAAGAGTATTTACGACTGAACAGCCAGAAAATATGCCTTTCGTGTTTCTATCCGCTATCAGCAGATTCGTTGAAGTCATTAGTTCCCAATTAGGACAAAAAACATGAAAATACAAGAGTATGCGCCAAACGATAGCATGTTGTTTTTATTGGAATTATCATGCAATTATCAATTCTCGAACTAAAATGTTCAATGTAATTCGTTTTCCACGTGTTTCTATTCAATAGATTTTAATCATCGCTATTCGGAAGAACATAAAGGTAGCTATTAAATTAAGTATTGACGATTAAGTCTCCTTTATCGTCCAATTGTATTCATATTTATGCAGCGAAAACTCATCAGCATAATCACAGAGCTGACGTATGTAGCATGGTTATTTTTCTTTCAATTTAGATATTGGAAAGAAGAAACTTCATATTTTTATGTATAAAGAGATATCCGACTTGTGAATGAAGATTGATATGTTGGATGGTTAGCAAAATTTCAAGACGGTCCTCCATCTAAACCATAGAATTAAATTTTTTCGATTATTGGTTTTTTACATACCTTTTTCATTTTTGAGCACTCGTTCTACTTGGGTGCTATATCGTATAATTAGTCCATTAAAGAAGAAAACCTTCAATATTCTAATAGTTTTTAAGTGTTATTTTTGTTGAAACGGCGAGACGGGGTTTTTTCTACTGGGGTTTTTCCCTGAGCTCTGGTATCATACGAAAAAATAGTATGGTACCCGTTTTGCACCAACCTCAGTTAGGGATTTTTATTTTTGTTTTATGTATTGTATTATGTAAGCTCTTGATTTCAAAAGAATATATTGATATGGAATCGTGTATTTCTATTTTAATTATTTTTAAATTCTACTGGTATGAGAAACTACACGACCCATACAATCTCTTGAGCTATTTTGTATTGAATAATGAGATTCTATATCAGGGTGGATTCATGGAAAACAATTTCGTGACTTTTCTCTAATTTATTAATTTCTAACAGACAAAACATTTTCATGGTAACACATCTTAATTTTCAAATCCTGCCTACTTATAAACTCTTAACTAACTAATTGATATTAAGAATGTTTGTTCATCAATATCTCGGACAAAACTAAACCAATCATAATGAAATTTTGCGCTCACAGTGTAAACAGAACCATTACGAAAAAATCAATTCGAATATTGAAGAATCTTTATATTTCCAAAACACGATATCCGATTCGAATGAAATTTATTTTGTGAATGAAGCTTAATATACTGAAGGTTCATGCATGATTTCAATAGGATCGCTTTATCTGAACCATAGAAAATTCAATTCGAATATTGAAAAGAAAAATGTCTATATTTCCATAACAAGACATCCGATTCGACTGGAGTTTATTTTATGAATGAAGATTACTATACTAAATGTTCATGCAAAATTTCAAGAGAATCGGATTATCAGAACCGTAGAATAAATTTTTTTTGTTTTTACATATTTCAGATGATTATCAAGGTAGCCATTAAATTAAGCATTGATGATTAAGTTGTCCTTTATCATCCGATTATATTCATAATTATGCATTGAAAATTCATAAGCATAATCTCAGAACTGACGTCTGTAGCATGGATCTTTTTCACTGTGTGAATCGAAAATATTAAATCCACTATTCTAATCTTCAAACCTTATTTCAATAACGTTATCTTTTTGTTCCCAGGCTGTGATAATAGAAATGAATAATTTTTTTTCGTCTGAGTGGAAAATATTCCCAAAATTGTATGGTTTATTTATATCTCGAATCTATTTATATGGAGTAAGGTGATCGTTATATAGTGAACAATTGATATGAACACCATTTTCGTCAGTGTTATCAGTTAGTTTGTCAGGGATAGTATTTTTCCATTCAAATTACGTAGGTTTTCATTCTAGTCAAAATTACATTCATTAAAAGACAAATAATTTTCCGCAAACCACTAGAAAATTTCGACATTCCTGAGAAATATTCTCGAAAGAAAGTTAAGACTTCCTTATACAGGGTGTTTCCTTAACATGCGGCAAAAATTCAGGGGATGAAAAACCTCTTTGTTTCGAAGATACGGGGGAAACAAAATTTTAGATAATAACATTTTATTATTAAAAATTACATGAAAATTTAACTTATTCTACAAAAACTGTTGAAAATGACCACCTCTAGCCAGTGTATAGCGATTCATAATAGTCATAGATAAAATGTTAATTGCTAATACATCACAAAACGAATTCAAATGAAAACCGTGTTTAATCTGTATTCCTTTACCATCTGAACTTATCAATTCTAAGTCAAAAAACTGGCCGTTTTTAGTAATTGGAATGTTGTTAAACAAATTTAAAAATAAATCGTATCTACTTAGTAAACACAGTGCGGTACGCATTTTTATTTAAACTATTATTAATTTTAAAAAATATGAAAAATGTTGTTCGCCCTGTATCTTCGAAACAAAGAGGTTTTTCAAAAATCATCAAAGCACAAAACATGCTTAAAATAGTCCAAGAAACAACCCCCTGAATTTTTGCCGCATGTTTAGGAAACAGAAAGAAATTGATATTTCCACAGCTGTTAGTGTTTCACATAAAACGTTTATATGCATTTTCGTACTTTTCTCTAGATACCTTTGGCAGTAATTCACTGCCTCAATTCAGTCTGAACGAGTCAAATTCATGGAAATTCAAACATCTCTTATCATTTTTGTTTCGAGAACATCAACAATTGAATTTATAGGCTTCAAGATTAACAATTCAAGCTCAATACATTTTCATTGTAACCCTTGAAATTTAAATGCGAATTTCAAATCACCATTTATTGCTAGAAAAAATTAACCACGATTTATTTTTATCCATTAGAATCTCTCGAATTTTAATGGATAAGCGGAAAAAAGTATGTTGACCAAGTAGGAAAAGCCAAATTCCTAGCTTCTGCGTTGCCAAGTCTCGGCTTGCGTCTCAAGTTAGCTATTTTCATATTCTCTCAGGAATGCGGGGCTTCTAATGATAGGGGGGATTCTTCATTTTATGAAAAATATGTAAATATTTTTCCAGAAATTCATCGTTTCCAAAATACAGGGTGTGAAGTTTCACCCAAAAACTGACTGAAAAAGTGGCACACCACTTGGGTATTTTAAACTGACGATTTTTTTCTATTCTCATTTCTATTTAGGACCAAAAATCTCACCTGCCTTTTCCTCGCCAGCAATCTAGTGACTTTTTGATTGTATTTCGGCTACGAAAATTGGTAGATTACGGAATTTGAAAGTGTTGAAATAATTGATTATTATAGCTCAAATTTTCTTTGCAATGCACATTAAAGAATTAACTTAATTTTGGAAAACATACAACCTGCATTAACCATCTAGGGATACTTGATATGAAATTGACAATTCATTTGATTTGATTCTGCATAATTCATTGAGTAATAAGGGCTCTAATCGGAGAAGGATTCACTTTACACATTATTTATCATTATTTTCTTGTAGCATCAATAACATTTGATTCGGGATATGAATTGCTGCTCAGTAGCTTTCCTGTGAATACCTTTTTGTTATTGTATTCATCATCGAATTAGGAACATTCCTCTCTGTTTTAAAAATGTTTTGTATTTATAAATATGATCACCTTACTTATAGATGTGATTTGAAACAGTTTTCTGATGAAACAGATGATTCATAGTTAGCAGGATGCAAATCTCTAATACCTTATTTTCTTGATAAAAATTAAACTTTTCATGTGAACAATCACAACTAAATTTCATCACAGTCGAAAAGAGAAATGGAATAGCATAGTCACTAACATGAATTTTACACATTCTAGTAGAAGTTCATGGGATGTTTTGAGAAAATTAGGCGAAGCTGCACCAATCACAACGTCAGCTCCAAAAATTGATCCTAAATTGGTTGCTCGTCGTCTCGTTAACGTTTCTAATTCGGTCGAATTATCAAAATCAAAAATCAAAAATATGAAACACAAGTTGCATAAATTCAGAAAATCAAACAAGGAAGTAGACGAAATTTCTAGCCCGTTCAACATCGATGAATTAAAATCAGCGATTAAATGCACAAAATCCAGGAAAGCAGCGGGTTTCGATGGAATCTATCCAGAATTCATCAAACACTTGGGCAAACGAGCCTTATCCTGGTTACTTTCATTTATAATAATATTTTGAATACTGGTAATTTTCCGACCGAATTTCGTAAATCGAAAGTCATAGCAATTTTAAAAAAAGGAAAAAATCCCTCCGATCCTAGTAGCTATCGACCAATTAGTTTATTGAGTGTTCCCTTCAAAATTTTAGAACGACTGATCCTTTTAAGAATTGAAACGAAGTTGGATAATTCTCTACAAAATTGCCAAGGGGGTTTCAGAAAAAATAGAAATTGCTGCGATCAGGTTCTTAGTCTTACCACCTTTATTGAATTGGGTTTTAATAATAAATTGAAAACAGGTACAGCTTTTGTGGATTTATCTGCAGCATATGATACTGTTTGGAAAGATGGTTTGATTTTTAAACTTTACAGTCATCTGAAATGTGGAAAAATGGTCAAATTGATAGAAAATATGCTGTCAGACAGAAGGTTTCGTGTTTTTGTCGACGGGAATAGTAGTAATTTCAGAACATTGAATAACGGTCTTCCACAGGGGTCAGTCTTATCACCTCTTCTTTTTAATTTATATTTGTGTGATATCCCTACAACTTCATCTGAAAAATTCATATACGCCGATGATATTGCTTTGGCTTTCCATCATTCGGATTTCAAAACCATAGAGAATAATCTTTCTGCAGATTTAGAAATTCTAAAAATTATTTCTTCGACTGGCGTTTATGTCCAAATGCTAACAAAACCGAAGTCTCGTGTTTCCATTTGGATAATCATCAGAAATATAGAAAATTGAACGTACTTTTTGGTAATTCTTTTCTCAAACATAATTTCAATCCTAAATATCTAGGCGTAAAACTAGATTCTTCTCTTAATTTCAAAGCCCATTTGGATGATTTACGAATGAAGCTAAAAACAAGAAATAATATAATTCAAAAACTTGCTGGTACTTCATGGGGTGCGGACGCAACAACTCTTCGTACTGCAGCTCTAGCCTTAGTGTACTCTACTGCTGAATATTGTTGCCCCGTTTGGCTCAACAGTGCACATGTACATAAGATCGATGCACAATTAAATTTTTCCATGAGAATAGTAACTGGAACAATAAAATCAACACCAACTCCATGGTTACCAGTTCTTTCAAACATTTCTCCTCCACATATCCGCAGGCAGGTCATTACTTCGAAAATTTGGAACAAATTTAATTTTTCGACAAATTCATATCAAATACTCTCATATATTCCAGACAATAAGATTCCTCGATTAAAATCCCGTAAACCTTTTTGGTCAAATTCTTTTCTGAACTCAAATGAAAGTGATAAATCAATTTGGCAATCCGAGTGGAATTTATGTAATATACAGAACAAAGATTTAATAACTGATCCCTCGAATAAAGTTCCTGGATTTGATCTTCCAAGGAAAATATGGACTGTTCTCAATCGTATAAGAACAGGTCATGGACGTTGCAATAGTATGCTTTTCAGATGGAATTCAGTTGAGAGTCCTAGTTGCGAATGCGGAGAAGCAGAGGAGACAATTGAACACCTGATAAATAACTGTTCCATATATAAATTTCAGGATGGCTTGAGAGCTATACATGAAATTACCGATTCGTTTTTGAATTGGGTTATTAATTTGAAATCGATTTAATAGAGTTTCAATCATTTTATTTTTCTGTTCCTTTTTACTGCTTTGATTTTCTCGTTTTCAGAATTCCGGAGGCATCCTGGAGAGGGTTATCGTTCGGTCTGAATGAAGAAGGAATCCTTCAATATTCTAATAGTTTTTAAGTGTCATTTTTGTTGAAACGGCGAGACAGGGTTTTTTCTACTGGGGTTTTTCCCTGAGCTCTGGTATCATACGAAAAAATAGTATGGTACCCCGTTTTGCACCAACCTCAGTTAGGGATTTTTTATTTTTGTTTTATGTATTGTATTATGTTAGCTCTTGATTTCAAAAGAATATATATATATATATATCACTTGACGTTTTTTGAAATTTGAAAGGATCGAAAGTCAGTGTTGATAACCACAAAACCATAGATTATAGAGTATAGAAAGATAGGAAACGGCCCTACATTCCTAGTACTAAAAAACGACTACATTTTTTAGTTCACATTTGACCCAGAGATGGCACTGAAGATCAATTTTATATAAAATCTGTAATTTGGATTAGAAATCATATGAAAAAAACTGTAATAAGAATTGATGCGAAATTCGTATTCCATTCAGGATGTTTCATTTTTATATTTTAAATCCATAATTTTCAATAAAATTCAGTATTCCATGTGTCATATTTTTATTATGCATTTATAGAAGATATTACAGAAATATTAGGGTATTATTGTAAGATTTATACATGGATTGAATATGAAATATACTTAGTGCGTCTGTGGAATCCCAGTTTTTTGGCTCAGTTCAATTGCAGCTTCGTTGTCCACCATCACTGTTCGAATTGACGGAAAACTTTTCCTGAATAGTCACTTTTACCATTTCATTTCCCGTGCAGCTTCACATCAGCCACTATTTCTGCCTCTATCGTGGAAATAGCCACATATGTTTGACGTTGATCAAGCCAAGATATAGCTTTACCTGCATACATCCATAAAACACCAGTTGATCATCCAGTTTCACTATCTCGTTCGTAATCTGCATTACTGAAGGGTAGAAACTAATCTTTTTCCCACTTTTTTCGAGACGACACTAACGGCAAAAGCCTTTCGAAGTGAAATAATATTTGTGCAAACGAATTGATTGGCACTTTTTTATATCAATGACATTTCCCATGTATATTGATTTCGAAACTTATAATCATAGAACCAGAATTTTAACCCTTCTATAGTGACATTAGTTCACATTTGACCCAGAGATGGCGCTCATAAACTGTAGTCGTGTCGTTTCTGATCTTTATACTATATAATCTTTGCACAAAACAAAAATTAAACTGAAACAAAGCTTTAAGCAGTTCATTGCAGCTTTGTTTTTAGAACTCTAATGAACTCATTCAGATACTGAAATAGAAATACGATTATACAATTATTTACTTCTCTATTTGGCATTCTCACAGAGTGTTTTCCATTTCTTCACAGGAACAATCAACGCTTTAGCGGATGGTATGCAGTACGGATGGACAGCACCTTCCATACCAATTTTGGAATCAGAAGATTCTCCAGTTCATATAACACCAAACGACGGCATTTGGCTGGAATCACTTTACATGCTTGGAGGCATAGCGGGTCTTCCTTTCTCAATAATCCTTGTAGATGTCATCGGAAGGAAGAAAGCAGTACTTCTATCTTCCGTTGTAGGTGTCTGTGGTTGGATGCTAATAGGATTAGGAACCCATGTAAATCATCTATTTATGGGCAGATTTCTTCTTGGAATGACAGCGGATATAGCATTCAACGCCTCTCCAATGTACATTTCGGAGATAGCCCATCAGAAGATTAGAGGTTTCCTGGCAGGCATAATTTATCTGATGATGCTACTTGGAATTGTTGTTATATATTCGATTGGACCATTGGTATCTATTCAAACAGCAGCTATAGTTGGAGGATCTATATTATTATCCCAGTTCATAATTTTCCCTTTCATGCCTGAATCTCCGTACTATCTTCTATACGTGAACAAGGAAGATAAGGCAAACGTGCTTTGGAAAGATTAAGAGTCGACGACGATGTGACTAAAGAACTCATGGAAATCAAGGAGGCTGTAGAAAGGCAAAAAACAGAAAGAGGCAGGCCTCTCGACCTTTTCCTAATCAAGAGCAACAGAAGAGCTTGCGTAATAGTGATGCTATTAAACAATACCCAACATTTCGTAGGAATAACTGTACTCATAATGAATCTTCATGACATTCTGAACCAAGCAGGTTCTGATTTACTCTCTTCTTCTACGGCAGGAATAATATTCTCAGCATTGATGCTGATTGCAGCTACAGCAGCAACCTTCACAGTGGATAAAGTTGGGAGGAAGATTCTTCTTTTGATTTCTGGATTGTTGACGAGTCTTAGTTTGTTCACTATGGCTGTATACTTCCATTTACAGGAATTATTCGTTGACATGGACAATTTCAGCTGGATTCCGATGGTGTCGGTCATGTTTTACGCTCTGACTTTCAAGCTTGGTTTAGGAATTGTGCCCATAGTTACAACTGCCGAACTTTTTCCTGCGAGAGTTAAAGGTTGGGGTATGGCTGTATCAGATCTGATATATGTCGTGTCTTCCTCATTGTCAATTTATATTTATCAGTGGTTATGCTATTCTTACGGAATTCATGTTTCATTTTATTTGTTCGGAGTTTATTGCATCATTTCAACTGTTTTAATATCGATTTATGTTCCCGAAACCAAAGGTAAAACACTGGAAGAAATACAGATGATCTTGAAAAGATAATACATAAGAATGACTGATCTGCCTGTGAAGCGCATCGTAATATAATATTTCAAATACGCTTCGACATTTGTAATGATATACTTGTGTATGTTGATGTATTTATCGAGATAACTGATGTAATATATTTTTTTTATTTTTCAATGAATCATTTTAATAACATCTCATGTGTAGCTATGTATTTAGCTTTCAGATCATCAAAAGTATATTATGCAACGAGCGTATAATGATAGCTATTATTTGCGAGGTTAAGTTTAGGCCACGAGTCGTAGACGGAGTGGCCTAAATCACCGAGTGAATAACAGCAATTATACGCGAGTAGCATACTATATTTTATCTACGACTGCTGGATATTTTCTTGAAGATTTTAACATTAAGCTACCGCTACAAGATCCTTCTATGACAAGCTTGGAAAAAGTCAAGTGGACAAATGAGAAATTTTTGGAGAACTGGTCACTGTATATTTTGTGATGAAAAAAGCTTTATTTGATATAATGAAAGTAGATTTTGCCCTCGATTGACAAGGTATGTCCATATTTGTTAGTTGGAGAGTTCTGAAGAAATATCAATTTAAATAATATGATATCAAAGCTAAATCTATTAAGCATCTGACAGCAGTGAATTATAATCTCATTATTCCCTTGTGATTGATCGGTATTATTAAGGCCGAGCACAGAGACGTACAATGGACGGGTTTTTCAATCGTCGTGGATAAAGAAACATAGGTCCTAAGCCCAAACGCAATATGAAATGTAGAAACACGAAAACTGATCAAAATTTTATGGGGAATTATAAGAATACCCAAAGTTAGGTCAATGTTTATAAACAGCTGGCAGGGAATATAAACATAGAGATCTTTTCTTCATCTTTGCCCCTGTTTTTTGTGACTGGGCTTATTTACGTTTCTTCATTGATCTGATATTTAGCTCAACCGACCGTAGGTAAGTACCAATATTTTAAGCGTAAGATTTTCCTTGATATACATAATATTGTTGTTATTGAAATGCAAGTTGATTTAGATGAGACTACGCTGAGATAGCATGTCAAGTGGAGGAGGCATATAATTATGTATACATTATCAAAGCTAACAGCCGTTAATTTAGGCGAATTTATGTAGGGTTGTATACCCTGAGTGATTCAAATCATAGTGTTCCCTGTATTTCGTTCGTAACGTATTTTCTTTCAAGACTATATGATCTGAAAAAGCGTCTGACCGCCCAGCCATTAGCACAATAACATTCGAAGGTATTGTCCTTGAAACTTGAAATTTTCAGGGTGAGTTCGGTTCCCAATAGCTCGGTTGAGTTTGTTAACCAGCCAAATCGTAAAGTATGTTCCATAAAATATGTCCATTCAAAATTTTTGTTCCTCAATATCTCAGACAAAACAGAACCCAAAGAAATGAAATGTTGCGACTATATGCAAGATCCTGTACATATGTAAGCTTCATGCCAACATTTATGACCACAGTAAACAGAACCATAGAAAATTCAATTGGAATATTGAAAATAAGAAAATCCATATTTCCATACATAAAATTTGCGATTCGAATGAAATTCATAAATGAATGCAGAATATTTTGGCCATAGTGTTAACAGAACCATACAAAATTAAATTGGAATATCAAAGAGAAAAATCTCTATATTTTCAAAACAGGATATCCGATTCAAGTGAAATTTTTGTGAATGAAAACTGTTATACTGAATTTTCATGCAAAATTTTGTGCCCATAGTGTCAACAGAACCATAAAAAATTCAATTGGAATGTTTAAAAGAAGAACCTCGATATTTCCATACCAAGAAAACCCATCCAATTGAAATTTTTCGTGAATCGATATACTGAACACTGAATGTTCATGCAAAATTTCAAGATGATCGCATATGAGAACCATTGGATTAAATTTTTCAATTGTTAATTTTTCAAATATTTCATTCTTTGGATAATTTCCAGAATATAATTCCGCATTTTTTTGTATATCTATCATCAATCTCAAATCCCATATTATATATATTTTGAGGAAAATTTATTATTGCTCCCCCAAAGAAAGAGTGCTCAAGAACTCCTGCTCAGGGCTTTCCTTGATATTTTTTGTAACATTACTTTCAAATTATACTTTGTACCTCTTCCCTAAAACAGAGTAAATATGCTGATATTTCGACAAGTCCATATACAGATGAGAAAAAGATAATCGTAACCCTTTTTCATTCATATACATATTTGTATCATCATCATCTATAATAGGAATATAATCTTAAATTTCGAGTATGTTTTCACTATCTCACTTAAACGGTTATTGACTGAAAATGTAATGTATACAATTCAAGATACCAGTATTATTTTAAGTGTAGGTTTAATCGAATGAAAGTTAACCTATTGAGATGTGAGCAATGATAAATTGGTTCATTGGTTGTTGTAATCACCTGAAGTTATCAAATGCGAACCCTGAATGAAGGAAGAGTTATTGCTACAAGGTAAGTTTATAAAATGTATTATTTCCTCCAATGAAGTCTCGAACGTTTCAGAGTAAAAAATTTGTAAATAGCCCCGAGCAAGTGCTTCTGGACGCTCGATCATTAGTGGACCAATAAATAGCACTTATGCTTTGTTTATGAATGCAAACTCTGAGAGCGATCGAAATTATATTCTTCAAATTGTTCGGATAAATGAATATTGTATAAAATTGATAATTGAAACGGCTAGAGTCTATGGTTCTGATGACGGCATTTTTTTGAAATTTGCATCTAACATTCAGTATATCAGTCTTGATTCACGAAATGAATTTATTTGAAAAAAAGTATGGCGGACTTTATTGAATTCGGTATGTTTTCATAAGAGGTAGCTTAATCAGAAAAAAATAATTTCGAATCGATATCTGCAAGCGTCAAGAATTTCATAATTCAAATGACTTTTTTTCCCCAACCCGATATTTCAAACTTTCATAATTTCCGTTTGAACAGCTGGAATGAAAAACCAATTGCATTTTTTTCAGTCTGTAGTCCCCTTCCATATAAGCATATAATAAAATCATGTAAAAACTTGAAATTTGGACGAAAAATAGCAAGGCTGACCCCCTCTAAAACGCTAAACTCTAAAATGAAAAGTTCAATATCTATAAACTGAATTTATTTGAAAAATATGGCGGACTTCATTGAATTTGGTATGATTAATGGGTTTCATAATTTCAGTTTGAACAGCCGGAATGAAAAATTCATTACATATTCCTTTTCATTCTGTAGTCCCCTTCGAAATAAGCGCATAAAATAATCATTTAATAGTTTAGAATTACATGTGAATGTGCCCAGAAGTCTTATCTCTAAATTAACTCTACTGTCAAAGAATATTCAAGTGGTTTTTGAATGATGAAAAAATTGAAAATCAGTTTGGTTCAAATTCAAATTGATTCCAGATAACAGGCAAATTTGTGAATCACAGACAGTTGAGAAAAGCTCAAGTTTTCAAGAAAAAGAACGAGAATGAGTGATTGTAAGAGGCCCACATGATGTTAAGAACATTATTATTCGAAGTCATGGCTTACTTATTCATTATGTACCAAGAAATTATCGGGTTTTCACCAGATCAACCGCTACCTAAGTAGTAGGTAAATTGTAATACGAGGGGAATCAAATATAACCGAGACTTTTTGCGTTTCAAGCACAATGGTGGAGGCAGAATTTTCCTGATTTTTTTGTTATTGGATAGATTTTTCAGGAGTAGGGAAAACACGTGGGTTCGCCTCATCGACTCTCTCGGTGTCGGCTGTGATGATGTGTGCAGTGTGAGCAAGAGGTACCTCCGTCAATTGCGCAACGTGTTGTAATCAAGTTTCTCGCCGCAGAAGGCGTAAAACTGGCCAAAGTCTTGAGGAGATTGACTGCAAATGTTCGGAGAACAGACACTGTCCCGAGCCAAAGTGTTTGCATGACATAAACAGTTCGTGGACGGTCGTGATTGTGTTGAAAATGAGACGCATGACCGTAGCGAACAACATCAGCAGTATTCGACAGCTTATTGAAGACGAAAGTCGTCGTACCACTTCTGAAATTGCAAATGGGTTCGGGATGAGTTATGGGAGCACTTACTCCATACTCGCAGAGAAGAGCTAGGGTGCCGTAGAGGTTGCGCCAGGTGGGTTCCTCGCCTTCTCACAGCTGACCAGAAATTACATCGTTTTCAGGCGTGTAACCGTATTTTTGCACGATTTCAGGAACAAGAAATTTCTCACTCATATTATCACCTGTGATGAAGCATGGAGCACCACCACCCCCAGAGTCTAAACAAGCGAGTAAGGAGTGAAGAGAACAACACGTTGCGAAATTGACGGAGGTGCCTCTTGCTCAAAAATCGTCACAGTGAACACCGAGAGGGTCGATGATGCGAGACCATGTGCTTCACTTACTCCTTCCAAACTACCGAAGAACGAAAAAAACTGGAACAATCTCCTTTCACAATTGTGCCTGAAAAGCGAAAAGTCTCATTTATAAAGGGTTTCCCAATAAGAGTGTTATTTTGATATTCATAGAAAAATGCTATTTTTCAATTTGAATGATCGGATGTTTATTTCATTATAAAGAAGAAGCTATGCCGTTGATAGTGGAAAATAACATCAGGCAAATGAACACCACGACCACGCTTACAGGACCATATCCTTTAAATGAAATTTTCCATAACCAAATTGCAAAGTGGCTGCCCTATGTCCTCAATAGCCTCACGAATTCTATAAGTATTTGATATCTTGAATCGACGCTGGGCTATTGGCGTAGACTTTCTCTTTCACGTGGCCCCAAAGTAAGAAGTCGCAAGGTGTTAAATCACAAGATCTCGGTGGAAAATTGTGATCACCTCTTCGAGATATAACACGAAACTTCTTCAGCAAAAAATCAATGGTTTCTTCGCTTGTGTGTCAGTAGCGCCGTCTTGTTGAAAGTAAACATTGTCCAGATCGATACTATCCAATTTCGACGGTGTAATGACGTTGTGGAATGCCTAATTCCGTAGAAGGACGAGGAATGGACGAACCTGGGTTTTCTTCAACACTTTGGTCTACAGTAGCAATATTCTCTGGTGTTCTTGAGCAACGTGCACAGGTTTCATTCTTCACATCACTAACTTGACCCATCTGCTCGAATTTTTCCACCAATTTCTTTATTTCGGTCCGACAAGGTGCTTCACGGCTACCCAAAAATGTTCGAGTTTTTACGAACCGTCCCTGCCAAATTTTTCACCATTTTCATAGTGAATTTTGATAATTTCAATGCGTTCTTGGAGCGTGTATTGTTCCATTTCTATCAATGGCGTAGTTTCTACATGTCAAATGTCAAAAAATGACAGCTTCCAACGTGACATGTACCGAAATAGCGGGCTATTCAAAATGAAACCTCTTATTGGAAAACCCTTTATTTGATTTGCCCTTGTACCTAATCAAGCCGTCCGCGGTATTATCGCGGCAATTCTTACCTATATTCTTTTATTATGCAAGAAACGTGAACGATCAACAAGTATGACCTAAGGCAGACCAATCTCATAATGATTTCATTCACAAACCACTAAATTCATTATAAGTTATTCATATTCCACTAACATAATATTAATGTTAAGGAACATGTCATGCTCTTGATTCTGAAAACATTGGAAGAGGAAAAATTCCCAGTTCACTGGATGAGTAAACCAATTATTTCCACCTCACAGAACATTTCAGATATTCATGATTTTCAAAGCAGTATTGTGAATATGTGGAGGTGGTGAAAACCGTAGTTCAAATCGAATCTCAATAATTGCAATTGCGGCTTTCGTATGAGAAAATTGATTCGAATTCACTCGAAAATGGTTTGAAGGTGAGTACAAGAGGAATATTCTTAGTTTTCACTCACTTGTACATACAACTATAGCGCAGTAGGATCAGTTCGTATGTTGTCGTTAATTTACCAGACAAATCTAATAGTATATTCTGAAACAAGTTACAGAATGGGCACTTTTCCAACAGGAATGCGGAATTGCGTTCTGTAACGAGTATTAGACGATATTTTCATTATTGAAGTCAAGTTTTGTGTATTTTTTATCGTATCTTGGCAGTTGGTATGATTGCTACGATTGACATTGACAGAAAAGGAAACTTAATAAGAATCTTTAGTTTCGAATTTTAAAATAATTTATTTTATAGCTCAAAGTTTCTTTGTAATGCACAAATAAAAATAAACTTGAATCTGTAACGTCATGGTTGAGCCGTCGGTTGGCCATGACAATTTGACATTGTGTATATTGACACTGTGTATATTAAAATTTTAGGTTTTGTTGTTTATTATTTTCTAGTCAGATTGATAAGCAATGTTGTCAATAGGTCATAGAGATCTCTGCAAGCTCTTCGGACGAGGCCGGGTACATTCGGCAACGTTTACTTTGTTTTATGTTATTGGTTTCGTGCACGTTTGACAACTGACAGCACATCGGAGGTATAACAACCCTACTTTTCCTATGTAAATCATAGCAAAACAACGAGAGATTTTGGATTTTCTCAAGTTTTTCAGTTGATTTATTTCTTCTTTGGACTGAAAAATCGTGAAAATGGACCTTTCAAATTGTTTATTAAGTTCAGATCATATTCATCGAGGACGATATGTAGAAAAATATCAGTTTTGGGTATTCAACCTTGTCAACTGTAGAAGGAAGATATTTATTCATCTAACTTGGCTCGTTTTAGAGATAAAATGTATCCTGATATTATCAGTTATTCAGTGGAAACAAAGAATGCTGCTGCAGTGAATCATATGATATTTATAATATTTATTCTTCAATAAATGGAAAGAAGAAAAATTATCATATTTGTTTATTGAAATGAAAGCCCATGAATTCCATGATGATTTTATTGAAAAAATGAAGGACTTTATCAAAATTAACAACTAAATTTCAATTATTCATAACGTAGAAAACGATTTCTATTAAATACAAATTAAGAAAATGAATAAATATTTTGTCGAAAGTGAAGCATTCATCATTCAATACAAACCAACAAATTATAGTCTCTTGTATAAATAAAAACTTAATTATCTAATAAGTAATTGTAAAAAATTTTCAAATACAGAGTTAGAAGTAAGTATACTTATGCTATTCTATAAAATAGTGAAAAGCGCAGATAGCAGTTATCTTTTACTTCTCTCATATAAAAACAAAAAATATACTGCAAATTAAAGAACATCCAGATGAGTTTTAATCCAGTGATATGATTTCAGGACATATATTTATAAAAACTCAACTTATCACAACAATTTTGTCCATTAACAAGTACTCTTCATCTCCTTTCTCTAACTGGTGAATTGGAAATACATCCTATAATGTTCTATATTTCCTTCTTGTCCAAATATGAATCCTGAAACTGGCTTATCTCTTTGTCTTCTTGATTTAATGGATAATAATATCAGGATACATTTTATAATCGGAATAAGACACATAAGATAGATAAATCTTCTGCAGTAGATAAGGGCGAATGCCCAAAACTGATAATTTTCTTCTTATCGTCCTCGATGAATATGATCTGAACTTATTAAACAATTTTATAGGTCCTTTTTCCACGATTTTTCAGTCCAAAGAAGCAATAAATAAACTGAAACACTTGAGAAAAACCGAAATCTCTCGTTGTTTTGCTATGATTTACATCACAGAACTTAAAATATATTTACATAGGAAAAGTGGGGTTGTTATACCTCCGATGTGCTGTCAGTTGTCAAACGTGCACGAAACCAATAGACAGCCACTACTGCCAACTTCAGATGAATAAACAAACGCCTACTATGCATTCAAACTTTCGTGAATGAACTAAACATGCACCTGAAATATTAACCATCTAAAAATAATTGTTATGCAATTGACACTTCTTTCAATTTTGCATCATTCATTAAATAATAAAGGCTTATATAGGAGGAAGGTACATTATACACATAATCATAATGTGCGGGCACCATCACGTGAGCCTCTGAAGAAAGTAATTTGGCACATAATAGATTATTTTACCTTATATTTTTGGAATATACGTAAAACCCCATTCAGCTAGTGTTTTTATCGTTTTTTTTGGAAAATAATCAATAATTATGTACGCCACTGGCCGAGACAATTTGTTTTGTGATGAATGTTAGAAGTGAAGTGTATGGTACCTAAAATAAATAATCGACATGTCTCGGTTTTTTTTTGAGTTCAAATTTGACGATTTTTCAAAAAAGATTCCACACTTATTTGATACATATATGGTCCTAAAAATATTCCTTACCTGACCTAACACATCCATGAATTGAATGATTAAGCTATTTCTTCTTTACTAGAAACGAACGAGCGAAATTATGATCATTATTTACATAAACAACTCACGGAATAATGAAATATGCAAAGTATAATTCCCACATCTGGGGAAACTCATAATTTTATGAGCTATCAGTTCATCAGAGAATTTGAAAATTATCATTAATTTCATAATATATGAATGTATTTATTAATTAAAAAAACACAGGTGTTCAAATCAGCCAAATATTTTCAAATAGTATGATGACAATTAATTTAAAAAATCTGTAATGACGTAAGGTCATTTGATTGTTCAAATTCGAATATCCTGGAAAATATTGATCTCATTTCACTCAAATACAGGGTTTCCTTTTAAGTTGGCCTATTAGACGTTTTTAGGAGAACTAGTGAATATTTCGTTCTGAATTTTTTGGTGCAGCCTTGAGGGTGAAGGAACTCTTCGCCTAAAATATTTTCAAGTTGACAGTGTTGCCACGTCTATCTCAAACGCATATCTACTTTCTTATTTCAAATGGAACTACCTATATTTTCATTTATGTATCGATTCATACAAATTCGCAGTATAACCCCACTAAAAAAATTCTCTGCTATGCACTGTTGCCAAGTTATTCACAAATTCCTGAAACTTTTGACATTTGCATTGCCACTTTGGAAATGCAATATCTCGATTATTTTTTATGCGAACGGAACCAAACTCAGCATTCTCATAGTAAAGACTCCATGCATTTATGTGGTATATTCAGTATTTTGATACATCGTAAGGTTTTCGAAGATATTGCTCCGAAAATGTGAAACTGAAAATTGAAATATTTCGAGATTTTCAAATGGTAACCCCATATTTATTTTACAGCATTCGATTCGAAATTAAAAATGAATGGCAGTCTCCTTTCACACTTACTATTTATTTTGGATAGTTTTCGAATGAGATGAAAAATACTGAAATTTTTCAGTATTTATTGTTCATGATCTATGGTCCTGTTTACGATGAAATGGTTCTATGATTATGGCGTGAATTGTTGAAGTAGATTCTATGGTTCAAATCATAAAAGTATTCGATGATCTTGGAGGTCATAGAAAAAAGTTTACCCATATTATTCAAACACGATTCGGGTTGTTTCACAATTCATGGGAAATGCCAAAAAATTATTGAAAGGACCTGTAGGATCTTTAACAATCGTTATTCACTTTTAGCAAGAATGACTTGAAAGAAATTCCGAAAATTGTTTAGGCTTTCTGTAATCCTGGCCTTATGTTCACTAATTATTTATTTTGGACGGTTTTCAAATGAGATGAAAAATACTGAAATTTTTCAGTTTTTATAGTCATGTTCAATGGACATAGGTAATGCTGTGTGATTATAAAGTGAATTATCGGAATGAATCCTATTGTTGAGGTCATGAACATGCGGCCACGATTACAGAAAGCCTAAACAATTTTTGGAATTTCTTTCAAGTCATTCGTGCTAAATGTGAATAACGATTCTAAAGGTCCTACAGGTCCTTTCAATAATTTTTTGGCATTCCCCGTGAATTGTGAAACAACCCGAATCGTGTTTGAATAATAGGTATGGGTAAACTTTTTTCTATGACATCCATGATAATCGAACACTTTTATGATTTCAACCATAGAATATACTTCAATAATTTACCCCATCATCATTGAGTCATTTCATCGTAAACAGAACCATAGATCATGAACTATAAATACTGAAAAATTTCAGTATTTTTTCATCTCATTCGGAAACTATCCAAAATAAATAATTAGTGTAAAAGGAGACTGCCATTCATTTTCATTTTCAAATCGAATTCTGTAAAATAAATATGGGGTTGCTATTTGAAAATCTCGAAATATTTCAATTTTGAGTTTTACATTTTCGGAGCAATATCTTCGAAAAACCTTACGATGTATCAAAATACTGAATATACCACATGAATGCATGGAGTCTTTACTATGAGACTGCTGATTTTGGTTCCGTTCGCATAAAAAATAATCGAGATATTGCATTTCCAAACTGGCAATGCAAATGTCAAAAGTTTCAGGAATTTGTGAATAACTTGGCAACAGTGCATAGCAGAGAAATTTTTTTTAGTGGGTTATACAGCAAATTTGGTATTGAATCGATGCATAAATGAAAATATAGGTAGTTCCATTTGAAATAAGAAAGTAGATATGCGTTTGAGATAGACGTGGCAACACTGTCAACTTGAAAATATTTTAGGCGAAGAGTTCCTTCACCCTCAAGGCTGCACCAAAAAATTCAGAACGAAATATTCACTAGTTCTCCTAAAACGTCTAATAGGCCAACTTAAAAGGAAAACCCTGTATATTAATATTTTTTTCCCTAGGTTTAGGTCTACCTTGAAAATTTCAAATTTGGAAGTGTATTCCTGTAGTTTTTGAACCACAAAAGCCTTTTGTTGCTAATAGTTTAGATATTTATCGCATAACAAACAATATAACATGTGTATTTTACAGCAAAAAATTTTCAAGTTTTCTCAACTTATATACATTCGATTTTAATAAGGGTTAATATGCAAAAATTTAAGAAAAGCACTGAGCAGAAACTTTTGAGCGCTCGTTCATTGGTTGAGGAATAATGCTAATACTTCAAAATTGTGTATAAGACTTGAGATTCATGCTTTGTATGTGAGGGAAAACTCTGCACTATCGGAATTATATGCTTAAAATTTTTCAGAAAATTAAATATGTAAAAATACAATAATTTAACAAAACAAATTTTATGGTTCTGATGAATCGACCCTCTTGAAATTTCGCATAAACATTCAGTATATCAGTTTTCACTCACAAAAAAAATTTCACTCGAATCGGATATTTTATATTATGGAAATATGAAGATTCTTCTTTAAATATTCCAATTGAATTTTCCATGGTTAAGTTTACACTATGGCCACAACCTTTTGCATGAATTTCAATATGAGCATCTTGCATGTGGCCGCAAAATTCCATTTTAATTGGTTCCGTTTTATCTGTACATATTTTATGGAAACCCTGTACGATTTGGCTGGTTAACGATTTTAACCGAGGCATTTGGGAACTGAACTCACCCTGAAAATCTCAGGTCTCTGGGACAATTCCTTCGAAAGTAATCGTGCTAACGGCCAGACGGCTTCAAGGACAGAATTGATTGAACCACGGATTTGTCATCAGGTAGTCGAACTATCGTTTGAGACTATTATCGTCTCAGAAGTAAAACTTACAAAAATTTGGGCAAAACGATATATAATTCGTTTAAGTGAAACGAACGCTCAATAAAACAAATAAGACTTTAATCGGAAACTCCACTCTTTTTGAAAGTACTGATATTTCCATTTGAGTTGGGATCAGCGTGAATTTTTTCAATGGAAACACATAAAATAGTCAGATTTTAAATATTAACGTCGAAAAATATTTGCACATTCATAATGGATGGCTTTGACGAGTTGCGTAATGCTTGCCCATTAATTCCTGAATAATTAAGAATTACTAATCGTCAAATAATTGAAGAAATAGAAGTTTCCAGCGATGACTAGATATGATAAACTGATTATAAAAATAATTGGGTTCATTCTCTTCACAGGTCGAAAGGGATCAGCCAAATCATGACAATCTATTGATGAAGTAGAACTTTGTAATTAATTTAGTGTTGTGAAAAAATCTTCAAAATGAAACTACCAATTCCTGAGATGTTCGTTGGCAGTGGACCACAACTTTTGGCTGTCATAACAGGTACGTTTACTCTATTAGCTAAACATATTTCATAAAGAAACACGTGAATTTTATCGAAATATCGAAAATGCCAATATTCAACTACACTCACCGACAAAATAATCGATCCACTCAAAAAATCGATGAAGTTTGTTAGTTCATAAATATGTTATTTCTAGTCTGATTCGATTGAGTTTTTTTTTAATGGTATGTTCGGCCTTGATAAATCATTATTTTTGAGTTTGAAGAAAACTTGGCTTGCGTCATTTTATACAGGGTGAAACAAAATATGTTTTTTAATCCTAAATTTAGAACCACCCCTGATGTGTTTCAATTGTTCCACCGTGTGATTTCTTATTTCATTATCAAGGGACATCTTTTCTTGACCATTTAATTCTTCATTTATAAAAATATCTCAATTTGTGTTTTTCAGTAAAACATTGAATTTCGCTAAGGCGACTTCAACAAATTCAACCTAAAATTCTGACCTGATGAAAAAAACTGAAAACTAAGTCAAAAACATAACGTGTTTTCCGCCCAGACGCAGATAACAGGTACAATTCGTTCCGGCATGTCCTCATTAAGGTTTTATTAGAGCATCACTGAGCTGCTGCAAATTTGCAGGAGTTGGTACGCGAGATCGAATTTTCCTCCCAAGAGCATCAAAACATGCCCAATTGGGTTCGATTCTGGGCTTGGAGCAGCACAGTTGGATTCTTGGATATCGACCTCTACTAAATATTCCCTTGCAATCCTAGCCACATGCGGTTGATGCGGTCGGGCATTAACACGAAATCGTCTCCAATAAACGGTTCATACGGAACAACATAGCGCGCTAAAACTTTCCTTGTTTATGTTCCCACTCTGTGAAAGTACTTTCATAGCCATAGCGAAATTGTGGAGTTCAATATTGCTCTGAAAACCCTGTATCTTTTTAGTTGCGTTCATCATTCTGAAACTAGCCAGTTTCTAAAATTTTCTTATTCTTTTATTCATAATCTACTTTATTTGGAATGATGTTTTGAATTCGATGAAAACTGACCTTTGCCAGTTTATTACAGTTTTTCATTCAATAAATCTATGAAAGATAATTTTTTCTATTATTTAAGAGTTTTAGACGATAACCTCACCTGAGGAGATGGAAAAAAATCAGGAGAAAATGAAGCTAAAAAAAGATGCTTTCATGTTGGGGTATGTGATACTCCAGATATGTTTTAGTGGGAAAAAATTTCACATATGTAACGGTGGGTTAAAAATGAACAAACCTACAGTTGAAAAAAAAATATAATTGAATCGGACTTGTAATAACATAATTATGAATTAACGAACTTTATCGACTTTTTGAGTGGATCGATTATTTTGCCGGTGAGTGTATT
The DNA here is from genome assembly GCA_013421045.1 of Propylea japonica. NCBI lineage: Eukaryota > Metazoa > Arthropoda > Insecta > Coleoptera > Coccinellidae > Propylea > Propylea japonica. The sequence continues at coordinate 269,607 of CM024248.1, read as the reverse complement.
TGGTATACTATTCCTGATAGTTTCTCAGTATTTTTTCTCTCAGTGTCCAGATTACATTTTGTTCTAGCGCACCTTGTTCAATTTAATCTTCCGTCTGATAATTTAGTCGCTTCGATGAACAACTCTCAAATATATGTAAAAGTTTATTCGAAGTAATTTCGAACAAAGTAACTGTTTAACTTTGTTGTTTATTGAAAACTTTTTTTTATTATTTTTGAGCGCTCGTTCTACTTGAACGGGAGCTCATTGTTTTGCCCAAATGTCTGTAATTTTTTAATTTTGAGCCGAAAATGATCTCGAACGATAGAGTTCGACTCCCTGATGACAAATCCGTGGTCAAAATCAATTCTGTCCGTGACTTGAGATTTCAGGGTGAGTTCAGTTCTCAAATACCGCGGTTAAGTTTGTAACCCAGCCAAATCAGAGGATGTTCCATAAAATATGTTCATTCAAATATTTTCTTTCTAAATAGCTCAGACAAAACAAAACCCATCGAAATGAAATGTTGCGGCCATATGCGAGATGCACATAATAAACTTCATGCAAAATTTGGTGCCCATAGTGTGATCGGAACCATAAAAAATTGAATTGGAATATTGGAAAAAAGAAACTTTATATTTCCATTAAAAGATATCCGATTCGGATGAACTTTATATTTAATAAATAAAGATTGATACACAGAATATTCATGCAGAATTTTGTGTCCATAGTGGTAACAGTACCACAGAAAATTCAATTGGAATATTGAAAGGAAGAACCTTTATATTTCCATAACAGGATATCCGATTGAATTGAATTTTCTTGTGAATGAAGACTGTTATATTGAATTTTCATGCAGAATTTCGTGACCATAGTGTTAACAGAATCATGGAAAATTCAATTAAAATATTGAAAAAAATCTCTATATTTCCATTACGGAATCACCGATTCAAGTGAAATTTATTTTGTTTACAAAACTGATATACTGAATGGTCATGCAAAATTTTGAAAGGATCGCATCATTCGCAGAATTCGGAACCATAGAATTTAATTTTTGTTACTATTCATTCTCTAAATATTCCATTTTTTGAATGATTTCAAGAATATAATTCTGATTCTACTGAAATTTTGCATTGATATATTTGGTATCAATCTCAAGTCCCATATAAAATTTTAAGTTAATTGTTTTATTGCTCCACCATAGAATGAGCCCTCAAAATCTCCTGCTCAGTTATTTTCTCAAATTTTATTGAATTATTTATTGGCATTCCGATTCAAGTTAATTATATTTTTTGCAGGAACGATTAATGCAGTTTCTGATGGTATGCAATATGGCTGGACAGCTCCAACTATTCCACTCCTTAAATCTGCAGATTCACCTGTTGAAATAGACGATTCTGACGAAGTTTGGCTGGAAATTTTCTATATGATGGGGGGCTTTATCGGTCTACCCATCTCCATAGCCTGCATAGATTGGTTAGGTAGAAAGATGACAGTATGGTTTTCATCCATCATAGGACTAGTTGGATGGATCTGCATTGGAGCAGGAAATAACATTTATTACCTGTACGCTGGAAGAGTCCTCCTTGGTATACTGCAGATATAGCATTCACAGCATCTCCTGTGTATATCTCAGAGATAGCACATCAAAAAATCAGAGGCTTCTTGGCAGGTCTGATATACCTTATGATGCTGGTCGGCATAGTGATAATGTATTCAATAGGACCCTGGATTCCCATCTATGCTTCCGCTATTGTAGGATCTTCTTTGTTGATGACCCAGCTCATAATATTTCCTTTCATGCCTGAATCCCCCTATTACCTGATATACAAAAATAAAGAAAAAAGCCGAGAGAGCTTTGAAACGGCTTCGACAGGAAAAAGATGTATCAGAGGAACTCAAAGAGATCAAGAGAGCAGTAGAGAGGCAAAAGACGGAAAAAGGAAGACCCATAGATCTGTTCAAAATCAAAAGTAATCGAAAAGCTGCTTTAATTATGCTCCTATTGAACTATACTCAGCATTTCTCCGGAGTATCTGTGCTCGTTATGAATCTCCATTCGGTACTCGCGGAAGCTGGATCGAATTTGGTCAGCCGGATGTATCCGCCATATTGTTTCCAGTGTTGATGCTGATTTCAGCGAGTGTTGCCACCTTTATGGTGGACAAATGTGGAAGAAAGATACTTTTGAAATCATCGGGAATCATCACCTCAGCCACACTCTTCGTTATTGCTATTTATTTCCATTTGAAACTCTTAGGTTACCCAACGTATCTATACAACTGGGTGCCCTTACTATCCGTCATAGCCTACGCCGCTGCTGTCAAGTTCGGTCTTGGCATTGTCCCGATTGTCATAACAGCAGAGCTGTTTCCAGCAAAAGTGAAGGGCATGGGTATGGCGTTTTCCGATATGGTGTACATAATTTCGTCCGTAGTGTCCATTTATCTGTATCAGTGGATAAACCATACATTGGGTATTCACATTTCTTTCTACGCGTTTGGATTTTTGTGCGCTTTATCCACGACGGTGATCTCGTTTTATGTTCCGGAGACTAAAGGGAAGACGTTGGAGGAGATACAGATGATCCTGAAGAATATTAAAACTGAGAAGAAAACGGAGGACACAAAAGTGTGAAAGGGCAGTAGCGTTTCAAGTGGAATTACTCAAGTTGAACATAAACGACAAATTTGTGGACATTTCTTTCTTTGTTGTGGTTTCGCAAATTTCTGAGAATGATGGTAATCTGATTACTGTTTTCAATGGTTATCGTATGTCGCCAATTGACTGGATTCCAGTGAAAGTGTATTGAGTATAAATGTGGCTCAAATAAATTGAAATGTTTATGAATTTTTACTTTTTTTTTTTTCATTTTATGTACGAGTTTATTTTATATTATATTATGAACCTTTATTCAGTTCACGCGAAAGCTGAATCAAATTCAGTGAGTCGTGATGTATCTGTCATATTGTTTCTAGTATTGATGTTGATTTCAGCTAGTGTTGCTTCCTTTATGGTGGACAAATGTGAAGAAAGATACTTTTGAAATCATCGGGAATCATAACCTCAGCCACACTCTTCGTTATTGCTATTTATTTCCATTTGAAGCTCTTAGGTTACCCGACGTATTTATACAACTGGGTGCCCTTACTATCCGTCATGGCCTACGCCGCTGCTGTCAAGTTCGGTCTTGGCATTGTCCCGATCGTCATAACAGCAGAGCTGTTTCCAGCAAAAGTGAAGGGCATGGGTATGGCGTTTTCCGATATGGTGTACATAATTTCGTCCGTAGTGTCCATTTATCTGTATCAGTGGATAAACCATACATTGGGTATTCACATTTCTTTCTACGCGTTTGGATTTTTGTGCGCTTTATCCACAACGGTGATCTCGTTTTATGTTCCGGAGACTAAAGGGAAGACGTTGGAGGAGATACAGATGATCCTGAAGAATATTAAAACTGAGAAGAAAACGGAGGACACGAAAGTGTGAAAGGACAGTAGCGTTTCAAGTGGAATTACTCTGGTTGAACATAAACGACAAGTTTGTGGATATTTCTTTCTTTGTGTAGTTTCGCAAATTTCTGAGAATGATGGTGATCTGATAACTATTTGTAATGGTTATTATATGTCACCATTGTCTGAATTACAGTAAAGTGTATATAGAGTATAAATGTGGCTCAAATAAATTTGAAATGTTAATGAATTTTTACTTTTTTTTCATGTCATGTTCTTTATATTATATTATGAACCTTCATTCAGTTCACGCGGAAGCTGAATCAAATTAACTGAGTCCTGATGTATCCGCTATATTGTTTCCAGTATTGATGTTGATTTCGGCTAGTGTTGCTACCTTTATGGTGGACAAATGTGGAAGAAAGATACTTTGAAATCATCGGGATCATCACCTCAGCCACACTCTTCGTTATCGCTATTTATTTCCATTTGAAACTCTTAGGTTACCCAACGTATTTATACAACTGGTGCCCTTACTATCCGTCATGGCCTAACGCCGCTGCTGTCAAATTCGGACTTGGCATTGTACCGATCGTCATAACAGCGGAGCTGTTTCCAGCAAAAGTGAAGGGCATGGGTATGGCGTTTTCCGATATGGTGTACATAATTTCGTCCGTAGTGTCCATTTATCTGTATCAGTGGATAAACCATACATTGGGTATTCACATTTCTTTCTACGCGTTTGGATTTTTATGCGCTTTATCCACGACGGTGATCTCATTTTATGTTCCGGAGACTAAAGGGAAGACGTTGGAGGAGATACAGATGATCCTGAAGAATATTAAAACTGAGAAGAAAACGGAGGACACGAAAGTGTGAAAGGGCAGTAGCGTTTCAAGTGGAGTTACTCAAGTTGAACACAAACAACAAATTTGTGAACATTTCTTTCTTTGTTGTAGTTTCGCAAATTTACGAGAATGGTGGTAATCTGATTACTGTTTTCAATGGTTATCGTATGTCGCCAATTGACTGAACTCCAGTGAAAGTGTATTGAGTATAAATGTGGCTCAAATAAATTGAAATGTTTATGAAGTTTTATTTTTTTTTCATTTTATGTACTAGTTTATTTCATATTATTTATGAACCTTTATTCAGTTCACGCGAAAGCTTAATACAATTCAGTGATTCGTGATGTATCCGTCATATTGTTTCCAGTATTGATGTTGATTTCAGCTAGTGTTGCTTCCTTTATAGTGGACAATAGTGGAAGAAGGATACTTTTGAAATCATCGGGAATCATAACCTCAGCCACACTCTTCGTTATTGCTATTTATTTCCATTTGAAACTCTTAGGTTTACCCAACGTATTTATACAACTGGGTGCCCTTACTATCCGTCATGGCCTACGCCGCTGCTGTCAAGTTCGGTCTTGGCATTGTCCCTATTGTCATAACAGCAGAGCTGTTTCCAGCCAAAGTGAAGGGCATGGGTATGGCGTTTTCCGATATGGTGTACATAATTTCGTCCGTAGTGTCCATTATCTGTATCAGTGGATAAACCATACATTGGGTATTCACATTTCTTTCTACGCGTTTGGATTTTTGTGCGCTTTATCCACAACGGTGATCTCGTTTTATGTTCCGGAGACTAAATGTAAGACGTTGGAGGAGATACAGATGATCCTGAAGAATATTAAAACTGAGAAGAAAACGGAGGACACGAAAGTGTGAAAGGGCAGTAGCGTTTCAAGTGGAGTTACTCATGTTGAACATAAACGACAAATTTGTGAACAATCATTTCTGAGAATAATGATGATCTGATAACTTTTTGCAATGGTTATTGTATGTCGTCATTCGACTAAAATCCAGTGAAAGTGTAGAGAGTATTAAAATGTTGCTCAAATAATATTGAAATGTTTATTTATTTTTTATGTCATTATTGTCACGAGCAAACTAAGTATATTTGAAGTTCATGAAACGAATGAACAATTGTCGCTGAATGTGAATGTATCAATTATTTTTCTTTTGATCTTTAAGTTCTTGTATCGACGCTGGGCTATTGGCGTAGACCTTCACTTTCACGTGGCCCCAACGGAAGAAGTCGCAAGGTGTTAAATCACAAGATCTCGGTAGCTAATTGGGAACACCTCTTCGAGAGACAACACGGTCCGGAAACTTTTTCCGCAAAATATCAATGGTTTCGTTGCTTGTGTGGCACGTAGTGCCATTCTGTTGAAAGTAAACGTTGTCCAGAACTATACTATCCAATGTCGGCCATAAAAAATCATTAATCACCACTTGATGAAATTCTGGATCATTTGCACGCATTCCAATGGCCCGCAAGATGATGACGATCGACCGGCTTGAGTTATTGTGTTAACTGAACTTTATAAGCCTTAAGACCAAAATCTTCATGCAAAATACGGTGTAATGACGTCTGTGGAATGCCTCATTCCAAAAAACGACGGGAAATGGACAAACCTGAGTTTTCTCAATTTAATTTAATAATTTCAATGCGTTCTTGGAGCGTGTATCGTTCCATCTTCATTAATGGCGTAGTTTCTACTAATTACAGCTTCAAACGTGACATCTACCGAAATATCGGCCTATTCAAAATACCACCTCTTATTGGAAAACCCTTGATATTCTAATAAAAACATTTCAAAACAACCTAAAATTTATTCGACCAATTTGGTTTCATCAGCTCAAGAGAAAAATTACCGTATAGAATTCTTTTTGACCATTTCTGGCACATACGAAACGTGCATACATTCAGGAACAACTAGAACTGTTTCTTTGGGAGCAAGTTAGCAAAAATCCGGTGTTCAATTTTCAGTGTTTTTCGAATGGTATAGGCATATAATGTTAATATTATCTCCATGCAGCGCAATCATAAACGTAACGGTAGAACTTATCAGGAATCACAGAGAATCATATGGAATCAGATTATATTAATCCACTTTGGACAATTCTCATCTAATACCATCGATGTACGGATGCAACCTGTTCAATATATTCACAGATAAGGTAAGCATTACCAGCAAATGCTGGCAGGGGATTTCACAAAGGACGTAGAGCCGTAAAGACATCGCGTCAGGACTAATTCGGCAGGAATATAGGGTAGATCATTTTACGGAACCGTTTCCGTTTATCGCTTGTTAAGGGTGCCATTTCAACTCTCACTTGTTTGCCGGATGCTACAAGGCTGAGAGGCCTCAGAAATGGGGGAAATGCTACCACAGATTTTCATAATTGCTAATTGAGATTGAAGGCATTGTTTGACGCCGAGATGTCGGGTTTGTTGAGGTGAAATATGTTTGGAGTATGAGCTTAATATTTGTTATTGGTATTTGTTCGTTTTAAATGTTTTATCTCCTACATACTACTTGCTGGTGTGGGAGTTATTCTGATATTCAGAGGTTTAAAAGGGTTTTCCAATAAGAGGTGTATTTGAATAGCCCGCTTTTTCGGTAGATTTCACGTTTGAGGCTGTCATCAATAAAAAGGAAACGATACACGCTTCAAGAACGCATTTGGAATTATTAGATTTCACTATAAAAATGGTTAAAACTTGGCAGAGACGGTTCGTAAAACTCGAACATTTTTGGGCTCGTGAAACACCCCGCAATAAAAAAATTGGTGGAAAAAGTCGAGCTGTTTGGACAAGTTAGTGATGTGAAACAATAAAACTCGTGCACTTCGCCCCCGAACAGCCGAGAATATTGCTGCTGTAGCCAAAAGTGTTGAAGAAAACCTAGGTTTGTCCATTTCTCTCGTCGTTATTTAGAATTAGGCATGTCACAAACGTCATCACACACGTAATTTCGCATAATTTGATTTGGATTTAGACTAGGATAAGCCGGCCGATCATCAACAACGTCGTGTCTTTTCTTATTGGGTCGTTGAATGCATGAAAATGATCCAGAATTCCATCAAAAAATCATCTTGAGTGATGAGGCCCATTTCCACCTCGCTGGCTTCGTCAACAAGCAATCTGGGGGTCGCAAAACCCAGGAGTTATTGTTGAAAAGCTCCCTATCCTCACCGTGTGACTATTTGGTGCGGTTTATGGTCCGGCGGAGACCATTTGACCTTACTTTTTCGAAAATGAGGCTGGAGCAATAGTTACTATATTGCGCTATCGAGAGATGATTAATGATTTTTTATGGCCGAAATTGGATAGTTTTGATCTCTTGATGGAATTCGTGAGGCTATCGAGGACATAGGGCAGCCATTTTGCGATTTTGTTATGGAAAACCGTTACAAGTGTCGGTTGTTTACCTCATAATTTTCAAATCAAAATATTTCGAAAACGATTCACATTATCAAGTTTTTTCAAGAGAACATTTTTGGTGTAAAATCAAATGATGTTTGAGTTCACCTGAAATTTTGCTCTATACATCTAATATTTAAAAGTTATTTTCATTACTAGTTGGTACGATCCGTGTAAAAAAGCGCCCTATATCTTGAATACGAATGGCGCTACAAAAATTTTTTACTGAACAAACCCCAATTATTTTTCGGTTTCCTTTCTATCCTTAAGAGGAGATCACCTTTTTTGAAATACCCTGTATAAAATGTAGGTACGATATGCATGGTTTCCAAGGTTGTTACCTGAAAACTGAATGAAAGAAGTGGTAAGCTTCTCAGATATTTTAAACTGACAATTCTTCGTTGAAATTGTGACCAAAATCTCTTTCGTTTTTTTTTCCTATGAGGAGCTGTTTTAATTAAAAAAAGGAAGTAGAAACGCGTATTGTAGTAGAACGTAAACCTTCAAATGTTTTCTTTTTTTATTTAGAATCGACGCTCCACACGAATTAAAAACAGAAAAAAAATTGTCACAAATAGAACGAAGAAGAATTTAAGAATAATTTTCAGTCTGAAATATTTCAGATATCGATTGAAATATTTCAGTTGCGTAGCACTTTTTATTCAGTTTTCAACTAAAACTTCAACACCCTTGCATTTCCGGACCTACATTTTATGGAAATCTTTTTTCACAAAATGATCCTATGAATCACCCCTCTCATTTTTTCGGTGTTATTCAGATACACCCTGTTAAAATATTCACTCTAAAATCGAATTGAATGGGAAATAAAATTAAATACTTTTAATTTATAAGGTTTTATTATTTTGAATAATCTAGATATAACAACTTGAATTTTTTCTTTGCAATTCACGAGCACGATTAAGTAAAAAATCTTGATACATAAATGGCGTAACGTTCGAGATAGGAGGATCCCATTATCTTGTTCTTTTCATGTTCGCATCTAAGTTCCTTCATCCGATTGTTCCATTTCCGATTCTAAAAGATGCAATAGGGAAAAAGCATGTTTCCCTTTGAGCTCCCACATAATATGTTGGTTATCTCGTATGATGTATCCTTAAGTTGCTAATATTCAATTTGTACTCGTTTTCTTTCGTTGTTGTTTAAAATATGGATGAACATTATGCTCTGTATTTTTGCGTTTTCAAGATTTCGAGAGAAGTCGTTCTCTATTATTCGACTTGAATCAACTATGCAGGGTGTGTTTTAACAAATGCGCGGGACTTTGGGAGATAATTCCTCGATGAGAATAAGCAGGGGAGTTCATATATTTTTTTTCGAAATCGACCCCCCTTCCAAGATACAGCCTTTGGAAGGCGATGACGAGTTGACTGCTTTTTAAATTTTTAACGGCTTTATAAAAACACTGAGTCATCACTACATAGTATAAAAAAACAAAGTCGCTTTCTCTGTCCCTTTGTATGCTTAAATCTACGCAACGGATTTTGATGCGTTTTTTTAATAGATAGAGTGATTCAAGAGGAAGGTTTATACAGATGTGGAAAAAACGGATGGAAACACTGGAACTCCTGTGTTAAATTCAAGCAGGCTCGGAGTCCAGTGGAACAGTGGAAGAATCGAAACCTCAGAGCGATGCGATATTGAATAAGCGGCTGGTCTGTTGGAATAGCATTCTGAAAACTCTGATAAGGGTAAGATCGGAGCATTGGTTACAGCAAACGCTACGGTCGGCAACGACACAGGCAACGTCGCGTCTTGCGACTACCACCGAAATACCAGCGTTTGCTGTAACCAATGCTCCGATCTACCCTTATCAGAGCTTTCGGAATGCCTTCCAACAGACCAGCCGCTTATTCAATATCGCATCGCTCTGAGGTTTCGATTCTTCCGCTGTTCACTGGACTCTGAGCCTGCTTGAATTTAACATAGGAGTTCCAGTGTTTCCATCCGGTTCTTCCGCATCTGTATGTATAATAACATCCATCAAATAGTGGAGAAGTATTTACTGTTATTTTTTGAGGTTTCTTATGTGATGTTGTACCGTGCGAAGCCGGGGCGGGTCGCTAGTAAAACTATAAATTTTTTTTTGAGATCTCATAACTTTACTATTAGGGGTTAAAAATAACAATCCCCTATGATTTCGATCAAAATTGTATTCGTGGGATAGATTTTCGAAAAATTGATTTTCTTATGGGTTTCCATTCAATTCTGGGGAAAAAAGTCTTCTGCAAAATTTCGATACAGTCTCGGAAAAAATAAAAACTTACAATCAGTTACAGAACCATTTTTGCGGCTTCCCAGCCAGCCATCAGGCAATGGCTATTAAGGACTGGGAACAAAAGAGGAAGCTTATGTCCTGGCGTACGACAAATGGTCACAAGCAAGCTAAGTCACTTCTCTCTCAGACGAGCTGGACCAAGAACGTCCTCTCACTCAGCAAATTGGAACTGAGGAAACTGACGGGCGCTCTTACTGGGCACTGTCCCGTGTGGTATCACTTAAAAAACATGGGAAAGGCGCCCGATAGTACATGTCGCTTCTGTCAAGAAGCCACCGAGACAGCTAGACACCTGCTATGTGAGTGTGAAGCTGTTCACCAGAAACGGTTACGGCATCTTGGCTCCAGGTTCCTAAAGCCTGAACAAGTAATGGATGTGGCCCCCAGAAAGGTGGTGAAGTTCATTGAGACTTTTTCTGCCGGACTGGTAAACAGCGTCGGTTTTGATCTGTCGCCCCTCCTCGAATCTAATCTAATCTACAATCAGTTATGATCACTGTTCATTCCATTTCATCGTAAAAATGTCACATGCAATGAATATTAATTCTAAGATATCGTATTCTATGACAGGAGATAAAGATGTTCTATAAATTTTTTTGAACGTCAATATGAAATTCGCGGCGATTTATATCCCGTGTTTTGGCATTAATGGTTAATTATTGTAGTTCCGTTTTATTGTGCATGATTGGAGACAAAATGCACCTGATTTTCAACAAAAATCGTAGTTACAGATTATATCGTCTCAGATATGGAAAATGTAGTTTTCCAGTTTTTTCCGAGACATACGATTTTCAACAAAATAATCCTCTCTCTAAAGTCTTGAAATAGAACACGTGAACAGTAGCACAATACTTTCCTGTCATCATTCTAAATTATCGTGCAATGGCAGAAATACGTGCACCGTATTTTCCAGTGAAAACAACGCCGAGCATTCGTGCTATCTGTCAAATAACGTCGATATAAAATTCGCGGCGCTTCCTAGAAATTTCGCCGCGGAGATTTTGAATAATTCAAAATTGCCTTGATCTGGCCGCCACATTTTACCTACGCGGCGTTCTGCGCGGCAGCTTTAAATCTCGTGATTTGGCAATATCTGTTAATTATTGTAGTTCCATTGTATTGTGCATTATTGGAGACCAAATGAACCTTCTTTTCATATGAAGCATTAAAACTTCAGCAATTACGCTCATAAACTCTTCAATAATACACATGAATTGCACCAACATTGTAGTCACAGATTCCACCGTCTCAGATATGAAACATACGATTTTCAACAAAATAAATCCTCTTCTTGAATTCTTGAAATAGAACCGTGAACAGTAGCACAATACTTATCTGTCATCATTCTAATTATCGTGCAATGGCAGAAATACGTGCACCGTATTTTCCAGTGAAAACAACGGCCGGCATTCGTGCTATCTGTCAAATACGTCGATATAAAATCCGCGGCGATTCCTAGAAATTTCGCCGCGGAGATTTTGAATAATTCAAAAATTGCCTTTGATCTGGCCGCCACATTTTGCCGTGTTTCTGTGCGGACCCTTTATATCGCGCATTTTGGCATTATCTCTTATTTATTGTAGTTTCGTTTCATTGTGAGGCCGAACGCGTACTCCGGATTGATTGTTATGTCCAATACTGAACGTCGGCGGGGCTACGGGGCGCTCT
>CM024248.1:213732-257837 GCA_013421045.1 Propylea japonica | reverse complement strand
GTACACATTAAAATCACCTTTCATTTTTGAGGTCGCGGAAAAACTAATTATGAGCAAGCTAATTGCTTCTTTTTTGAGACCTAGGAGAAAACATGGTTTGTATTGAATCAGTCATTCTTTCCAGAGGGGGAAAACCGAAAACGAATTATCGTAAAAAACCCACAACATGTGAGATATGATCTTGATTTATCAATTTAATCAGTGTTTTAGTCTGAAATAGGATGACTTCATTCATTGGGAAATCAATTTTTTCATAAAAACCGCGATTACCTATCTGACAAAATATCCGAGTTCGTGACAGCATGGTAGCGGCCTCATCAAAGCGGCATACGTTCGGCAAAGTTTTAAATTCGGCCTTTTCGTTGTCGGAGTCCCGCATTATACGTCGGAATAATACTCGTTAGGTAATACCCCGAACGGGAAACTGACTTTTTCATCATTATCCCGAAGGAATTGGGCAAACGAAATCCAAACAAAAACCGCTTTTGTTAGCATTGTAATACCTAACATCACACAAACGGTGAAAAGGGCTATGTTCCAATTATACTAAACCTACATCGACAGCTTTTTCGCCGTCGCTCTAGGGTTCGGTCAGAAAATTTTAATACGTATTGATCGCATCTGTGATGTAAGATGTTAGTTGAAATATACACGGGGTTTCGAAATGAGGTTCCGTAAATTCGGAATCTTAAACTTGAAATAATTTAATGATATAAAGTTTCAATGGACTGGAGCCACTGAAAAACGGGGTGTTGAAATTAAGTGAAAAAATGGTTTTTCGAAAATACCGAAAAGATGTTTCTTCTGCATTCTGTTAAGTCATTAGGACGAATCAGAACTCATTTACTGTTAATTCGAAATTGTTTTTTTATTATTATTTTATTTATTATATTTATTTACGACTTCTGTCAAATCTTTTCAAATTCCAAATTATTTTCGTAATAACCATATAATTCTCAGTGAAATAGGGATTTTTGTTTTTGACTTACGAAAAATACTTCTGAGATAAAAATAGAAAGCTATTTCATTAAAAGAAATTTCGAAATTTTGATAACTTCTAAAAATCGTCTAGACACAGATAGAGGCAAGCCCCGTCTCTTCATTTTCATTTTTCAGGAATAGGATGATTAACACAAGATTAGAGGAAGTCATAACCAGGATCAATTTCTTCTGTAGGATTGGAATAATTGCTGACTATTTAGTGCGGCCTTTCTATCCACCCATAAGTCATATCGCCGCTTTTCGGATCAAGAAGTCTTCCATTATGAAAGAAACAAATGTGGTTAATTCCCGACATTTTTTCAATGAAGCGACTGAGCTGCTTTATCTGTGCCTAGAGGAGTTTGAAATTTATCGAAGAATTTCGTAATTCTTAGATGAAATAGCATTTTTTCATCAGAAAAGATCGCGTCGCAGGTGAAAAAATTCAAGATATCATTTTCACTGTAAATTAATATGGGAATTGCAAAAATAATATTTGATTTTGGCAAGAAAAAGCATTGGCGTACATAACCTAACAAAATGAAGAGAAAAACTCGTGACGGTTTTCGAAAAAACAATTTGAAAGCTTCGTATCTCAGAAGCAATGCGTAAAATACCCAGATATACACAGTTCAGGAATTTGGACTTTAATGTTTTTGGTTAAATTTTTTAAATCTTCACCAACGTTTCGGATCCAATTGATCCGGTATCAAGGTTGAAATTGTCACTTTTTTAGCCTTGATAAAGGATCAATTGGATCCGAAACGTTGGTGAAGATTCAAGAAAATTTAACCAAAAACATTTAAAGTCCAAATTCCTGAATAAATATGTTTTTTATTTATATTTTTATATTAGTAATTCGATAACAATGGAACTGGTGCCTAATTTCGTGAAATCAGTAGAATGGAGAATCTAGAATATTCAACTCTGCACCTTAAATTTTCAGGGTAGTAGGTACATGTTCGGTAGAAATACTCGGAACAATTAATCAATGCGCCAAATCGCTCGTATGGTTCTCGAGTTGAAGATATTCGAAATTCGAATGTTCGAATAATTTCGGAAATAAAATCTGGTTTTTGTTACATGCTCAACAAGAAATCATAGACGCAAGATGCAGTTTTTCTGAAGTTCTTTGGAATAGAAAATAAAATCAAATTTGAAAAATTCGATACTTCAGAAACTATTGGACATAATCACTAAAATTTGACTTTTAGGTGGGCCAAATTGGTAGTACCTGAACCACATCTTAACGTAAGAGATAAAGAGAATTGAATATTAACGAAGACGTAACTATGCCGCCAGCATTACTTTATCACATATATTTCAAGTTCGAGTTTTACTTCCATTGCGAAAATTAAGTGATATTCAGATATTTGAGAATGATTACCTAGTTGTAGGAAATCTAAACATTCTTTTCACATTCCAGGTTTTGAAAATTCATACTATGGAGGACTAGACCTGGTTGAGAGAGAGCATCTCTTGATATGATCTCACCGGTGACTAGGTGAAGAGATTGATTTTGATTGTATGTACGCTGAAGTAAAATTTATCACTAATTATTTTTTCCCGTGTTATTTTGCATCTGTTTCGTTTTTGCGCGCTTGTTTTTAGCGATTGCTTGGTATCATTTCACCGAAATGTCTGTAGTTTTCAAATTTTAGGTCAGAGTGGTCTCAAATGACTCGATTGGACTCACTTAAGAAGAATCCGAGGTCAAAGATAATTCTGTCTGGCGGTCCATCCATCTAGCCGTGAACACGATTACTCTTGATGGGGTGAAGTTAGAATTCTGAAATTTTTAGTTTAGACTTCTGCGGTAAAGCGCCAAATCATTTCAGTTTTTCGAAGTTATCGAAATCAGAAACTTTTAATTAATTTGCAATATTCCCACAACCACTTATCCGATCAATTGGAAGCTTGCTATTCAGGAAGATAATTGTTTCGCGCAAAATCGTGCCTAAATTATGAGGATCGTGTCATTGCGTCATTTTCAAAATACTTATATATTTTTGTTATAGGGATGTGGGCCGATAATTTGTGGACACTTCCCTCTAACGCAATGAGTTGGAACTTGAAATTTTCATGGAAGATCTGAGACACTGTGAAAATAAAAAAAAATTGTTAAATCAATTCTTATTGTCGATCCTCAATATTAACGTAGTCCGATCGATATGAAAGTTGGCATTTTAGCAATACAGTAGGTAAACACCAAGTGCATCATTGTATTGTTAATTAGCTGAAGGTGCATCCCATCACTTGTAACCAAATAATACTTTCCAGAAAAAACAACAACAATATGGTATTCACCCTCAGCTAGTCCCAATACAGCCCTGTACTCCCCCGACATTCACAACGATGCGCAGAATCGAGAGAAAACCTGAAATTTTCTCTTTCCAATACCTCACTTTATTTCACGAGACCAAAAATGCACCTTTATTTGAATTTAAAGTTGTATCTGATCCTGCTACTCCGCAGAAATGAACCGTGGAAACATAATATAAACTTATCGCTCGCCTAAGCTTTCGAAAACAATTTCCAATATTATCTGTTGTTTTGTCGCTATAAATTTCCATATGAATTCCCCCTCGAAAATGAAATACGTATTTCAGCCGCATAGTCTCTCCTCTCTTCATTTCCATTCTTCATGAAAGAAAAGTTGGACGAAGTGTATTCTTCCATGTAACCTTATTTTACCCGGAATGATATAATCTTCCATAACCTGACACAGGCATAATCCGTGATGTTTTATAACCTTTTTCTTAATCAGGCAGTTCGCGAGTATTGGGCGATATATTGTGCAGGTTGGAATTCAATGCGCATCGAAAGTATGTGAAGTATGTTGTTGGGACGATAGGTTGAACCGTTATCCGGTAAGATGTTCTGCAGTTTTGATATTTTTCAGAACAGAAAATATATACAGTGTGTTTGGTCATAATTAGCAATATTTCAAGTTCATCAAATATACCTACTATTATCGGCAAACACACCCGCATTGGGCATTTTACCCCCTCAGTTTTGGAGTAGCCCCCATTTATATTTACTTTTTTATTGTAATTGACCCTTTCAAATAATATCGATTTCTTGAACACAAAGGTCCTACAGATGTGAAAAAAATTTTTTTGAAAGGTGATACTACCAGCTTTCATCACAGTGAAACAATATGAAATTATTTAACATAGAAATGTCATAAAAAAACTTTAAAAAAATTTTGGTTAAAAAAACTTACTGATTTTTTCAGTAAATCTGCGATTGTACAAGAACTAGCACATTGAAGTAAATTTTTCTTTCAATGTGCTAACACGCAAGGATATTAGCTGAAAAACGATACCAACATAATTTCTGTAAGTTACATAATTAGAAAGTATTTGCTGTTCAAACAAGACCCTCATGAAAATTGATAAAATAATGCCTACATGTGGTGACTAAAAACAGAAAAAAAGTTTATCCTGCTCACTCACCATTACAACAACAATATTTCCCAACCTGTTCACAAGCCCGACTATCTGTAGCAACAATAAAAATTTGGGCGCTCGCGTAGTGGTCATGTTCGAACAGCAATAACTCTCAAATTATGTAACTTACAGAAATGATGCAGGTGTTGTTTTGTAGCTAATATCCTTGCGTGTTAAGTCACTGAAAAAACATTGTGCTAGTTCTTGTACTATTTACTGAAAAAATCAGTACATTTTTACACTAATTTTTTTTTAAATAATTCTTTATGGCATTTTTAATTGAATAATTCGATATTGTTCTACTTTAATGGAAGGTTGTAATATCATCTCTCAAAAAATCTCCAAAGAAATCGATATTATTTGGAAGGGTCGGGTAAACTTCGCAATGTCGTTGTTTTGTCGATAATATTAGGTATATTTGATGCCCTTGAATTATCGCTAAGTCATGACCAAACACACTGTATGGCTGTTCTATGTATTATTATTATTTGAAACGAGATGGTTACCATCTAGAAACTGCAATCTGTAGGACTTTTGTTGTCTATCCTACTCGTTCAGCTTTAGTCGGCTAAAGACGCAAATTCGCGGTAGAGATGCGACAAGGATATTATTATTATTATTATTATTATTATTATATAAATGAGAAGAGGGGAGGTAAACACCTATGACCCTCATTTACAAATTCGAAAGTATGTAACATAAAGAAAAAAAAAAAAACTGAACAAAATAAGGAAAAGTCCAAATGAAAATCAACCAGAAGCAAGAAACACATCCAGCAGGTTCTTGAAAGAGTTCACTGACGCGGCACTCACGATGTTATTAGGCAGTGAATTCCATAGATGAAAAACTCTATTACTCAGGAAGTGCTCCTAGGGGTCGAGCGGAAATTTTCGCGGTAAAGCTTGAAAGCATGACCGCGTAGATTGGAGCTGGAGAGTTGAAATAAATTACTAAGGTCGCAGCCCAGTAAGCCATGCAGGATTCGGTAAACGAAGATCAAATCTCCCCTGGTGCGACGATGCATAAAAGGTGTCAAGCCAGACATCCGCAGCCTCTCCTCGTAAGAGGGACGCAATGGAGAAAGACCATAGGGTATCTTGTGAAATTGCGCTGGATGGACTCCAGGCGCTCTCTATCCTCACCAGGACCGGGCACCAAACAGGACCGGCGAATTCCAACAATGGACGGACATACGTGGTGAACATTAATCCACATGTTTCAGGCGAACACCTGGGAAAAGCCTTCCGCACTATGAAGTTCATGCGACCAGCCTTGGCCACAACGGCATCCACATGACGAGACCACGATAAATCACTCGTAACTAGTACTCCGAGGTCACTGTGACAATCAGTGGGAGCCAGCGCTTGACCACGAATAGAATAGGTAACCATGGGGTTATTCCGCCCAATGTGTAACACCTTACACTTGTCAACGTTCAATGGTAGCTGCCAGATCTCCGACCAGGCGACGATATTGTCAAGATCCTGCTGCAGCTGCTTCGACTGAGTGAGTGCACTTCCATACAATTTGATATCGTCAGCATATGCACCATAATTGGATGTAATGGAGCTAGGAATATCGGCAACATACAGAATGAAGAGTATGGGCCCAAGCACTGACCCCTGAGGGACTCCACTAGCAACCGGCACCGCCGACGAGAGCGATTCACCGACTCTAACAGAAAAAGATCGACCGTGCAGAAAATTGCGGATCCACGCAAGAACCCGACCGCGGATCCCGAAGTGTTCCAGCTTGTGGATAAGTCTCCTGAATGGTACTCTATCGAACGCGCGTGCAAAGTCTAAATAGAGTACATCAATAGCATCACCGGCGTCCACAAGCCGTGTCCACGTATCAACGCACTCAAGAAGGCATGTAATAACTGACCGACCAGGTACAAAACCGTGTTGGCTATCCGGAATAACACCATTCGCGAGCATAAAGTCAAGCACCCGCATCGCCACGAGTTTCTCCGCCACCTTAGAAGCTGTGGAAAGTAAACTAATCGGCCTGTAGTTAGATGGAGATAACTTGTCCCCTTTTTGAACACAGGTGTAACCTTTGCTGACAGCCATGACGACGGTAGCCTAGCAGAGTTGAACGATAGCTTGAATAATGTTGTTAGCGGTTGACATATTTCGTTCGCAGTGGTCTTCAGCAGTTCCGTCGTGATGTTGTCGGGACCAGGAGCCGATGATGTGTCCAGAGAAAGCAGAATCTTTCTGACATCCTCTGAGTCGAATTGTAGTTCTTCCAAAGACGCGGAGCAACGTGGAGAAGTGACACGGGGAAGAGGGCCATCAGACTCGATAGTGTGTGACTCTGCAAAAGTTGTAGCGAAAGTACTAGCAGTCTCTGTATCATCCTTGCACACGTTCCCACAGTGACCTCTAACGACAGGCCTAGATATGGTGGAACTGAAGAATGAACGAACATGCTTGTAGAATTTCCTCTTGTTACCAGATGTGGCCAGCCTTTGTTCGTAGATAGACCTAGCCCTGTCGACCGTCGACCTAAGCCGATTGGAGAACTCTCTGTGTGTGGCGAAATTCAATACACTCCTGTTTCGAAGGTAGCGCTGCCAAAGGCTTTTTTTGCGTCTCATCATGGAAAAGATGCTCTCAGAGAGCCAGGGCTTGGCTGGACTGAATTTAATAGATTTAGTGGATGTATGCTGTGCAACGGCATCGGTTAAAACTGTGTAGAAATTATTCCAGACCTCTTCAACATCGTCGCCACGCATTATTTCGTCCCAATTCAAGTCGGCCAGGTGAGTTCTGAGAGAATTGTAGTCAATTGAGCGCACGGTTTTATGGGTTAATTTGGTGGATTGCTTTGAAACAAACTGGAGAGTGGCAGTGATAACAGAATGGTCTGATTTGCCCAGAGGAGACGTCAAAGTGACATTACTCACGAGATCCGGGTCATTAGTCAGCATGAGATCCAGAATGGAAGGGTTCTGCGTCGAGCAATATCTTGTGGGTTGGTCTATCAGTTGAACAAGTCCAGAACCTTCCAAAGCAGACATGAACCTGGAGCCAGCGGACCCCGGGGGTAAAGCGGCAGGATCGGACCAGGATATTTCAGGGAAATTGAAGTCACCAGTTATCAGTACGTTTGTTCTTGACAGAGATACTTGTCTGAGATGTTCGAAGAGGAGATCATCAGATGCAGATGGGCGTGGGCGGTAAACACAGCCCGTATATAATGTGAAATCAGGGCTGATCACTTCCAAGAAAAGGTTGTCAATTCCAGGCAAATTAATTCGCGACTCCTGAACAGTAAACCTGCTATCAATTTGTTTACTCACGTATATGCAGACACCACCATATCCTGTACCATCACCGCGGTCTGAGCGATGGTGTAACCAGGGATGTGGAAAACTTGATCTGGAATCTCTGGACGGAGCCATGTTTCAGTGATACAGATGAAATGCGGATTGAGAACAGCCACACCGGCGCAGAGTTCGTTGAACTTATTTTTTATGGAACGTGAGTTAGTGTAATATAAGGACCATTCGCACAAATTTTTCAATTTTTTGGATTCCGCGGTGATTCACCACGAACAATAGTCGGGTTACCCTTGATGTATTTAATTGTCAGATCATGCTCTCCTCCAGACTGCCTCCTCTTCAGTTCATCACGTACTCTCCTCAGTTGATCCGCCTGATAGGGTGTTACATCATCAGATATGGTTATGTGTTTGAAGGAATCGTGGGCAGACAATAACTTCTTGTTGCGCAGTATGTCGCGGGCCAAGGCAAGATGAGACAAGGTTACCAATACGGGCCTAGGGCCGGACGGATTGATCTCGCGTCCCAGCCTAGAGCAGCTGACCACATATCCAGACGAAGAAGGCTTGACAAGATCAATCAAAGACTTCACCTGACGCTCATCCTCAGCAGGGCTGCCTGCCTCCGGGAGACGACGGATAATGATGTTGTTCGCCCGACGAACCCGATCCAGTATTTCAGCCGAATCCACAGTGTTGTCAGATGCACAAGCTCCCGATGTAAGATCGCCTCTGAGCTGATCCACTCCACCGCCAAGCGTATCAACCATCGACTTAATAGAAGCAATCTCAGTGGATAAGTTGGTGATCTCAGCTTGATGGGTCGCTATTTTGGTTTCATGTTCACTCAGTGCTGTGGAATGAGCTGCGATGTCACCAATGCATTCTGTGACTTGGGTGGCCAGTTTTTCCTGAGAAGACTTCATTGATGAGATATCTCCCTGTATTGATGAGATATCTTCCTGCATGCGGCACATACCCGATGAAAGGTTTTCGAGTTTGGCCATCAAGAGTTTGAACTCACGGATAGTGATCGGGGGCTTTCATCCTCAGTCGACTGGGACACGCTCCCAGCGGGATTCAGGCGATCAGCCCTTGTGTTCCGTCGTGTAGAGGTGCAATAACTGCACGACCATTTGACACCCGTCTCAACTACAGTTTCTTTATCATTTTTGGTGAGATTTGCACAAGCCAGGTGGAAACTACTGTTGCAGGAGGAGCAAACAATACAGTCATCACGACCCGAAACTGCTTTGGAGCACTTATGACATCCCGGCATTATGAGAAGAATTTTTACTTTCAGGAATTCCGCAATTGAACGGTGAAGTCGGTCGGTGTGTGGTAAGCCTTATACAAGCACTGTCAAGAACCCACGAATCCCGCGGCGGGCGTAGCAACACGTGTGATCGATGGCACCTGATATCGGTAGATTTAGGTAAACAAACATAAACAAACGACAATCATATAAGAGTCTCAGCTACACCACAAGAAAAGTCACTTACACTCAAATGATGATCAATGTTTTCACTCAACTACTCCGAAAGATTCAGAATTAAACTCGAAGATTTTACCGCAAAATTTCAAACGAATTTCAGAGCGAGTTTCAGAGCAACCGGTATCCTAAAGCGTTACATACATCTCGCAACTTCGGAAAGAAAGTGGTTCGCGAGGATCTCCAGAGATGGCGTTTCGGTATGATGATACCTGAAACGATGTGCCATTTCGTATTATAGGTCCTAGAATTCTCGTATCATGCAGAGCTATTCGCCATGCTGAGGAGTCCCAATAGGACGAAATAGCTATCAGCGGATACTCTGTTTGAAACCATGGCGATTTTAGTCATCTAGCCCTGTCCAACATGTTTGGTCATACCAGTAATTCAATATTATTGAACCTAAGAACCTGAATAATCTTTTGAGCGCTCGTTCTCCTCAAACGAGTGCTATATCGTTTTGCCCAAATGTCTGTAATTTTCGAATGTTGAGCCGAAAATGGTCTCAAACGATAGGGTTCTACTCCGTGATAAAGAATTCTATCCGCGGGACCATACGTCCGACCGGCCGTTAAAACAATAACTTTCGAAGCGATTGTCCTAGAGACTTGAAATTTTCAGGATGAGTTCGGTTCCCAAATGGCTCGGTTCTAAGTTTGTTAAGGAGCCAAATCCTACAGGGTGTTCCATAAAATATGGCCATTCAAAATAATTGTTCCTAAATATCTCAGACAAAACGAAACCCATCGAAATGAAATGTGGAGGCCACATGCAAAATGCTCATAATAAACACCATGCAAAATTTTGTGGCCATAGTATTAACAAACCCATAGAATGTTGAATTGGACTATTGGAAAGAAGAAACTTGATATTTCCATGAAAAATATCCGATTCGAATTACATCTATTTTATAAATAAAGATTGATACACCGAATGTTAATGCAGAATTTTTTGGTCAACAGAACCATAGGAAATTCAATTGAAATATTGAAAAGAAGAATCTTTATATTATTTCCATACCAGGATAATCGATTCAGATGAAATTCATTTTGTGAATCAACATTGATATACTGAATGTGCATACAAAAGTTCAAGAGGATCCTATCATAAAAACCATAGAATTAAATTTTTTAATTATTTATTTTTTACATATTTCACTGTGTGAATAATTTCCAGAATATAATTCCGATTAAACTGAGATTCTGCATTCGGTATCAATCTCAAATTCCATATGAAATTTTGAGGTAATAGTCTTCATGCTCCACCAAACAACGAGCGATCAAAAACTCCTGCTCAGGGCTTTTCTTAAATTTTTTAATTATTTTGGAGTCTGAACGAGATATCTCAATGGTTGTAGGAAAAAAGACCGTTGGATATTTCACGATTCTGTTTTCATATTCGTAATAGGTGAAGAAAGAAATAAAATTGTGAAAATTGTATTGTCAAGAACGATAAAGGTAGGAAAACAATTGAAGCTCATAAACTCCACTGACATACATCATCGTTTTCTCTAAATCCTAACCGCATTTACGAGTTCACCCTCCGAAGGATAAGAATGAACTCTGGACCATGCACAACGTCGAATAATGAAACAGACAATAGCCGGTTAATTTTGCATGTCGCTCGCGTTGTGTACAGAATTAACTGTAAATCTACGTCGGTGATGGATGCCTGGTTCACCAGACCTGTCAGCCATTTCTGAACGGAGAGTCCTTCTCTCCTTAATGCCACGCACGCTACGTCAACCCTTCGTCTTCAGGGGCGAATTAACCATTCTTACCAAGTTTAAGAAACGCGAATTTCGCCTTGGAAATTTGAATAGATCTCTGAGTTCACATTTCTGTGTAGCAATTCATTTACTGTTTCGGACCATATTGATTCATATCGTCAATTGTTCTCATTTCGAAAATGATATATAAACGTGTATAATAACGTGTAAATATTATGGACAATACAGTATAGGAAAATGTTTCAATTGTTTTTTTCTATAAAATGGTCAATGTTATGGAAAAGACTGTGAGGAAAAAATGTTGTACATAATTTTGTCTGACATAAAGGGTTTTCCAATAAGAGGTGTTATTTTGAATAGTCCGCTATTTCGGTAGATGGCACGTTTGAAGCTGCTATTTTTTGACAATTGACGAGTAGAAACTACGCCATTGAAAAAATTGAACGATACAAACTTCAAGAACGCATTGATATTATTAAAATTTACTATAAAATGGTGAAAAATTGTCAGAGACGGTTGAACATTTTTGGGTCGTCGTGATGCAACTATCGGACCGCAATAAAGAAATTGGTGAAAAAATTCGAGCTGTTGGGACAAGTAAGTGATGTGAAGATTAAAACCCGTGTACGTTCCTCAAGAACAGCCAAAAATATTGCTGCTGCAGCCGAAAGTGTTGAAGAATACCCAGGTTTGGCTATTCCTCGTCGTTTTTTGGAATTAGGCATTCCACAAACGTTATTATTGGATAGTATTGATCTGGACAACGTAACCTTCAAGACGGCGCTACGTGCCACACATGCAACAAACAGTTGATCTTTGCGGAAAAGTTTCTGGACCGTATTATCTCTCGAAAAGGTGATCACAATTGGCCACCGAGATCTTGTGAAAGAGAAGGTCTACGCCAACAGCTCAGCGTCGATTCAAGACCTCAAAGATGGAGTTCGTGAGGCTATCGAGGACATAGGGCAGCCACTTTGCGATTTGATTATGGAAAATTTCATTAAAAGGATTTGGTCCTGAAAGCGTGGTCGTGGTGGTCATTTGCCTGATGTTATTTTCCACTATTAACGGCACGGCATCTTCTTTATGATGAAATAAACATCCGAGCAGTTATATTGAATAATGGCATTTCTCTTTGAATATCAAAATAACACCTGTTATTGGAGAACCCTTTATTTCCAGGTGTTATGAAACTCACGGTTTTTCTGAAAAATTTCACAACCATTGACCTTCTTTGAATTTTTTGCAGACAGGGGATCGATAAAGACTCTTCATAATTTCATAACAATGGTGTTCCTTACATCTATGAAAATTTTCAGCTTTCTGGAAAATTTTGCAAGGGTCAATTTCTAAAGTCACCGGACTATAATGGTTGAAAGATTGATCACTGACATCTTAATCATTAATCTGAAAATTATCACTCAGCCCTAGGGCATTCAACTGCCCTAGTCATTCAGAGCTCTAAGTTTTCAACGGAAAGTCCGTTCCTGAAATGGAATACGCTATATCGCTCTAGGAAACATTGTTCTTACGAACTGATAAAAAGGCAAGCCATTTGTAACTTATTTGTTATTTATAACCATGAATAATTATAATCTTGATAAATCTGGTACTTAAATGAATGTTTTCCATTCATCGCATCGAATTCTTTTCGTGAGTTGCTTGATATTATCAAGTTGAACCGCTGTTTTCGTGTATATCAAATTTTTTACGCTATGCTGATATTTCTTTCAGTATCATTATCCGATTCAGAACGAAGTTGATGGATTGATCGATGTATAGTGAAGATAAGCTCATTATACAGGCTGTCATGGGATAGAAATACCTGGTATTACTTAATGTGGACTTTTTCATACGCATCTTGATCTGAAATTTTAGCGCTGTAAAGTTATCGGCCGGTTGACGAAGATTCCCGAAGCGACGCTATAGTGGCCTTCGCGGAATCTTGAACGCAAATGACAAAAATAATTAAAATAGGCTCGAAAAAAATTTCTGTCAAATATCCACCGAAATCGACGAATATTTCAATAAATTGCATCGGGAGAACAGGAGGGTGTGGAGGTTATGAAATGACGCTTCACAATATCGTTCAAATTTCTGAACGCCTTGATGAAATAAATTCTGTTCGAGAGAATGTGACAATGTGTTTGAAAAAATATCATTCTACATGAACAATAGGATCCCATATTTTGTCACAAGAAGAAAACTTGACGCAAAGCCGTGAAAGTTGATATTCAAATTATCAGAGGCTAATGCAATGTTACCTATCAATTCAAGTTGCTGTCATTTCCACAATTTTCAATGAAAATTGTTCGTGTTTCCGCGAATGTTCAGTAAAAATATCATTCTTCGTGAATTCCTGGATTTATTCAAAGCATTCGACTCTATAAACCACATTGAATTGTAAGAGAAATTAGAAGCATATGGTATAAAAGACAAGCATATCAAACTCATATGTAGGAGGTGTTTGTTACAGTCAACACCGAAACATTTATATCGAATGATAAAAAAGGTTTTTTCTGGGACATCTCAAGGCTATAACTTGAAATATATATTAACGTTCTTCCTCTTAAAATGAGTGGGTTGCTGCATCTGATCATTTATGTTAATGATACTAACATTATAGAAATCATAAATGATATTCTTAAACTAATGCGAGAATTGAATAATGCTCATATAAATGTGAAAAATGGTGTTCAGTTAATTGCTTAAAATGAAATGTCAAAAAACGGATTGTATAATGTTTCAAACGAGAGATCGAAAATAATGCCTTCTGATGACATTACACTAGATCAAGGCTGCCCAACCTTTTCAGCAGAAGGGCCAAACGGACGATCTAAAAGATTTCAGAGAGCCACCGACTGAACTAGCAAGGAATTTTTCAGAATTTGTGCAATTTAAAAAAAAATACAGAAAAAAGATTCTTTAATTCATTAAGTAGTTGAATTAAAAACATGTGACTTTTGACATTGTTTCGCTTGTGACAATTTTTCTATGTTAGGTGTCAAATCAGATGTTGATAGTTACAATGAATCTAAAATGTTGTTTAGTTAGGGAAGTGCGGTATTTGTTTTTTACATAGTTGAGGTCTGGGAACACTTTTTCACATACATATATTGATCCGAAACTCCATAGAAACCTCAACGCTAGGTCTGTTATGGCAGGAAAATCTTCAGCTGGTACCAATTTCCAGAAACTTGCAAAATCTCCTGATGAGTTTTGTACTTTCGATGAAATTTCTTCGTCAAAGATGTTTTTTAATGCAGAATGAGTCAGTAGTTCCGTGAGATCTAACTGAACATTAGCAGGATAAGTAATTATTTCGGATGAACTAAATAGGAAAGGATGCACAAAAATTTGAATTTCCTTGTTTTTACCCTCAAAGTCTTGAAATCTCTTCTCAAATGAGGAAATATTTTGATTGCCTTGCGCGTGCCATTGGAAGATGTTCTGCAGGCCGCGATATGGTTCGCGGGCCTGGGGTTGGGAAGCCTTGCACAAGAGGGTACTCAAATTGAGATAAAAAGCTGTGTAAGGTTTCTAGGGGTTTATGTAGATTCTAATCTGAAGTGGAGAAACCATGTAGACTACTTAAATAAAAAATTAAATTCTACCATCTATACAATCGGTGTTTTGAAAAGTTAGTGGATCTATCCATCCTGAAAATTGTTTATTTCTACAATTTTCAGTCGATCTTGTCGTATGGTATTGTGTGTTGTGGTGAAGTTCCTGCTCGGCGTGCCTATTTGTAAAACAAAAAAATGACTTAAAGATCTATGTTCAACATGAAATACAGGCAGACGTGCGGGCCAATTATATTCATACTTTTACAGGACTTCATGTTTACAATTGTATAAAATATCTCATACAGCACAGAAAGTCATTTGATAAATTTAAAAACAAAAATATCAAAACTTAGGTTGATCAATATAATTGAATATATATTATGTGTTCTATTTACAATCTCACACTCAAAGAGAATAATGCAATGTATACAGGGTGTCCCAAAACTCGACGTCAACCCGGAATCGGGTGAAAAGGCAAGTAATGCTGGTTGTCAGAAAAATATAAAAAAAGTCTGAGTGGCATGATTTTAAAATAGTATGCATTTAAAAAAACACGCAAAATTCCACACCCTGTGACAGTCTTTTCGCTCCTGTTGCCACAAATATCAACTTTTTCCAAATTTTTTTTTGCTGTGTAACCTTGAATAATGCTTGTCTAAACTGTAATCAAAATTTGGATACCAGCTGCTCTAGGTTTCATAAAAAAGGGATTGCTTCTCAGAAAAAAAATTCAAATAAACAATTGCCTAGTTTCAACTTACTCTATTGAAAAAAATTTTCTACGCAAGCTTGACATGTTTTGTCGTTTATAGAGACCTGTATATTCGAAGAATATATTGCCTTCATAAGAGCATTTTTCATTTTGAGTTCTTTCCTTGGAAACATTTCGAGTATTGAAATATGTCTGACATAATCAACCGCCACACAAAAAAAATTATTATTGAATAACATTCAATAACGTCAACTGATGTTTTATGAGGACAAATGCACGTCGTCTCTCATGCATGATTTTGAATTTAGAAACGAAATAATGGTGATGGAAGCCAATCCCGATTACACAGAATATTATCGAAAAATTTAGTTTGTCAGCTGTTTGTTACCGTTTCCTGAAAAACAAACTCGATGATCGCAGCCATAACCCAGTTTTTTTGAGAATCGTCATATTAAGTGCTATAACGTTTACTGTTAGATAGAGTCATAAATTAATGAAAAAATATATAGTTTATATTGAGTTGAAAAAACATTCTTCATTTTGTGTTCTTTCCTGGAAAAAAAAATCGAGCATTGAAAAATGTTCAATATAGCCAACCGCCACACAACGTGAAAATCATTATTGAATAACATTTAATAACGTCAACTGATGTTTTATATGGACAAATAAACTTCATCTCTCATGCATGATTTTGCATTCAGAAACGAATTAATAGTGATGGAAAGCTGATCCCAATTACAATCTAGCCACAAAATACTATCGGAAAATTTAGTTTGTCAGCCGTTTGTTACCGTTTGCCGAAAAACAAACTTGATGATCGCAACCATAACCCTGTTTTTATGGGAATCGTCATTTTATGTGCTGCGGCAGCTCTCCATTACGGACACCGCAAAACACAGTCCATAGTTATGTGAAGGTTCCGCATGGCGCCGAACTGGTAGGACAAAATATGCTACCGAACGTTGGGCAGAATTTGCGACCACCATAACTTTCCAAATAAATATGCAATTTCGATTTAATGGTTCGTTTACGTGTGTAATTACTATCTGGTATTTGCAATGCGAATACCTTCCTTCGGGTTTGACGTTTTTGTAATATACGTTCCGCATTCGATTCCAGTTGGCTGGGTTGGAAGGTCAGGCATACGGTAGGACGATAATGTTATTATCACCCGTAATGTTTCAATTAATTATAGAAAATCTGCTACCTATGTCGGTTGAACCTTTATCGCAATGCTATCATTGCTATCTGAGTTTTCAGGATTAAAATCCACTGGACAAAAAATCATTCACGAGGGTTATGATGGAAAATTTATTTTCAACATTTGGATTATGGGTATTAAGACCAACAGACGGAAATTAATAGTGTATTTTTCGATCAAATTGCAGTATTTTTGACTGATGAATGAGTCTGTGTAGCTCAGAATCATATTATTCTGTGCTGTCGTCAGAGGCGTTAATTTTTTTCGTGAGTTTATCAAAAATGCTTTTTGTCGAAAAACTCAATCAACTCTGATCAACTTCAGAATATTTCAAGTTTTTTTCATAATGCTGATGAATTATTTAGTATCCCAAAAAACACCTACTTGACAAAAATATCGATGGCATGTAGTGAGAAGAAGCCATCGAGATATAATAGAGAGTAGACATACAATGACATACAATTGAGTAAGGAAAAATAGTACCACTCGGCGGGGCTAAGTCGGGGACCAATATGGCTGAAAATTCAGGGTTAAATTAAGTTGACAGTTTTTTCTCTTCATAAATTTTACCCAAAACATTCGAAGTGTTGGGTCATTAGGAAACCTGTTTAAGTAAGGGAAATGGAATATCAAATGAACAATTGTTCTTCAGCCGATATTATAAACAAATAAATTGATAACAGATTACCAAGACAGACATGCAAAAATTCCGAATGTGGTTCTGTTCAGCACCCATCCTTATCCGTAAAATGTTATTTCTGTAATTTTTTTATCTGTCTGTTCTTTGCTTGAACAAAGCCTTACAGCACGCGATACTATTTTATTGTATATTATGAAGCAGAGAAGACCACAATTCAGCAAGAAAAAGGCGCAAAAATCACAATTTTTACAGAAAGTTCAACTATTGTCAAATTTGACGTAAAGGTGGTAGTAATATGGCGGATCTGATACCACGTTTATTTCAATGATGACAACTCTATACTCAAAGTCGTAGCGAAATTTTGAGATGTACAGGAGTAGAACATTTTCCCTTAAAAATTGTCATTTTGTCATTTGGTAGACCCAACAAGTCAACAACCCGAAATTTTTTTCTGGCTACGGCCTTGTCTATGCTATTCGATCTCTATGGTAGAAAGTGATTATAGAAATCACGTGCATGCTTCCACAAAATAATAATAATAATGCCAAGCAGCAAACTGAACCAACCCATGACAAACTTCTTCAAGGGAGATCTCTTTCACTATGTAGGTATATCGATAAATATAATGCATCATCTATCGTTAGACTTCCATCCTTACGGGAAGGATTTACATGCATATTTTAAATTAACAGAAGGGCAGTTAGTCCTACATGATGTCAGTTATGATTTCAAAACCACTAGCAAATTCAGCAATTCAGCTTGTGTCTTCGTTTATTATGTGAAAAATGTTCTACTCTGCTTCACAAGAACCACAATTCTTTTGAGATCTTAAAGGTGCCCTATAGATGTTTTGAATATGTTTCAACGAAAAAAAATGATATTTTGCTAGAAGAATCATTTCATTTTCATAGAAATTTAAAAATAGCAAAAATCAATATTTATTTATTTTATTTTATTTATTTAAACCAGTAAACTACATCAGTCGGTGCAAAATCCCACAGAGATAAACATATATATTTCGGAAAGGAATTTAATATTTAGGATGAATCATTTTAATTTCATAGAATCATTACCAGTTTGTTGGCATTGAATGCAAATAGGCCCTTTGAATATTTTCAATTCGGGAGACAGGACGTTTTTCTTGCCCAGTGAACGTATGTGTGGCAATTTGAAAAGAGAACAGAATTTTGAAGAAACGGAAAATTAAATCGAAAAGTAAGGGTTGAAACTCTGAAATGGATTTGGCAATTTCCACATAGAATGTAATCATCCTCACAAGATAGGCATTTTCTGAAAATAATAGCATCATAGAATATCCGAAACATTTCGGAAACGCTATGAACGTTGTACCTAAACCCTCAGTAAAGATCCCTTAAAAAGGAGTAGAAACACATTTCTACGCCTACCGAGCAACATTTGCAACAGTAATTAGACGGAGTTCTTGTTTTATTGGCCGTCAAAATGAAACCGTTTTTCCGGGCGTCCTGCCGCATAGTCATCCACTTTTACGGCCTTGCCCGAATTTTATAACTGCGCGGAAAGAAAACTTATTAAATTTTAAAAACAATGCCCCCGTTTTGACAGCTTTTCATCAACGCCCCTGCCGTCGTCCAAGAGAGCCACAAGTTCTCTCGGCGAATTTCGAATTTGCTGAGCAACTTTCAAATTGATTAACAAGAATATTACGTGGCTGCTTCTAATAAAAACGGGGATTACAAATTACCACGTATTTTTCAAGGCTTATTACACCCCGACGCCTGTCAGTCTCATTTGGTCTGATGTTTGTCATTTGGAGGGAAATCAGGTTAATTATGCAATCGATACATTTCGTTATACTTATCGGAAAGCACGTTTTGATGAATGGGTCGTTTGACAAATTCGACCTTTACATGATGATTCATACTGAAGAGACGTCACAAAGAAAACAAAGCCTGGCCTTAAACTCCCCTCAAACGATATGGATCATGGTAATTTGTTTCTGTTGGCAAAGGACAATGATTCACCTGAACATATGGACAAAACGAATATCAGGAACTAGTTATTATTTTTTTCATGTTATACTTATGCTGAAATGAACAATTAAAAATTCAATGTAAAACTCGTATATTTACCTGCAGATTCGATCACACACAGTGGATGGAAAGGAAGGTGAATTCTTTGTTTTTTGTCACATATGGTACACCATGTGATCTTGTTTAGTTTTTTGCAATTGATTTGGCTAATTTTTGATCGAAATCTATGAATTCTATTTGCACTGTATATCTTTGTCGCTTCAGGTAAATATTTCACATACAAAATACGCCAAATAGATGTTTATATTTTTATTTCCATACACAGAATGAATAAATATCACAACATAATAGCACGAATGTATAAGCTCAAGATGAGGAGCGGCTTACGCGTTCTTACTTCGCAAAATGTGTATTTGAAAAATGATCAATATATCACGTTATCTGTGGAAATCATGTTTTCCATGATTTTCTGGATACTAAGCCTTTATTAGAGGTTCGGAGTCGTAATATTACAATTTTATGTACTGTGATATTCCTTCTTTTAATCGTCCAAGAGTTTTGTGTTAAACACTGAAAGAAAATTCTCAGTTATAGTTATAAAATATTTGTTACTGCCAAATTTGGTGGAAATTATTCAATAAGATTCACAACAAATATGGCTCATTTATTAAAACTTTAGTAACATTTTTTAATATTCACTAAAAACAAACGATTTTGTTCTACTGAATTCAAACAAAATAATTTTATTATAAATAAATTATTTATTACAGAGATTGAAACATATTTATCAATAAATTTGGTTTCCAATCAACATTATTTGGTCATTATCAATAAATGTAGAATTATCTGTTAATAAATCTTTGTTAATATGTTTATTATTATTAGGGTTATGATTTTAATAGATCATTTGTTTATAATAAATCTACGATAATAAATGATAATAAACTTTATTTGTCTGAGCGTAAATTCCTGTACAGACAAGTCCCAGCGAATAGCCTTTACATCAGTATCGGAACTCCAATCAAACCACAATATTTTGTGCCGCCAAATAACGAAGTAACGCCAACGGTCTGCCAAGTGCCAACGGTGTCAGTTTCCAGATTAATTTTGTTCCTGAAGGTTAATATTTTATGTTCTGTGGTTAATGTTAGCGTCTTGCTGTGCGGCTGGTTGTAATTGTTGTGAGTGTAACAAAAAAATTGAAGTTTTTCCGTTCTTCCTTGCGGAATGTGGCGTTACCCAGGAGATGCTGAGAGATTTTGAACGTAAGTACCTCACCTTGGCTTATGAATTTATTATAGTGAAAAATTCTACTATAAAAATGTTTCTTTTATTTTATAATTGATATTTGCTGGTGTAAATAATAAATAATTTTTCAGAAAATGGAATAACGAATTTGAAAACGCTGATTTCAAACAGTATGGGAACTAGAGTTCAAATCAGGCTAAAATTGAAGAGTAAAAATTTATTGGATACACTGTAAGCAATATCAATAAATATATAAGAAATTACTGATTTTAAGTAATATATATGTATCCATTTCAGAATATCTCCTTCTGGCAGTGTTGAGACAGTTGAAACTCCTCTGGACAATAACACTTCAAGTTTCAATGCTTCAAAAACATACAGTAATTTGAGCAGGTGAGTAATGATACGAAAATGTTATCACACTTACAATTATGTATCAAACCACAAAATAGTGAAATTGTTTTTGTTATATGATTTATTATATGTATGGATTTTTGTTTTTTATGGAAAATATATTTATTGAATGAAAGATACATTGTTTTTCTGATTTTTCCTCAGGCCATTGAAAATTAAAATGGACAGTTTAATTTTATTACAGGTTTCATCATTATTAATGAAATAGTTTGTCTGCTGGTATAACTATAATATATTCATTGAGTTTTTTTTTTTCTGTGAGAAAATATTTGGTTCGGATTATTTGGGAATAATTTGTCTACTATAATGTTTCATTTATGAGAGCTAGTATTTTCACATCCAGGTATCAAACTGACGGATAACTAACTAATATCAGTTGAAGTTATCCGTCTGTTTCATATCTGGAGGTGAAATATATAACGGCTCTCATAAATAAAACATTCATTAGAAGTCGATCAATTCTCAATAATCCTCACAAAATATTTCTCACAGAAATAAAATGAGTAATTCCAGCAAACAAAATATTTGTTGATAATTAATTATTAAATTGTTTTCATGTTGTACTTATGAACAAGCATATACGAATAATAAATAAGTATTTATTCATACTTATGATGCATTTATTATGTAAAGCAGATGTTTACTTATTATCAACAAATGAATATTATGATGGAATAAACAGAAAATAACCTTGAATAAGTCTTTATTCATACTTATGATACATTCATTATATAAATCAAAATGTTTATTTATTATCAACAAATGACTATTATGATGGAATAAATATAAGATAACCCTGTATAAGTCTTTATTCACCAAGTTGTAAACAAATAATTTGTTTCTCCATAGCAAATGTTTAATAAGCCATATTTCAATCACTAATTTGGTGATAGTTAAGAATACTTAGTTAATGTAACCAAAATGTTCTTTCGGTGAACTATAGTGTTTCTTTGAATTCGTTGTTATCTTCACTTCTATCAGGGTTTGACGAAGTTTCTTGAATGATCTGTCTTCAAAGTCGAGGACTATTGACCTGCTTTGGGGAACTTCATCCAAATCTACCTAGACGATCTGTTTCTGTGTTTCTATACTCTCTCAGCAGTAAAGTACAACTTTCTTCTCTAGATAGGAAAACATTTATTTTATATCATTATTCTGCGCGTAGCCAGAATATATCCTTAGAACAGTCTCAATTCCCCATTTTTTATATTATCTACTTCGCAATCAAGGGTTTCAATCCAAGCTGAGTTGTACTGAAGTGCTTTTTTCATAAATTTATCTAGACTGTTCGGACATACCATAATTCAATTAGGCCAAGCAATAGAGGTTTTTTACGTGACAAAAATACTACCTGAAATCTGACTGTGCAGTCATGCAATAGGTAGTTTCTACATGTATTTCATGATAAATTCCACTCCTGAATCGTCTAAGGTTTTTTTTGAGAAGCGAAAAATAGCCAAAAAAATCCAAAATTTTGCTTTTTCGCTCATAAAACGTGAAGTATTGATCTGATCGAAAAGCTCTTAGGGCACTTTTGTAGAGAATTCAAAAACAAAAAAATGAGAGGTGACACGTCTCAAGCGGATAATTAGTTTCCGAGAAAATTCCAAAAATCTGGAAAAAAACATCAATTTTTCGAAAATTCATAACTTGGTCAATTTCTGAGATGAAGCGTAGTTGCTCTGAATTTAAGTAGTTATTAACATATACTTCATTGGTGCACAATTACAAAGCTGTCGGATAAATAGTTTTTGCACAATCGCAGTTTTCCGAATTCGACGTACTTTTTTCAAGAAGGTCGTGATACTCGGCTACTTGTCGGATTTGAGTTTTACAAAAAGCATTTTAAAGAAGAAATAACATTCTTCAAATCGTTTTTTCTCTCGATACCGCCCGATAATGTTTAGTGGGTGAAAAACGGCGTCAAACAGGAGCAAAAAGGCTCGAATGCATCAAACTAGTAGCGGAGTAGGAGTCGTTATCTACAAAAAGTGCCCTAACAGCTTTTCGATCAGATCCTTACTTCACGTTTTATAAGCGAAAAAGCAAAATTCTTAATTTTTTTGGCTATTTTTCGCTTCTCAAAAAAACCTAAGGCGATTCAGGAGTGGAATTTATCATGAAAACATATAGAAACTACCTATTGCATGACTGCACAGTCAGATTTCAGGTAGTATTTTTGTCACGAAATCGACCTTTCGATAGCTCTATTGCTTGGTCAATTTTGACTCAATTATTTCAGAGATCTGAATGAAACATTTGATTGGCTTGTAGTTACAAAACCGTTTGATATTTTACCATTCTGTTTTCATATTTGTAATAGTTATGGAAAGAAGTACAATTGTGAAAAAATTCAGTTCGTCAACTTTTCTGAATAGAGAAGCCGAAAATTTTGAGATTTGACCAATAGCCCAGCTGAAAATCTGTAAATACTTTTATATTGACTCCCTAAATATTGTCTCAAAACCTACATATGGTAGGGTGTGAGCAACTATTAAATTTTGAGGTCAACGGTCACAAAAATCGGTTTTTTGCGCTGTTTTTGGAAATATCTCATTTCCTATGGGTTTTTTTTCTATTTTTAGTTATTATCAATATTGTAGAATACAAAATTATCTACAAATTTTGTTTGAAAAAATTTCGATAAAGTTGACCGTTTTCGAGATAGAGGACGCAGAAGGCGCGGTCACAGCATCACTTCAGGTCAACCGGCGCCTCCGGTCGAAAACGCGCAATATACAGTTGATGAACTATCGCTTAATCAATTATTATGAATATTTGTCAATTTTTATTGACTATTATGTTATATTTCATCATTTTTTTTAACCTATCCACTGTTTATTCAGTATCAATTAATTTACCAACACTTACCTGCCCATGTAATTGGAGAATTGTTAATGAAAATATAGGAATTCAATTTGAATTTTAACCTTATTGATAGTAATAATTTCTCACATGATGAAAAAAAAACAAATAAATAAGGAATTAATCTTCCTGTTGAAAAATATCATTCAATTCATTTATTTTCATTGAAAGTAAAAAATGAAATGAAGGGTACAAAAGCTACAATTTATAATTTAAATCATCTTCTTCCTCTTCATCGCCGTCTTCTGGCTGCTGGTAAATTTCAAAATGGTCTTCATTATCGTCTTAACGACATTTGACTCGAGTTCTTTCATTATTTCGCTGTCAAAGGTTCCATCGTCGTCAATGTCGCTCTGATATAGTAAAGCATTGAGAGAAGCTTGCCCATTATATTGTCCACAAGCTAAAGAGCATTGCAAGCCCGCTTTCTTGCATCCGCATCGCGAACCACAACCACTCTTGCAGTTGCAGAAATTGGAGCAGGTGGTAAAATTGTCATGATTGGCTCCAGAAAATCATTTCGCATTGCCCAACCCCATACTTGGGGTTCCAAATCATGTCCTAACCAAGTTTGAACTTGATAATATACTCTTTTGAAATGTTGATGAGCAGCTGCACTCGTCGGTGGAATATTTGAAAGCTGCACAGGTTTATTAAGTTTTGTAAACTTGACGTAATGAATATTGCGAAGATGATCGAGACTTTTCACCGATTTCGGAGTATTATAGACTGCCAATAAGGTTTGAGTTCCACTCTCTAATAACTTCTGGGCCGAACAATTTTCTTCCTGAAATGCTGCAGCTAGTTCATTCAAATTTGTCAGTTTTTAAAAAACTTTAAAAAATAATTTTTTTCCCTTTCTAAAAGTGCAGAAGTTGTGTCACAGCCACTCAATGCGTGCAGAAATAAAATATGTTTTTTGGAATGGGATAATTATCAAAACTTTCAGTCGAGTATATCTCCGTTTTTACATTTCCTTTCCCAACTTTTTTAAAGAGAATTTCTTGTTCGTAAGACAGTGTACGACCAATTAAAATGACAAGTAAATCAATATCTTGTCCTTTTATAACTGCAGTTGTTTTGGACTTTGATTCTTCAATTGCAGTTTCAACAATAAGAAAATCCGCATCATCTCTGGCTTATTTCGTAGTAATATTTGCAGCTTGTAATTTTTCAAGTAACATATTAATGAGCTTACCTTTGTTATTTCGATTTGATAAGAAGTTTTCTTGAGTAACTGGTACAACCATTGTTTCATCGAAACAGACTTCATACGTTTTTGAA
Source organism: Propylea japonica (assembly GCA_013421045.1). Classification (NCBI taxonomy): domain Eukaryota; kingdom Metazoa; phylum Arthropoda; class Insecta; order Coleoptera; family Coccinellidae; genus Propylea; species Propylea japonica. The sequence continues at coordinate 232,950 of CM024248.1, read as the reverse complement.
AGTGCAGCAGTTCTTTTCTGCTGCTCCATAGCTTTTACGTTCTTACTGTAGTCTGAATATCCGTCAAATACAACAATTATTTTGGAACTGTTATGCCTTTGTAAATAATTTATGTATTTATCAAAAAATAGAAAAAGTATCTTCTCTGCTCCATACACATGATGAAGAAGAAATCCGCCATCAATAATGAACGTCACATTATTTTCATTGAGACAAAATTTTCGAATTTTGAAAGAATTTCAAAATTTACAGATTTCAAAGAGGCACTAAATCATTTTCTGGTTAAAATTTCATTAGTGTATATGGAAATATAATCGTATTATGATTTAAGTTTTTTCCTCAATTATTTTTTAATTTTAGTAACCGGTTATCAGTATTATTGAATATATATTTATATATATAGATTCAATGCATAAAGAAAATGATAAATGTAATATAATAGTCAATTAAACTGACAAATATTCATAATAATTGATTTATTGATAGTTCATCAACTGTATATTGCGCGTTTTTCGACCGGAGGCCGCCGGTTGACCTGAAGTGATGCTGTGACCGCGCATTCTGCCCCCTCTATCTCGAAAACGGTCAACCTTATCGGAATTTTTTTCAAACAAAATTTGTGGATAATTTTGTATTCTACAATATTGATAATTACTAAAAATAGGAAAAAACCCATAGGAATCAGATATTTCCAAAATAGCGCAAAAAACCGATTTTTGTGACCTTTGACCTCAAAATTTAATAGTTGCTCACACCCTACCATAATGTAGGTTTTGAGACAACATTTAGGGAGTCAATATAAACGTATTTACAAATTTTTCAGCTGGGTATCTCAAATTCCGAGATTTCGGCCAAATTTTGTATTATTTGACTGGACTACAAAAACCGTTACTTTAAGCTTTAAGTGTTATACAAAACGGACCACATCCATTAGAATCTTGCTCAAAATGACTTTTATGATCGTTTATGCTTCGCAAACGGGATGTATTGTATAAGTTAAAATGATTCTCCCGGTGTCCTCAACAGGATATATATGTTTGTCCAGTTTTATGATGAAACACCCTGTATATCCATGTCTGTAAGTCTTATGGAGAAGAAGTAAGCGAAGCGGAATCTTTTATAAAGTAGAGATTCTTTCGAAGTATTGCTTTGTAGAATTTCCTGTTCATTAACAATGAAGCACTATATGTATTTTACAGTAAATACAACAATAGTAGTTGAGGGTACATTATATTTGTAAAAATGAACAGTGTCATTTTCTTTAAAAGACAACTTTATATTTTCCTTTCTATGTTTTATTTAATTTCAACTTCGAGAATACCTTGATTTTTCAATTAATTAATTTATGTCAATTCATATTTCAAATATTGTTCATTGAAAACCTAAAGGAATAGCATTGTTTTTGATTCCTTCCAGGTTAGTAAGTTATTTTTAAGAGTTATCAGAGTTTATTTGTTATATTTTCAACTAAAGAAAATAAACCTTCCAGATTGAAGACATCAAATCATCTATTTCTTGAACTGAGAAACTGAATTGATTTCCATTCTTATAAATCAAAAACGTAAGCTATCTGGTTGATTTTCGAAGGACTGCACTGAGATTTCGAGCTATAATGACCACATCCATGAAAATTTGCATAGCTTTTGAAACATCAAATACGGATGCGAAAAAAAATTCATTCAAATTCAAATGGATTCAGACTATGGGAACGGAAACATATTATGAAATACCAGAAGACAAACAGAATCCACATGACCATCATGAACTTTTTGCTCTACCGAAGGTAAAAAATATCTTAAAATCAATGAAAACAAGAGGTTCATTTCGTACGTGTGTTATTTCATTGACTCCGGAATTGAAAGAAATATATTTTGATGCTGAAGAAGATGTGATGTTTAGGGATGAGTATTTACAAATGACTTATTCACCTGCATACGTGAGAACAGAATTTGGAGGAGAACTAACAGAATCAAGAAATACAACAGAACTGTCAGGCAAGACCAAGGAGAATAAAAGGATTTCAAGGAAATAAAGGACAATTTTGTGCTAAATAATTTTGATGGGAAGAATGTTTCCGTGACTTTATGGTTGAAGAAATTTGAGTCGGAATGTATGCGTTGTGGAGTGGAAGAAGATATGGACAAAATTTTGATTTTACGTTTGTTTCTGGATGGGATAGCGAAAGAATGGTTTGATTCTAAATTAATTATATTAGGTTTGGAAACTGATTTTCAAATATGGAAAAATAACTGCTTAGATAGTTTTTGTGAAACAAGTTGGTATAAGCATAGAGAGGCATATTCATTTAGGTACATAGGAGGAAGTTTAGTTGACTACGCTTTCAGGAAAGAAAATTTGTTGTTGAATCTCCGAAATAATTTTCCAACTGACATTTTAATTGACTTAATTGTGACAAGTTTGCCAAAATTTTTACAAGATAAAATTGATCGATCAAATGTAACAAATTTTGAGAAATTATTAGGTGAGTTACGAAAGTTAGAAGGTTCAACAAAATATGAAAATGCTCGAAATACAAAAAATGGCAAAATGAACAATAAGAACGATAAGAAGGAACCATGTTCAATTTGTGATAGAAATGGTTTTCCAGGGAGATTTCATCCTGAAGCTTTATGTCGGCTAAAGAATAGGAGATTTAATAATGTTAAGCAAGGGAACGTATCCGGTAACATAAGAACGGTGAACAATGTTGGGGTACAGGATGAATTAAATGAGGCCATTTCCGATCAAAAAAACTAGTTTTGTTGCCATTGATCAAATTGAAAGTGTTCATAAATGATAATGAATTTTGTGGAATTTATGATTCAGGCTCAAATGTCACTCTTCTGAATTCGAAAGTGGCAGATGAGTTATGTCTACATATTCAAGAGGATAGGAACACATTCAAAACAGTCAATGGCAGGGCAAATTTTTCAGGAAAAATAACTACAAAAATGAGAATCAATGACATTGAAAAAGAAGTTGAGTTTTTTGTAATTAATGATAAAAATTTCGAGTATGATATTCTACTCGGATTAGATTCTATTTTCAATTTTCAATTGAAACAAGATTTTGATTTGAATATTTATCAAAGATTAGATATGAACGAAGAAAAAAAATCGATTCTTTCCATAATAATTATGATAATAAAGATTACAACATCAACTTCAATGAAGGGATACCAACAGAACTTTTCGAAGCGAAATTAGAACATTTAACAACAAACCAGAGGAATAAAATTGAAATGTTGATAATAAATATGATAATATTTTTGCAAAACACAAATTTGATATTGGTTTGGTGCAGAATAATGAAGCACATATAAAACTTTTAGAACACAAATTTGTAGCTAAAAAGCCATACAGATGTTCAATGGAGGATCAAAAAGAGATAGAATTCCAAATAGGAAATTGTTGAAGGCGAATCTGATTGAAGAATCTTCCTCACCTTTCGCAGCACCAGTCACGTTGGCATATAAAAGAGATGAGGGATCTAAGACAAGATTGTGTGTCGATTTCCGTGAACTCAATAAATTGATTGTTCCCGAACCACAGCCTTTCCCATTGATCGATGAAATCTTAGCGAAAACCCGTAATGCAAAGTTTTTTACTACATTAGATGTAAATTCTGCCTTTTGGTCGATTCCTGTTCGTATCAAAGATAGATATAAGACTGCTTTTGTGACGCAAAATGGTCACTGGCAATGGAAATGTTTACCTTTTGGACTTAAAACATCCCCAGCGATATTTCAACGTATTTTGAATAATATTATTAGGAAATATAACTTGAATTCATTCTGCCAAAATTATATAGATGATATTCTGATATTTTCTTCAACATTTGAACAACATATAGAACATTTGGAGGAACTCTTGAAAGCAATATGTGAGGAAGGATTCAGACTCAAATTTATCAAATGCAATTTTGCCAAAGAAGAAGTCAAATATTTAGGACATATTGTTGGAAATAATACAGTACGACCCATAAACGACAATTTGATTTCCATTAGGAATTTTTCTCCACCAGATAATCGGAAGAAAATAAGGCAATTTCTGGGTAAAGTTAATTTTTACCACAAATATATAAAAGATTCCGCTAGATTATTAGAACCGTTGCATAATTTACTGAGGAAAGATGTAAAATTCAACTGGTCATTGGATTGTCAGAAAGCTTTTATTAAGGTTAAGGACATCCTTTGTTCTGAACCAGTTCTTGCAATTTTCGACCCAAATGCCTATACTACTATATATACTGATGCCAGTATTCAAGGAGTAGGAGCTGTTCTTAAACAAAAACAGATTAATGGTGAAATGAAACCCGTAGCCTATTTTTCAAAAAAACTGAATAAATATCAGAAGAATAAGAAAGCAATATTCCTAGAATGTCTGGCAATTAAGGAGGCAATAAAATTTTGGAAATATTGGCTAATGGGAAAAAAATTCGTTGTTGTTACTGATCATAAGCCATTAGAAGGAAAAGAATTTCGCGCAAGACCAGATGAAGAGTTGGGTGATATGATGAATTATTTATCACAATTCGATTTCGAGATTAAATATGAACCAGGAAAACAAAATGTCGAAGCAGATTGTCTTTCTAGAAACCCAGTTCTGGAGGAAACGGAGAATATGGAAGAATGTATAAGAACAGTTAATTTGGTGGCATTAAATGAAATAAAAAATGATCAACAGAATAATCTCCCAATGATAAATAACATGAAAAGAACTATTGTACAGAAAGAAATATTTTACAAATTACAGAAAAATAACAAAAAAATAATTTTATCGAATGATTTTGGAAAAGATTTAATCAGAAAATTGCACAATCATTATGGCCACATTTGTGCTAGTAAGATAAATACAAAAATTAGAAAGTTTTATTATATTCAAAATATGGATTCGCTAGCGAGAGAAGTTTGTGGATCATGTGACATCTGTTATAAAAATAAAACGAGAGTAGGTCAAAAGTATGGACTTCTTTCACAGCTGGGTCCAGCAAAAGAACCCTTTGAGATAATGTCACTGGACACAATTGGAGGCTTTGCTGGAAATCGCTCTTCAAAAAGATACCTTCATCTCCTAGTGGACCATTTCACTCGATATGCATTTGTGAGTACTTCCAAACACCAAACAACCGAGGACTTCATCAAATTAATTAACAAAATTCAAGATAAACGACCGATCAAAACATTATTAACAGATCAATACCCAGGAATAAATTCGGAAAAATTCAGACAGCAGATGAAAAATTTGAATATACAGTTGATTTTACAGCAGTCGATTGTCCTTTTTCAAATGGTTTGAATGAACGGTTAAATCAGACATTAGTGAACAGAATAAGATGCAAACAAAATGAGAAGAAAACTAGAGCTTGGACGAAAATAGCAGATGAATGTATTGAAGAATACAATAGGACGGACCATTCTGTAACTGGATATAGCCCAGAATATTTACTTTATGGAAAAACGGATCCCATTGCTCCAGAAGAACTTATAGAAAGAGTAATTTAACAAGAGATAAGGAAATAGCATATAAAAATTCTCTACGTTATCATGAATACAATAAAAAACTAGTCGACAAGAACAGAAAAATTATTATTTTAAAATTGGAGATTATGTTTATGTTGAGAATAAATCTAAATTGAATAGGAAAAAACTTGAGGAAATAAGAATAGGACCTTTTCCAATAGTGAAGAAAATTTCAGACACTATCTACGAGATAGACATTGGAAATAGAAAAAAGGACAATAATTACTTTCATGTAACAAAGTTGCTCCCATATGACAACGCCAACATATAGTGGTTGTTGCATACTTTGTGTGGGGGGATGTAAAAATGAACAGTGTCATTTTCTTTAAAAGACAACTTTATATTTTCCTTTCTATGTTTTATTTAATTTCAACTTCGAGAATGCCTTGATTTGTCAACTAATTAATTTATGTCAATTCATATTTCAAATATTGTTCATTGAAAACCTAAAGGAATAGCATTGTTTTTGATTCCTTCCAGGTTAGTAAGTTATTTTTAAGAGTTATCAGAGTTTATTTGTTATATTTTCAACTAAAGAAAATAAACCTTCCAGATTGAAGACATCAAATCATCTATTTCTTGAACTGAGAAACTGAATTGATTTCCATTCTTATATATTTATACATAAAACATAAATACATAAACCTCAGTAAAAACTATGTGAACTCAGCGATACAGTTATTTTGAAATTCGTGATCAGAAAGCATTCGAGGCTTTAAAAATGGTTCGCTTATGCAAACAACAATGCCTGATATTCTAATGAAGGATGTTGGGAATTTAATTCGGAATGTACATACAAAGTCGTTTATTCCGAACCCCGTTATAACGGAAACCCATCACAAGCCCACATGATGAAATGTAGCGTACTAATAATGTATTATTCTGTTTATCACAAAATTGTTTACCACTCTACAAAATGAGTAAATGATTATCTGAAATATTCGTGGAATTAGCAATATGTGTGTGATGGAAGCTGCTTTGCGGCTCTATTATTGAATATTATAGAATATTCAGGGGTAGAATCACGGGTATATGAATTTACTTAGTGAAAAACAACTCATTTTCAACCTACGCATTCTGTTAGATAAAAAGATCCTGTTTCATTTTATATTCCTTCAACCTTATTTTTAGACAACTTACGAAACTAAGGAGGAATTTTTAAAGCTTATCTTTCTTTTCAATTCTGTTTCAAATTGCTCGGATAAAATTGTTCATGTCATCAATAAGATAGACCTCAATTATGTCGAAATGGCATTGAAAATTTCAACAGAAGATTGGACGTTTGTAGAGCTGCAAGAGGAAGCTATTTTGCAGATATTATTTTTCGTACAAAAATTTCATACCTGATACTTCAATGAAATGAATGAAAACAAATGCGAAATACATGTGTTTCTATTATTTAAAAAAAACGCACAATTCGAAACACTCTTTATATCGACAAGACATGGACTTTGTTTCCTATGGTTGTATTTGACTTAATAGTCCTACACCCATGATTTCACTCCTAAATCAAATAGAAGGGCGTAAAGTAAGGTTAGTTAGATTAGTTGTTAATTTTTTCTATCATGAACTAAATATCGTAAATATATGAGGACATCATCTTTTTTCATGGATACCGTCAACAATGATTAAATAAAATAAATTGGAAAGAAGAATTACATGAAAGAACTGTCTTCATAACTGACTATGCCATTTGGAGACCCACAAGTGAACACAGAACAAAATGAAAAAAAATTCTGACATTGCTTCTTCACAAGGTTCTTCATAATATATGCAATTGACTTTTATTAGCATCGATAATTGTTTTCTGAGAACTGTCGAAATTGATAAAGATTTCAAAAAGTGACGAAACTCAAAATCATGTAGACATAGATAGAGGCAGCTCAGTAATTCACCTTAATTTTTTTGGCAAAGGATGGTCATTCCACAAAAGATTAGAGAAAGTCATAACCAAGACCTCTTCATTCATGTTTGGAATGGAATGATTGGCGACTATTTGGTTGTGCCTTTCGTTCTACCCAGAAGATTCAATGGAGGGTCATAGCGCCGTTTTTCGGATGAAAGTTTTGTTGTTAGACGATATTTTTCAAGAAAATGTAGGAACTATACTGCCTCAATATGTGTCTAGATGATTTCGGAGGGAATCGAAGAATTTCGCAACTCTCTAGATGAATTTCATTTGATTTTCATCTCGAAATTTATACGTCGGAGGTGAAAACTCAAGATATCATTCTCACTGTAAATTATGTGATGATTACGAAAATAATTTCAAATATGAAAAAAGCATTGGCGTATCATTTTTTTTACTAAATTCATTAGAACAGAGGTCTCTACGGAGGCCACTAACTGATTTTGAATAAAAAAATTGTGTTCCAATGCCTACTCATAATCTATAAAATCTCAAAGAATGTTAGAGACCCATAATTCATAGGAACTTCACAATCTGAGGATTAAGATGCCGAATTTACGAAACCTTATTCAGATTCAAAAACACCCTGTATAGTGCCTTAATACTTTCAAAATCTCCGAGATGTTTTTCTCTCCATAAGAATTAATCATCGTCATGTCAAGTCTTATGTCCTCTTTCCCTGAATGATTAACGAGCGAGGTAATACGATACAACGGATATCATACGTAAACTGATCTTCATGCAGGGGAAAATTGAATCTTTGTGAAACTTTTAATACAAATATCATGTTATTCCTTCGCAATGAACCAAAGGACCCCGCACATTTTGTATGAGATTGGCTACCGGTGGATTTGGCTGAAAATTTGATAGGATGTTCTACTAATCCTTCTGATCAAATGTCTCTACAGTCACGAAGCTGAAAAATGCATACTTCTAGGAGTTTTTAGCGATTTTTTGTATCCATTATGGCTTACGTATTACCGTTCACACAGAAATGTTTGAGAATATTTCGTGATTATTGAAAGCAGATTCTGTCAATTCGAAATATAATTTTCAAACATTTCTGTGTGAACGGTAATACGTAGGCCATAATTGAACAAAAAATCGCTAAAAAGTCCTAGAAGTATGCATTTTTCAGCTTCGTGACTGTGGGGACATTTGATCAGAAGGATTAGTAGAACATCATATAAATTTTCAGCCAAATCCCCTGGGAGCCAATTCCCATAATACGTAAGCCATAATGGATACAAAAATCACTAAAAACTCCTAGAAGTATGCACTTTTCAGCTTCGTGACTGTTTAGACATTTGATCAGAAGGATTAGTAGAACATCATATCAAATTTTCAGCCAAATCCACCGGGAGCCAATTCCCATACAAAATGTGCTGGGTCCTTTGATGTGGTATTCATTCTTCATAATTTTTTTTCGATATTAAAAATGACATCAATCCAGTTATTCTTCGAATGAATTCGAGGTTCCCTACAGGGTTGATATTACCCTATCCTGTACCTAAAATACCATATTTATTATTTATTCTTTTCTCATGAATTGAGTGTCAGTTCGTTCATAGGAGCTGATATATGTTCCTTTGAAATCAAGAGCTAGCATAATACCATACGTAAAACAAAAACAAAATTCCCTAAATGAGGTTAGTGCAAAATGGGGTACCATACTTTTTTACAAATGGTACCATACTATTGTTTCGTATGATACCAGATCTCAGAGAAAAGCCTCAGTAGAAAAAACCTGTCTCGCCATTCCAACAGAAATTCAACTTAAAAACTATTTGAATAATTAAGGATTTCTTCCTAATTGAGTCCAATAGATAACCCTCCTCAAGATGCCCTCGGAATTCTGGTTCTAATACGAAGAAACAGAAGCAGAAAAAAAAGACAGAAAATAAAATGATTGAAACTATTAAATCGATTCAAAATTAACAACCCAATTCAGAAACGACTCGGTAACTTCATGTTGAGCTCTCAAGCCAGCCAGAAATTTAAATATGAAACAATTTTTCATCAGATGTTCATTGTCTCCTCTGCTTCTCCGCATTCGCAACTGAAACTCTCAACTGAATTCTATTTGAAAAGCTTACTATTAAACATCCATGACCTGTTCTTATACGATTAGGAACAGTCGATATTCTCCTTCAGAAACTTAATTCGAGGAATCAGTTATTAAATCTTTGTTCTGATATTAATCGTACATGTGTACAACTCGGATGGAAGAGTATTTAACATGAATTTGTTTAGGAGAATTAAATTCGATCCAAATAATAATAAGAAAGCTGATGAATATTTTGACTTGTTTTATCTTTTCATAGCATGATTTATAGTTATTAACCAAGTTTTTAACGCATAATCTTGATCTGGACAGGCTGAGGTACTTTTATTAGTCGCAGGTAATTCCTGACGCCGATCAAGAATTATATTTCTATATTTTTGTCTTCCATTTGGCTCATCTGAATGAAACAAATTATGACTCGAGCTATCTCACAATAATTACAGAATTAATTCGAATTTCTTTATCTTCACTTCGAATGGTTTTTTCTTATTTTCAGCATTACCGATCCATTAAACTTGTCTAAATAGCAATAAAGCTTAATAGATAGATAGATAATTTATTGATTCTTCAAGACATCACAATGTATGTATAGGACAAGTCATATAAAGATGATCAAAATAATCATACATTTCCTAGATTAACAGAAAATACGAGTACTCCTGTACACTATAAAAACAATTGTTTATCAGCAGAGCTTCCACAATTTGAAAAAATTGTCAATTTTTGCACTGATACCTAGGTGACATTTCAAACTTCGATGTTTTATGCTTGGGAATATATAATATTTCTTTACTTCTAGTATTGAAAGAAAGCTTGATAGTTTTATTATACTTCCCTCATTATCCTTCTCATAAACAAGGCATCTGAAGATGAATATGGAAGCCAGTGTCATCAGGTTATTATCTATGAAAACAGGTCTACAAAAAAAAAGGGGAGCTACACTGAACATCAATAGCAGAATCCTTTTTTTAAATAAAGAAACTACCGACCTTCAAAGGAATATCCCCACAGCATGATGTTGTATGAGAGGTGGCTGTATACTGAACTGTATTATACATTTATGAGAGAACTTAAAGGAAGCACATTTTTAACACGACTCATTGCATAATATGAGCTATAAAGTTTCTTGCAGACAGCTTCAACATGACAGGCCCATTTAAAATATCTATCAATGGGAAAACCAAGGAATTTAGTGCACTTTTTCTATGGGATGACAGTCTCGAAAATCGAGTTGTAAATTCAGCACCAACACTAGATAAACAAAAGTATATACACTTTCAGTCATCAGCAAATAATATTGCTTTTAGTATTTTGCTAACGTTCTGACTAAACTCGATTATATTAATAGGAAGCTTTTTCAAATTTTCCGGTGATTGTTGTTGATTAATAATAAGAACAGAGGCGAACCCAAGATAGAGCCTTGTGGCACTCCTAATGTTAAGCTATGCTCACTGGAAAAAAGAGTTTTTTACTCTGACAGATGCAACTCCGTTCTCAAGATAACTATTAATCCTGTCAAGAAATACTCTTCTAAAACCCAAATTGTAACATTTGTCCAAAATGAACTGAAAAGAGAGCTATAAAGCTATCGAGACAGTCGTATACAAACTCCACAAAAAGGAGGGCACCCGTTTGTCTTGAACGGCCTGACCTGAACCATATTGTGCCGTATCAAGCAATTGAAAGTTGTCCAGAAATTTCACCATTCTATTGAAGACTAATCGTTCAAACAATTTTGAAAAACCTGCTCTCTTTGCATTTAATGTTCATTATACATATATCATAAGAAAAGTAACTTTGACATGATTGTCATCCCAAACAAGACTGACTTATTTCACAAAAATAAATATATTCCTCGATATTTTCGAATCGTCCGATTTAACACAGTCACGAAATTTATTTCATTTTATATTGGAAACAGCACTGCGACGTGCTACTGAAAAATTGCCGAAAGCTGCGACATTTGTGGATTTCAAGTTGATTTATCCGTACGAAAGTTTCGATCATGTTGTTGAAGTTCCGGAAGATGTATATGTGAAGAGAATGAAATTCTGGTTACTGTCGAAGTTGCATTCACAAGATACAGTTGCAGGTGAAAAATGTATGTGTTGGGTTTTTTTTTGTCAAAAGTTTCCTAGTTTGATCGTATCTTAATTTCGGTGCATGTTTTCATGATGAAACATGACTGACTTTGCACTCGAATTTATTTTAATTAGGTTATGTTATTTCGATGCGGTTTGGTAGTTTCCGTGATATGTGCATAAATTTTTGCGCTTGTTACTATAGTCCGTTCACTTGTAGTTGGCCATGAATTTTTGGCACATTCGTTGTGTGTATTGAAGATTTTATACCATATCATTAATTAATTTTTCCGCCGACCTCGAAATAAAAGGTGATTTTAATGTGTACGAAACTGATCATTATGACCCATTAAATAATCAATTTTTGGCTATTTTAATGTGCAATCCTCATGGCAACCGTTCACAAATTATTCAGAAGCACTACGAGAAATGTCAAAACTCTTCTGGAACATAGGTACCGGGTTTTTCACTATAATTTGACCCCCCCTTAACTTTATTACTAAAGGAGATAGAAAAAATGATTCGTATAAAAGTTTCACGAAATCAACTGAGGTTTTTTGATATGAGTCCAAAACTGAAATATATACAGGGTGCCAACATATTGATGGTAACTTAATTTTTCAAATGGAACACCCCGTATATTTTTCCATATTTGGCTAGCTCTTTTTCCCTTGATTTCGAATATGTAACATTTGTTGGTCTATCTCTTTTATTCTGAGAACCACAGAGTTACGAATTTTAAAAACCACCTGCCAAGATCTTACTCATTTTACAAGTGGCATTGTGCGTTTACTGAAAATGCTCATTTTTGGAGTTATTACAACGTCAATGGGAAGATATACGGGTGATCAACATTTAGTGCAACTATATTTTTTCAAATGGGACACCCTCCCTGTATATGTTTTCCTTTTTTTGATTTTTTTGATAGGCTAATTCCTTCTGATCTCGAATATAAAATGCGTATGTGGATGTGTCTCTTCAATTTTCAGAGTTTCAAAATTTTGAAATGATGACACCGAATAAAAAATATGTGCAATACCTATGAAATTCCTTATATCCAAACAATCTACTTAAGAGTATATTTAGAATGAATACTTAACAATTACTTAACCAATGAAAAATGATGAACTATGGTAGTATGGTAAGAATAACATCAACGAAAGAAATATCTCAAAATGACACCTTCATTCAATACACATAGTTCATATAGTCTCAAGTTGTTTAGACTATTTTTGATAGCATTATTATGGCTCTGATTCAATTCAGAAATTAAAGCTTCAAAATTTGTTTCTAATCATTACAATATTATCATTATTCTTTGTGCGATGACGGGATTAGTTCCGAATTATGGGTTTAATATTGGTTGATTTTATTAATATTATTCTCCGCTTTCATTGATTGTCATTATTGCTGAAGTAATTTTTTCCTTCAGGAACGGCTATAAAAACGTGTCCAACGGTGTTAATCAGGACTATTTGGTGGACATATAATGGGTGCGCCATCACCAATCCAAAGATCAGGTTGGCCACTTAAATATTCACGAACTTCCAAAACGCCATGCCAGATGGTTATTGAAATTTGAAACTCTATGATGCTCAGAATAAGGAAGATAGACCAACAAATGTTACATATTCGAAATCAGGGGAAAGAGAGCTAACCAAATATGGAAAAATATACAGGGTGTTCCATTTGAAAAAATGAAATTGCCATCAATATATTGGTCGCCCTGTATATATTTCAGTTTCTGGACTCATATCAAAAACCTCAGTTGATTTCCTGGAACTTTTATATAAAAACATTTTTTGTATTCCTTCAGTAACAAAGTTAAAGGGGGGGTCAATTATAGTGAAAAACCCGGTACATAAGACATTTTTTTATGTCAAATGTAAGTCGTGTGCAGAATGGGAATGTTTTCAATCAAGAATTCATACACAAATCATAATGAAATCGTCGGAAAAATCTTGTAATCACTCGGTTATTAATCGAGCGACTCATGGTCTCGAACTATTAACGCGTTCGCTCCACTCACGCAATGAATATCTCGACCATTAGTCTTTAATAACCTAGTTAATTAAATAACTATTCCTGTCAGATTGATACGTAATGTTGTCGATATCAAAAAAGGTCAAAGAAATCATGTATTTCTCAGCTTGACATTTTACCTCGGAAAAATGACTAATTGATAGGGCAATTGAGACATTTCAAAAACCTGACTATATAAGATTGAAATTTTACGATACAGGTATTGCTTTCATTGAATAATAATTTTTATATAGTAGATGTGTTCCAAATGCCATCAATGAACAAAATCAAGTCAAATGAAGAAAAAACACTGCAGGAAACATTTTCCAAAGAACAAAACTGTATCATCCAGTCAGTATCAAAGTGAAGTGGATATGCGCTCTTGTCTGCCAAATTTAATGGAAATCGTATAATTACACGATTCAAAAAAATTTTCCAAATTTTGAAACTAACAATAGAATTCAAATACTTTTTTACGTTTATGTTATGTTATGTAGTTGACAAGTCCACGGACAAGTCTAAATATTATACGAATATTATATGCAAATAAAACATGGATAACCAGATTTGAAACACCAAGACAGTGTCATTTTATTGCATCTCCATCTCATTTCTCTTGTAAAAATTAACGACAATCGAAAAGCGAAAGTTTCATGTGGAATACTGCAAAAATACGAGGAGTCGCGTGGAGTATGGCAAAAGCAGTTTTTCATTCTTGTTATATAATTACCTGTGATGTTGCCATACGCTAAATAAATAAATAAATTGGTTGAAGACACCGACTCGATAGCTTCAGAACTTGGGTTCGAATCACGTCAGGAATCCGGAATACTTAAACGTTTCTGGTATCTTTTAAACCTTCTCGAAGTTGATTGTTTCTGGTAAAATATAAAATGTGAAATTAAAAGCTATATTGCACGCTTGTATTGATACACAGGTGGGCCATCCATAACTTTCTACCTGTAATTTTGAGCTTTCTAATGGAATAACGAAAAAACGCTCTTACAGGTCAAATTTTGTTGAAAGGGGGAACAAATGAGGGTGTTCAAATGAGTTTGATATCACTACCTCTATAGCCGCAACCCCTAACAGTTCGCATTTTTTTAATGGAAAAGGGGACGAGCAGCACCTTGTTGGAAAAGCAATTCAATTTCTGCATGGGTGTATTTTTTATCGCTTTATTATTATACAGAGTGACTCAGTATCCATCATAATTTTCACACTTTGCTAACCGGTTAAGTTTATTTACAGAAGGACTGTAAGTGTATTGAGATGAGTATGATATCACTAACCCTCTAACCTTAACAGCAATTACCCTATTTGTCCCCCTTTCAACCAAATTTGACCTGTTCGAGCGGTTTTTCGTTATTCTTTCCCAAAGCTCAAAATTCGGGTGGAAAGTTATGGATGGCTCACTTGTATATTTATTCGAATATAAACAAGCGCAGAAAGGCTTCTGACTCTACGACAGGGATTTCTTCAATTTTTGTGTGAACCATTATCTTTCAGTATTACTCACTGAACTCTGTCCCATTTTCCCCTCATGTTCAGGTGAAGAGAAATAGTTTCGATGAACTTAGCAGGAATCTTGTGGAATCATTCCTAACAAATCGTCGCCAATCTTTAGTTGATAACAAGTGGTGCTACCTGCAATCTGTGACAACAGAAGTGCCTCATGGCTCAGTATTAGGCCCCTTGCTCTTTATATTGATGATATTCCTAACTGTTTAACTATTTCATTTGCTGATGACTCTACCATATCTGTCACATGTGGTGATATCAATCAAGCGAGCGAACCATTTGACGGGCATTGTTGGGTGCATTCACTGCGAATGAATTATGTTTCAATGAGAGTGAAGTTGACGCTCACTTGGCAAAGAGGCGCGAAGCGAGGCGAAGCGTTGTTTCCTGAGGAGAGGTTTGCACCGAATCAAATGGGTAGACGCTTATTTAGGAGGCGCGAAGCGAAAAGGCAAATCGTTAGAAGGGCATATTAGACGCGCACTTGACGAAGCGAACCGCTCAGAGACCGTAAAGGTTTGCATTGAAACAAATAGTTAGACGTTCACCTAGGGGCTGCGAAGTGAAGAGTAGCGAGGAGGCGAGTCGTTTGGAGCGTGAATGATCCTTGGGGCATGTGCTCAAAACATTTCTTGAGGCGCTTCTCTAGTAGGTAGTCGGCGGCCGGAATCGGGTTCGAGAACTGAGTTCAGCGCGCTGTATTCCATACTATGAAAATTTTATACTTGGATTTTGTCAATGGGGAAATACACAGTTATTTTTGTATTTGTGTGAAATGAGCTTGCTTTCAATGGACAATGAGAGTGTTGATTACAATTCTCGCGATTGAGTTCTGGAAAACAACATTTTTTGTATTCTGTACAACTGTGAATGTGAATTCGAATCATCTGAAATATAGGTATTATATTATGTGAATACAACAAAATATCAAAAATCTTCTCCCAAGAGAATTAAAATATCTGATGGAATTGAAAAATTGTGGAGTAATTTCTTCGAGGGATATATGATCAGCAAACATTGAATGTTCGGGATTTAATGTTGGAAGTGAATAATTTTCTAACAGTGAGACAGAAGAAGACATTTTTCGAATTTATCGTAAAAAAAGGTATTCTTCCTACAATCACCAGAATAAAAAAATCGATTACTACTTGCTTTGTTTTTTTAATCGTTTAAAGACAAAATAAGCATTTCGTGTCAATGATTTAAATATAATTTTTTCTGTGTATTCTTGGATGAAGATAGGACGACGAGGATTTCTTTGAAATATTGAAATACTACTGCGGACTACATAGATTCTGATGATTAAAAAACAATAGTTCTACCCTTCTTCATGTGGGTGGGCGGCATGCAACAAGGGTAAAATGAATTATTGCAGCCTAGACGAGAATGTCTTCCGATGCCTCATCGCTTCGCCCAAGTGCGCGGACCTGGGCGAACTTACGCTTCGTCTCGCTTCGCACCTCTTCTTCCAAGTGAGCGTCAACCGTGAAACTGAGAGAGTGGTTTTCAGTAGTGTCACTTTTGGGAATCATCTAAGTCCATTCAATTTATCTAACATATTGGTTAAAGTACCCGACTCTCACTTGGACACCAAGGCTAGAAAAGAGCATCTTCCTCCTCAGACATCTCATTTCTCTGTATCACCAAGAGTACTTAAAATGGGTTACTTTTCTTCATGTCAGATTTAGAATATTTGCAGTTTTTTTTATGCGATACCATGAATAAACTAACCTACCTATCTATCTAAACATTAGCTTTCTCGCTGCAAATCCTTGGGTCATACTGAGTGAATAAGGATACGAATAAATTGCGTCAGTCATTTTATATGTGAGCGCCTAGTTGATTCTAATCCGAGGCAGGCAGCAGTCTCATTGTTATGCATAGCTTTCCGGTGACTGCCGTATCGCATCTAGTTTTCCAATTATTGCAAAATAAGCCCGATATAAATTCGCAAGGGTTTCGTCGATAATCCACGTGATGTAGAAAATTACGACCAAGCAATATCGTTAGTGGAGCGAGCTCAGGCCCGTTTCCACTAGACAAATATCTTCGATGAGTAAGTGGAATATAAGCCCTCAACTATCGGTTTCCATTTAAGTAACCGTTAATACTCCGAGGATTCGCCTGCATCTTCATTCGAGTGCCAAGATGCTCGCCGTATCTTTAAACGGGATTACGGAAACAAAAATTGAGATTAGTGTTCGATTTTCGATGATTAGTTCGACTGGCTTGAGAATAGAGTTAGGGAGAGATAATAAATGATGAAAAATCAGACGAACCTATTGTATTGTTTTCATTTCAGTTAATTTCTGAAAAAGTTTTGTTCCAATAGTATTTAATTTCAGAAATAATATTTAAGAAAATAAAAGGCGGTCTTCTCCTGGAAATAGTTGTTTGACACATTTTCCATGCACTTTTCTCAGATAACACTTCTTGATACTGAAACAACATTGAATTTCCTAAGGAAGATGTTCTCCATGTTGAATACTCTTAGGAGTACTAATTTTTCTTATAATTGTTTTTCGGTTTAGCGTCACTTATACCGATTTTGAAACTTCTATTCTCTCTTTATGTGTTACCTTCAATGATGAGTTTTTACGGATCAGTGCTTTGTAGATTAGGGTCACGAAACTTGTAAAATTTCATCAGATCCAAGTAGTTAAAAAGCCGTTAAAATTAGAGTTTCTTTTGATATTCTTGAGAGAATGATAATGGTCAGGATATAATCATATTATTTTAAAGATTTTGTGGAAAATTGTCAGGAAGGATATTGAAGAAGCTTGTCCTGATTGAGTTGTTAGCCTCCACACTTTGAATGCATTGGTTATGCCGATGACATTGTACTGACAGGCAAAAAAAAATCGAGTAGAGTCTGGCAAATTATTTTATAAGTTACTCGGGGTAATCGAAAAATTGTGTAGGTCGATAAAGCTTGTGAATCGGAAACTACAATTTTACAAATTCACTCGCAGGGTGCTTCCAGTTGTGGAACCAATCGGCTCAACGGACAGGTCGTGCAGTGAAAACCAGAAGCAAAATCTAGGTTCTTATAAAAACTCAACTCTTATGGATTGAACACGTCAGAATTAGGATAAAAGAATAGTGAAGTAATAAATAGTAGAATTAATGAGCTACCAAAATTCGAAATGTGTCCATTTTAAACACTATTGTTTATTAAGTGTCACACTGATGGTGAAAACAATGAGAAAGTACAATATACTCGAATAAAGCGAATTAAAAATTAAAAACAATTGATACTGCTTTTTATGTTTTAAATGTAACATTCAATTATGATGTGAGTTTTTCGAGTTTGCACAAATTTCTTCTATGCTGTATGTTCAATTTATTCACACTACTATTTAACGCACTATTTATATCAAATAATTAACACTAGTTTATATACAGTAACTAACACCAGTCATTTACACACAAGCAGATTTATATTCACTCCGAAAAATTTCGATGTAAAGCGCACTATCACGACGGATTTCTAACTGTAACTAACTACGAGTCCAACGCGCGCGTCTTCATATACAAGCAAGTTCTGGAACTATCTAGACTAGTCGAGGGTATTCCGGGTGCACTTTGGGGTTGTTTCAACGGCACGAAAACGGCTTAGCCGCAGTCAGGGGAATTCGCATGTTCAATCAGAAACCTTCAATTGATCAAAATGCAATATCAGACCGTTTCAGTCTCTATGTGATTTCGTCATAGAGATGGAATTTTTTCAAAAAAAAATATCGCGAAATATGGTATCATCCTCTGCAATAATAATAAAATAGCAATCCTCATGACAACCGTTCACAAATATTCAGAGGGACTACAAAACTCTACTGGAACAAAGATACATAGAAATTTTTTATTATATTATGTCAAATGTAAGTCTTGTGCGAAATGAAAATGTATTTCAATCAAGAATTCATACACAATTCATATTGAAATCGTCGAAAAAATCTTATAATCAACTCGGTTATTAACCTAGCGACTAATTATTTCGAACTCTTAACGCTTTTCTCTGCTCACGCGTTAAAATATCTTTACCATTAGTAGCTGTCTCTAATAACCTTTTTTTTTAAACATAGATATATTGAAAATAGTA
>CM024248.1:165139-213632 GCA_013421045.1 Propylea japonica | reverse complement strand
TTTCCCCTCCCAATCAGCGAGTCGCTCCTTTTAATTGTATCCACCCGAGCGTTATGGAGTGTGCGAAATCTTGTTCGAAGCGTTCGACGAGTTATTTTTAAATATACTGGGGGTAGACACGGGCTTAACAAAGGCCACTAAAGAGCACAGCACCCGAGAAAAATCTCCCTCAATTATTAACAATTTGCTATCCACTGTGTAATAGCGCGCGGTTAGATGAGTATGGATCAAGAGTGCTCTTCAATCGGCTGACAAATGAGCGTTGCCTGCCCACGAGCTCTTTGATACTACTACTTGAGCGTATTTAAAACGAGCGCCGTTTGGTTCGGGGTTGTCCACGAAATTCTGTTATGATTGGAGGTTTCTGTTGGATTTTTTCTGAGGTCTGAAAAGTGAAAAAAACGTATGGGTAGTAGAATGGCAGCCATGGGAAAAGGCAGTGGAAGTTGTCTGCCGAAAAACATGAATTAAAAAGCACACATTTATGCTCAAATTGTTTTTTTTTCATATTTTTTTAGAAACCTGATATATTAGCAAAATTGTTCATTTTGAATCATGTTTTTAAGAGCCAACTTTCAAAATGTTACCTCCAGTATCACAGCTGAATCGTAGTTTTTTGCATTTTCTGAAAACATTCAATAATGTATAGGTCTATACTATGAGAAAAAATATTTCAAGGAACAGAAATCCAACCAAATTTTTCAAAAACGCTGATATTTTGAAAAGAATTCTAGATTTGAATCAGAAACAAGAAAATGCATTCATTCAAGTATCGGAAACAACGAATAACGCTCAGTATAAGCAAATGATTGTTTTCCTAAAAAAAAGAAAAAAATTTCTTGTTGGAGTTGAACTACAAACAAAACACTTCACGTCTGTTCTTCAGACAAATAAATCGATTCTCGTTTCTTGTACTGGAAACTAATCACCACGACAGTTTCTCTAGTCTACTTAGTCTGGCAGATACACGCTCTCGTAGGTCATAAAGCAGAAAAAAAACCTCATAACCTGACAGTGTGACACTAACGTCTCGAAAATATATCCAATAAGTATCGGTAAGCGATCCCTCAGAGTGTGTCAGAACGATTATGTTTATTATTTCGGACGAATTTTAAACAAAGAACATCGGGGACCAAGAATGCGACCAAAAGTCACGCTCGAAGATCGATGAATGGACGAATGGGTTAAAAGTTATGGCTGCGGCTCAGATTTATGAGCGGGTAGCGGCCGGGGGGCTAGAGGGGACCATGTCGCTGGGAAGGAAAAATAATCCATAATTTTTCGAGATTGATAGGTACATGTATGTGTTTGAAATGTTTAGAGGATTCGGAGAATCGAATTTAATGGAATTGTTGACGTGGTCACATGTGGGATGGACTTTGTATTTCGTTTATGCGTGCTTGTTTTGTTTCTGGAGCGTGTAACTGTATGATATTTCAATTCGAAAATTGGTTTCAAGAAGCTTGTATATAAATGAAAAGGGTTATTCCAAATAAATGAGAGGCCATTCTAGGAAACATTTTTTGATATAGGAACAATTTTGTTACTTCTACCACTGGCATTGTTATCAGTTTGACGAAGTAAAACGAACTGTATTATTTTTAAGCAAAAAAAACCACGATGATATCATTAACTTTGGGAAGAAGCATTTCCATTTTTATATTTTTTCACTTGATAATTACGAAAAAATATCATGGCTCTGATCAAGCAATCCTCTTGTGTTTCTGAAATAATATTCCATAGAAGAATTTTAACCATCGCAACAAATTTCACTCGAATCGGATATCTTGTTGTGGAAATATAAGAATTTACTTTTCAATATTTCGATCATAGGCGTATCTAGCCGCAGTTTTCAGGGGGTGGCCGCGGCCCCTAGCAGTAAAAGTTTTTTTGTAATGCCTATACGTAGTTTTTGATTAGGATTTTTCAGGGGGGGGGGCAGAGGTTCATCAGGTGGGCCCGCCTCCCCCCTAAATACGCCAGTGATTCCGATTGAATTTTCAATGGTTTCTGTTGACATCATGGCCGAAAAAAATGATATGGCACTAGTTTCAGTAGAACGAGCGTTCAAAAAGGTGTGAAAAATTTTAATCAAAATAGTAAAAGTACGGCAGTTCACGAAAATGCTGAAGAAAGGATAGAGCAATTTGACATCAATCACACAAATTATGATGAATTGGATGAAATCAGATACTGCGTCACTGAAATACAACCACAAGATTTCAATAACATAGTTGAGAATTTCCTCGAAGGAGTAGATACGCATATGCCAGAAAATCATAGCGCTTCAAGCGTTACAATATTATATTGACTACGAGTATTAATCGCTGTCATCAATGAACTAGTTCAAATCAATTATAAACGAAACCTTTCGCTTTTCTGGCACAATAGCGAGAGAGAACGTTCCTGATTTTTTTGTTGTTGGGTAGGTTTGTCAGGAGTAGGATAAGCACGTGGAATCGCCTCATTCACCCTCTCGGTGTCCACTGTGACGATACTTGAGCAAGAGGTTCCTTGTTCGCTGCAGAAGCCGTAAAACTGGCCTAAATCTTGAGGAAATTGAGTGCCCATATTCGGAGAAGAGACACTGTCGCAAGAAAAAGTGTTTGCATGGCTTAAACAGTTCGTGGAGGGTCGTGATTGTGTTGAAAATGGGAGCCATGACCTCAGCGAGCAACATCAGCAGTGTTTGACGGCTCATTGAAGACGATAGACGTTGTACCACTTCTAAAATTGGAAGTGAGGTCGGGATAAGTTATGGGAGCACTTACTCCTTACTCACAGATGAGCAAGGGTACCGTAAGGGTTGCGCCAGGTGGGTTCCTCACCTTCTCACAGCTGACCAGAAATGGCATGAAACATGGGTGCACCACTACACCCTAGAATCTAAACAAGCGAGTAAGGAGTGGAGAGAACAACACGTTGCGCAGATGACGGAGGAACCTCTTGCTCAAACATCGTCACAGTGGACACCGAGAGGGTCGATGAGGCGATCCGACGACTCAACACCAAAAATCCAGAACGTTCTCCCTCCACTATTGTGCCTGAAAATTGAAAAGTCTCGTTAATATTTGATTTGCCCTCGTATTTATTAGAATATTCCGTCTTTGACTATGAAACGCATGCAGTTATTGTGAGCCAAACAAGCAATCAATCAATGTTTTCAAAATTAAATTCCCTGAAATATCCACAACAAAACCAAAAGAACTCATCGCCAATGTCCAGCAAGATTACTATCCGCCCTGCATCCCCACAAACCCAACAGTTCATAGTTGAAAGACCTCGTCCTCTTCAGTCTTCAAACTCCCTTTAGGTCTAAAGCGACCCATGTTCTAGGGTTGGAAGCGTTATATGCAAGCCACCGTTTATTATATCCATCAAACAATTTGGCGTCCTGTGTGAAACGACGGGAAGTTAGTCGTGGCGTCGGTGCAAGCCGAGACACGTGACCTTATTCTCCAAATTACCGTTGCCAACGTCGCCTCGTGTCTAAATTGTCTGCTGCCAGAATCATATCCTCCGTGAAAAATTACCGCCTCACTTTGAGGATAATAACTTTGTGGCTGTAGGAGGAAATATGCGATATCAGAGGGGTAGATGAGAGGAGCAATCTGGAATATCGCCATCTATGTGTTGGTAATTAATACTGTCTTGGTTGTGGTGCGCACGTTGCTGGAGATGAAAGGTTTTGATTCTTCGTTATATTCAGTTTATTAGACCTATTTCTGAAAGTATTTTCATTTTTACGAAGGAACTATTTTTTTCAAAGTGTTGCAGGAACAAGAATGATGTTCATATACCAATTCAATTACACTTGCATGCTAATACATCTAATTAAACGAACAGACCTCAAGATTCAATTAATCATACCTAATAACAAAAAAAACGATCAATTCGTAACGACAAAATTCACAAGATTTTGGAGGCCAATTCACAGGTCCAAAACGTGAAATTGGGCGGTCCTCTGAACGTATTTTTCAATAAATCGATTGTGGCACGAGCTGTGTGATATGTTGCGCCGTCTAATTGAACCACAGCTCTTAGACATCATGGTTGTTCAATTCAGGAATGAAAAGTTAGTATTCATGTCTCTATATATATGGAGAAACAAAATTCGCTTATAAAAATTGGGAACAACGGCAATCTCGTTTTGGGCCCATTCGACTAATCTACGCCTTGCTTGATGATCGTTTGGCTTAAATTCTTGCACGATTTGGATTTTGTGAGCACACAAACCAAGATCCCTATGCAAAATCTTCCATAAAGTGGATGAACACAGATCCAATTTGTGTGCTCGATGTAGGATGGACTCATTCGGGTCTTCCTCAGTGCTACGCTCTACACTAGCGATAGCGGCTTCCTCACGGCATCTCAGGAGATGCGAGTTATCAATAAGAGTAAACGTGGTACGAAAACGTTTCAGGGTTAATCGAACTATCTGCTCTGATGGACGATTTTGTGACGATAGAATGGACGTATTGCGCGATACGTATTCCGCACAGAACCATTATTTTCGAAATAAAATTACATTTTTTGCAAGCGTTGTTCAGGCGTGAGTCTATTCATGATGAATTGTCAAACCAAACTGAGAATAAATCACTTGACAGCTGTTAAATCGGTCGCCATCTTGAACAGTAATGCCAACTTGAAGTTCAATACCTCGAAAAAAACACTCGTTACTACTCCATTATACCAATGTTAACAGACACTTGCCTGGTTTTAGTAGAGGAGAGTGAGGCTTTCTAGTCCTGTTGCGATTCAGCAAATTTTCAGTTCAAACTATCCTTTCAAATTATAAGCAACGTGATTGAAATTACCCTACTGAAATGAAAAGAGTAGAGTATTTCTGTAAAAAAATATGCTAGTGAACTCTACCATTAACTCTACCACTGCCGTCCGGGCCTGACTGAGGATTTTTCTCTGTGCTCTTGTATCATACGCAAAAATGTAAGGTAACCGTTAAAATTTGCCTCTGCCTCTCTAATAATGTGAAATACACATGCTGTATTGTTTGATATACGGGGAATGTTATGTAACCAAATAGCCAAAGAATATAAATATCTACAACAATTCATTTCCTTATAAAGTCCAAATCTCATCTTCCCCACATCCTTCAAACCTACAATAATTCATTCAATCAACACGGAAGAAAAAACAAGATTAACCTTCCTAGCAGATAAAAAAACGCTACATACCAAAGATAAAATCTAATTAACGTGGTATGACTAACACTTTCAGATCTGCTTCTTCCTACGGGAACCTCAAGTTCCCAGATAGACCAGAGCCATACACCTTCTTGATTAAGATACCGCTAATCTGGCTATAAATTTTCCTTCCCGTCTGTCCTTAAGGCTCGAGTGGTTGAGGGCGCTCAATTTCTATCAGCGTCGACTTCAAAAGACAGCTTTATGACGGATGGAAACAAGCAAGATGATCCCTGTATTCCCACACTTCTTATCTGTAGTGTTTTGATGGGATACTAACGTCTTTTCTTTGGTGTATCTTGTTAACCCTTCAATATGTTGCACTTGGGATAATCGGTACCTTACATTTGGGTTTGATGTGATTATTAAGATAAAGATTTTTCCAATAAGAGGTGTTATTTTGATATTCGAAGAAAAATGCCTGTTTCAATATAAATATGATCGGATGTTTATTTCATTATAAAGAAGAAGCTATGCTGTTGATAGTAAATAGTAAATAACATTAGGCAAATGACCACCAAGACCAAGTTCACAGGACCATATCCTTCAAATGAAAGTTTTCTATAACCAAATCGCAAAGTGGCTGCCCTATGTCTTCGATAACCTCACGAATTCCATCTTTGAGGTCTTTAATCGACGCTCTGCTATTGGCATAGACCTTCTCTTTCTCGTGGCCCCAAAGGAAGAAGTCGCAAGGTGTTAAATCACAAAATCTCGGGGGCCAATTGTACTCACCTCTTCGAGAGATAACACGGTCCGGAAAATTTTCCGCAAAAGATCAATGGTTTCGTTGCTTGTATGGCACGCAGCGCCGTCTTGTTGAAAGTACACGTTGTCCAGATCAATACTATTCAATTTAAGCCATAAAAATCATCAATCATCTCTCGATAGCTCAATCCATTCAACGTAACTGTTGCTCCAGCCTCATTTTCGAGAAAGTAAGGTCCAATGACTCCGCCGGACCATAAACCGCACCAAACAGTCACACGTTGAGGAAAGACAGGTTTTCAACAATAATTCTTGGGTTTCCGAGTGCCAGTTGCTACAATTTTGCCTGTTGACGAAGCAACCGAAGTGGAGATGGGCCTCATCACTCAAGATGATTTTTCGATGGAATTCCGGATCATTTTCATGCATTTCATCGACCCAATCAGCAAAGACAAAACGTTGTTGATGATTCGCCAGCTTTAGTTCTTGTGTTAACTGAACTTTATGAGGCTTAAGACCCAAATCTTCATGCAAAATACGGTGTAATGTCGTTTGTCGAATGCCTAATTCCAAAGAAACGACGAGGAATGGACAACCCTGGGTTTTCTTCAACTCTTTCGGCTACTGCAGCAATATTCTTGGCTGTTCTTGAGCGACGTGCACAGGTTTTATTCTTCGCATCACTAACTTGTCCCAACAGCTCGAATTTTTCCACCATTTTCTTGATTGCGGTCGGACAAGGTGCTTCACGACGACCCAAAAATGTTCGAGTTTTACGAACCGTCTTTGCCAAATTTTCACTATTTCTATAGTGAATTCTAATAATTGCAATACGTTCTTGAAGCATGTATGGTTGCATGTTCATTAAAGGCGTAGTTTTTACTTGTCAAATATCAAAAATGACAGCTTCAAACGTGACATCTACCGAAATAGCGAGCTATTCAAAATAATACCTCTTATTGGAAAACCCTTTATTATTATAAGAGTAATACTTTTTTTCAAGACTAGAAATTCTCTGGAATGATCTGTTCACTGGTTCATTCTTCTTCTCTAATTCGCTCTCATTTTGACTATTCTATTTATATTTGCTCTTTGCTGAATTAACGTGTATAATTTGTTATTATATTATCACTATAATCATTCGAATCAGAAGCTTTGGCCCGTTCATTCGTAAAAGAGAAGTACCTATTCTATTCTGATTGTTTTGTTTGATAAATCCATGAATTCTGTGAATTTTTTATTTTTCATCGAATTATTCGTATTTAAGTGGGGCTTTCTCTCAATCTTCCTATCCATTCCAATCAATTCCAACCGCCACCAACATCGAAAATTCGCACAATACAACACCGCGAGAACGTTCCAACAACCCCACAACCGCCGATTACCCCTAACGAGGCACCCCTCACCTGCGACACCCAGATACGATCGAGTTGTCTACGAAAACAACCCCTAATTCATTCACGGCTACCGGAACCGATCGCACCCTCAAGAAATTAGCATTCGGCGAGGATGAAAGAAGTGCCGGAATTATTGATCTTTTGTGTTCGGTTAATAACTTCATGAAAGTTTAACAGTTCCGAAGAGCCGTCGAACAGATGATCAAAAATTCATATTCGGCATTATTGATGTGTCGGTTTTGCTATTGATAACTTGAAAAGTTGCACGGGCGGTTCTGCTAGTTTGGTTGTGCAAATACACTACTCAAACCTTCAGAGTAAATACCGTCATATGGTATACAGATGTACTGAAACCCAAGATGTCGCTGGAATATACGAGTCGAGAACCAAGTGTACAGCGACTATTGAAGTGTTTTTCAGGCAGAAATACTTGCCATCGAAGAGCGTAGGTGTAAACCTCAAAGGAAACTGTCAAGGGTGTGAAATGGTGATCCATTCTAACAGTCAAGCTGCAATCAAAGCACTGAATTCTTATGTCATCGACTCAAAGTGTGGGAGAAAACTCAATGAGGTAGGCAAGAACAAAAAGGTCTCGTTTGTCTGGGTTCCTGGTCACTCAAGAATCTAAGAAAGTGAAGTGGCTAACAAAGTAGCCAGCAAGGAAGCACAGACGCCACTTACTGCGGTATAGACATATATACCTTTGATAAAGAGTTTTTGGAGAAGGAAGAAACTGAAAGAGAAGTACTCTGGAGGAATCTTCCGAGAACAGACTAGTCCAAAAAGTTCCTGTAAAACTTTGAAACTGCAAGATCTGAGAAGTATTTGGAATTTTTCAGAATGATCATTCTTGGAAGATTTCTTGCTTCTTTTTCAGTTTCTTTCCTCTTCTCTTCTCCAAAAACTGTCACTTTCATATAGGTGCATTTGCCTACACCTGTAGGGTTCTGGGCCTATGCTCCCTTTCTGGCTAGTGTGTTGGCCTCTTCATTTTCTTTGATTCCTAAGTGACCATCAGGAACCCAGACTAAACAAAGTCATTTTCTTGCGCCCCTACATTAAGTTTTTTCGGAACTCCCATATTAGTTTGAATCGATCAGAATGGATCACTATGTCAAACACTTGATAGGAGGAGGGAGAAAAAGTCTAATACACCATATATTTTAACTCTTCATTTATTGTTTCATACAGGCTGACATGTTTCAGCTGCTATGCAATGCAATTCTCAAAGCCATAAGATGAATTAAATACAGAGTTATGTCAGATATGGAACGAAACCTTCAAACATTGTTTTCGAGTCAAGACAACATAAACTAGTGAAATACATAAAACCAAATGTTGAAATTTTTGTTGTCTTGACTCGAACATTGAAGTTTCCTTTCCATATCTGACGTAACTCTGTATTAATAATATGGCTTTGAAAATGGCATAGCAGCCGAAACATGTCATCCTGTATGAAATATTAAATGAAGAGTTAGAATTAAATGGTGTATTCAACTTTTGCACTCTCCTCCTGGATTCTACACCATGGGTTTCCGCGAATTTATAAACACTTGATAATTTCTTTCCAGGTTTCTATCTCGAAATTCTGATTTCTTTCTGAAAAATACTCGAATTTCAGCCTTACGATAGTGTACACTGTATACATTCGACGGTATTTACTTTGAAGTTTTGGGTAGTGTACTCCTTTTCTCGTGCTCACTTTTTTTATCATATAACATCACTAAGCCTTTGTTATTTGACGCTGCATCACTTCCAAACTGATGTTTAATCAGTTGATGCATGTTCTATTTGACAATGTTGTGATTTTGAACTGATGCGCTTCACTTCCAACTGATGTTGCTTTTTGACAAAATCAGTTTGATTTCCGTAATCACTCCAGTTCATCACAACAATATCATAACCTGACATTTTGATAAAAGTTTACAATTTACTTCTCAACATAACAGAATGTGAATTATTATCCTCGGTTTTCATGGCTAAGGCTAGTAATGAATAAGTAATATTAATTTAAGCATTTACTTCCGATCTATAGTCAATATTTTGATTTGGTACTCTGTTTTCAAACCTTATCGTTACGTTGATTGTCATCCGAAATAGTCATGTTCTATTTGTCAAAATCACTTCAACACCTACAATCCTCACCTGTGACATCCAGATACGATAGAGTTGTCTACGAAAACAACCCCTAATTCTATCCGATCTCACCCTCAAGAAATTAGCATTCGGCGAGAATGAAAGAAGTGCCGGAATTATTGATCTTTTGTGTTCGGTTAATAACTTCATGAAAGTTTAACAGTTCCGAAGAGGCGCCGAACCGATGAAAAATTCATATTTGGCATTGTTGATGTGTCGGTTTCGCTCTTGATAACGTCGAATCTAGACTTGAGAAGTTGCACGGGCGGTTCTGCAAGTTTGGTTATGCGTTTCCGTTCCTTTTATGATAATTGGCGTGTTAGGCAACTGTCATTTCGAAGAATCGAATTGTGGGAAATATTTATTTTGTTGGATCGGGATTATGTCATAATTGTTGCGACATCTCGCTTGTTGATAAGCTGGGTTTGTTGCTGATCTGTTTGATGGGAATTTTATATTCCCATTTGCATTTAATATATATCAATCCACCTATATTAATTTTTGCCATGATAATACAGGGTCTTTATAAATGATTGTAACAGCGCAGTTGGCTTTGGATTGCAGAATAACAATCTCTAACCAATCAGAGCATGGCATGATTATAGAATTCTGTGGTTTGCATAATCCAAAGCCAACTGCGCTGTTACAATCATTTATAGAGACCCTGTATGTAGTGGGACTAATGGGTCTATCTATCGGGTGTCCCAAGGTGAGTGGCCTATAAGATTATTATGGAAACTAATGAAGATTTTTTTTGAGCCATCCTGTATAACTGACAACTATAATTCAAAGCAGTGACATAGATCAGATCAATATCTAATGACTTGCTAAATTTCTGACTTACATCTCAAATATTGAGCGAACTAGAGACATTTTCTAACACACCAATTTGATCTAATAGGCCGTTCACCGATATATCTTCAATTTGGTTAGGTTAGGTTAGTTTCCATTTGCATTCAAGATAATATCTTGAATAATAAAGGGTTTTCCAATAAGAGGAGTTATTTTGAATGGTCCGCTATTTCGGTAGATGTTACGTTTGAAGCTGTCATTTTTCGACATTTGACCAGTATAAACTACGCCATTATTAAAAATGAAACGATACACGCTTCAAGAACGCATTGAAATTATTAAAATTCAGTATAAAATAATGAAAATTTGGCAAAGACAGTTCCTAAAACTCGAACATTTTTAGGTCGTAGTGAAGCACCTTGTCGGACCGCAATAAAGAAATTGGAGGAATAATTCGAGTTGTTGGGACAAGTTAGTGATGTGAAGAATAAACCCATGCACGTCGCTCAAGAACACCAAGAATATTGCTTCTGTAGCCGAAAGTGTTGAAGAAAACCTAGGTTTGTACATTCCCCGTCGTTCTTTGGAATTAAGCATTCCACAAACCTCATTACACCGTATTTTGTATAAATTTTTGGGTCCTCAGGCTTATAAAGTTCAGTGAACACAATAACTCAAGCCGGCCGATAATCAACAACTTGGTGACCTTGCTGATTGGGTAGTTGAAATGCATGAAAATGATCTGGAATTCCATCGAAAAAACATCTAGAGTGATGAGGCTCATTTCCACCTCCGTAGCTTCGTCAACAAGCAAAATTGTCGCATCAGGGGCTCGGAAAACCCAAGAGTTATTGTTAAAAAACCTCTCTATCCTCAACGCGTGACTGTTTGTTCGGCAAAGTCATTGGACCTTACTTTTTCGAAAATGAGGCTACAGTTACGGTGAATGGATTGCGCTATCGAGAGATGATTAATGATTTTTTATGACCGAAATTGGAAAGTATCGATCTGGACAACGTTTACTTTGAACAAGACGGCGCTACGTGCCACACAAGCAACGAAACCAATGATCTTTTGCTAAAAAAGTTGCCAGATCGTGTTACCTTTCGAAGAGGTTATCACAATTGGCCACCGAGATCTTGTGATTTTATTATTATTATTATTATTACATCAGATTTTGGATTGAGAACATGGGTTCTATAAAATCCAATACATATACAGAATATTTGACAAGGCATACAAGCAACTGCGTACTAGGAGAATGCATGTGTATGGGTTTTTAAATGAAGTGATAAGAAAAACATTCGAAATAACCAGAAAAATGAACATTTTGAGGAAAAGAAAGGATCTTGTAGTGTAATTAACCAAAATTAGATATTGTCATAACGGTTCTTGAAAGTGTCAATTGATGGGGCATTCACAACATTGGGTGGCAGGGAATTCCAGCAATCAAAAACTATGTTGGGGAGGAAATTTCTCCTTGCAGAGAACTGAACCTCTCCTTCCTCATCTTCAAGTTGTGGCCGCGCAACCGGTTTAAACAGAAAAGATGTCTAAACAGAGAAGATGCGATAAATCGTAGTTGATAAAGTTGTTGAGGATACGAAAAGTCATGATGAGGTCGCCTCGAAGTTTGCGCCGCTCAAAGGTTTCGAGGTTTACCATAGGCAAACGCCGATCCTAGGAAGGTTTCACTCGTCCAAATGACATACGCGTGGCGGATCTCTGTACGGCCTCCAGCAAACAGCTATCGCGAACTAGACTGGCACTCCACACAGGTTCCGCGAACTCCAATATTGGTCTTACCTAGGTTGTGAAAAGCTTGGTTGATGTGGAGAATCACAACCGAGAAAAAGATTTACGCAGGAGATATAATGATGCATCAACCTTTCTGCATACCGCAGTTATATGCTTAGACCAGGTCAAATTACTCGTCACCACCACTCCCAAGTCGACATTGGAGTCGACACTCGATAAGGTAATATCTAATATCATCAATTGTATACCGGAGTTTTGGGTTTGATCTCTCGATATGCAGCACAACTCATTTAACACCTTGCGACTTCTTCCTTTGGGCCACGTGAAAGAGAAGGTCTACGCCAATATATTACACTGAAAGGAATGCAGAACTGACAGCAACGTTGCCGTCACATCACGAAAATGTGTGGATCGACCTTTAGTGTACTGATATTGTTAATTAGCTTGTATATTAATGTCGCATCGAAGGGCTTCTTTCTCATTGAAACGCATATTATTCTTTCTATACATCTATCTATGAGTACAATCCTCAAACAGGATATAGAATAATTCCACCAATCCCCCAATTCACAAACTCCTGGCCCAATTTTCCCTATCTCATTTAACAGAACCAAACACAAAAGCGAGATTCAGTTCACACAGCCACGCTCGTCGCCAGAAATCTGCAAATACGTCATTTAATCCGAAATCGACATTCGTGCGAGATAAACATAGAGCAGGACGTGGAACACCGAGCATAATGAACATATCAAACACAGAATTGACAGTAAATCTCATCTTGTTCTTTCTTCTTCTCCCTCACGTTCGAACCGAAACGGCCATCCTTGTCCGATTTCGGCAGATGTTTTTCGGCTTTATCCTTCTGGAAACGCGTGCGCGTGCTGGCTTAAATGGTATCTATTAAGAATGGATTGAATGAAGACATCTGAACTGTTGGTGAATGCCAATGGTTAGGCTGGGAGGGTGTTGAATGATGATTTGGTCGATTGGAAGTAGAGTAATGTGGGACAAGTTATGATAGATGAATATGATTTGTATGCCGTTGAAATCAGGTTCTATCGGGATCATTACTGTGATGATCTGTTTTTGATGACAGGCTAGGATTTGGTGACGAAGTTGGCAATAGCGTTTATGCTGATTTGGAATCTCTTTTGGAAGTCTATGTAACCCTTTTTACATGCATTGAACTTGAAACTAGAGGATAATGAAGGGCAACGTCTAACTTCAACATGGAATGTTTAATGTATAGTCAGAAGCATTTTCTCCTTAGTGCATTTTGACATAAGTTTGTCACACGTTTTTTATCATTATTCCGAAATCGAATTCGATATTTAGGATGAAATACCACTATTTAAATATTTGGGAGATGATTACCCTTCAGTAGGGTCCTGTAGCGGTCTTAGAAGAAAAGGAGATTCAAAACATCATCACTTGGAAGGCCCGACCTGGTTTGAAACACCTTCCTGGACCAAAAGCAAGAATTAAGTATTTTGTATCTGAACATTGGAGGTATTTATTGGAATAGTTTTAAGTTCCAATTTTGTGAAAACGGCGAGGCAGGGTTTTTTCTACTGAGGTTTTTTTCCTGTGCTCTGGTATCATACGCCAAAATAGTATGGTACCCCGTTTTGCACAAATCTCAGCTAGGTTATTTTCGGTTCCATGTATTGTATTTTGTGAGCTCTCAATTCAAAAGAATAGTAGTAGTAGTGCATATTGAATAATCTAAATATTTTGAGGAATATTTGTCCTATTCTACTCATCTAAATAATTTGTTCATGTCTATGCAAAATAAACTAATATGATAAGTTCTGAAACGAACTGGGGTGAAAGCTATAGTGATTGACACCTTAAGGGGGTGGATACTTTCAGTAGATGAATTCGGTTCCTTATTTCACTGTAGCACCATGGTTATTATTACAAAACTATAGTTGAATGCTTCTGGTATCGTATTACCTTCAAACTTTCGATAAATATCGATTGAATATTCGAGGAGACACCAATTTCGTCGAAATTACATATTTGATAGTCATTGACATACTTCGATAGTAATTGACACCCAGTATGATAGTCATTGACATGATTCCATCTCAATTTTGCATCAATTTTGATTATGATATCATACTGCTTTCTCTCACTCATTAGACAATGCTCTTCCATATAAACAAAGAAATAACAAAAAGTATTAATGTCAATGTCATCTGATAGCATTTATTGCTACTTTTGATACATCGGTATCATCTTATCATCATCTTGTACAAGAAGTAACTGTTATTTGAAAACGTCGGTAAATGCATTCAAATGAACCTAATGGAGATGAGAAGAACAGTATAGTTGTCCTTCAAGACTGCTAGAATTTCGAAGTCAATATACAGTGGAACTTCCCAATAGCGAACGTCTGTATAACAAATTTCGTTCAAGACATAGCACCTTGAATCCAATTTCCATGTTGAAAACATCCTCTAAAACGAAAATTTTGTCTATAACGAAATAATCCAAGAACAAGAACATAACTCTTTGAATGGGTATTGGTAAGAAGGTATAAGGGTGGTTTTTTTTCCATTATTTTTCCGGCGTAGGTAATATATCCCGACCATAAACTAAAACATTACGGCGGGCAGATAGATCCTTCCGTAACGTTGGATTCAGCTGGAAATTTGATAATGACGTTTACTTTGAATGATTTCTTTAATGTTGATGTTAAATTGTAATAAATGAACTTCCAACTGAAAAAAACATGTCAAACAGTGTCAAATGCGGTTCTCGAAATCACTACGATAGCAGTGATGATACCGACAGCGTTGATTTGGAGGGGCAACCGGCCGACAAACCAAATCGTGTAGACGTACTCCATGACTCTAAAACGTGTCGTCTCGCTTTCCGTCCATTGAAGGGGTTCCGGAAAATATTTTTGAATCTTTGGGACAATGCCAAGTTTTTTTATGAGTATAAATGATTTTTAATTGTACCACTCAGGCAAAAATTACAAATTATTTGCTCAAAAAATTGGAAATAGATATGTATTGTATACGTAGGTACCTACATAAAATGCCTATAAGCTATAAGAAATGCACTTACACACCTTTTCGATTATGTATATGAATTCACAATGAAAAATGCAATCGCTTGTTTCGATACTTATCACTATGAAGAAACTTCTGATGCATAACGAAATTGCTGTACCGAGTTTTTCACTATAATTTGACCCCCCCTTTAACTTTGTTACTAAAGGAGATACAAAAAAATGTTTCGTATAAAAGTTTCACGAAATCAACTGAGGTTTTTTGATATGACTGCACAAACTGAAATATATACAGGGTGGCCAACATATTGATGACAACTTCATTTTTTCAAATGGAACACCCTGTATATTTTCCATATTTGGTTATCTCTTTTTCCCCTGATTTCGAATATGTAACATAATGTTGGTCTATCTTTCTTATTCTGAGCACCACAGAGTTTCAAATTTCAAGAACCATCAGGCATAGCGTTTTGGAAGTTCGTGAATATTTGAGTGGCCAATTTGATCTTTGGATTAGTAATGGCGCACCCATTTTATGTCCACCAAATAGTCCCGATTCAACACCGTTGGACACGTTTTTATAGCCGTTCCTGAAGGAAAAAATTTACTTCAGCCATAATGATAATAATCAATGAAAGCGGAGAATAATATTAATGATATAAAATAAACCAATATTAAACCCATAATTCGGAACTAATCCCGTCAACGCACATAAAATAATGATAATATTGTAATGATTAAAAACAAATTTTGAAGCTTTAATTTCTAACTTGAATCAGAGCCATAATTATGCTATCAAAAATAATCTGAACAAATTGAGGCAACGCAACGATAGGATTGAATGACGGTGGTCATTTTGAGCAATTTCTTTAGTTGATGTTATTCTTATCATACTATACCATAGTTTATTATTTTTCATTGGTTAAGTAAGTAAGTATTCATTCTAAAATAATACTTTTAAGTAGATTGTTTGGATATAAAGAATTTCGTAGGTATTTCACATATTTTTTTATTCGGTGTCATCATTTCAAAACTTTGAAACTCCGAAAATTGAAGAGACACATCCACATACGCATTTATATTCGAGATCAGGAGGAAATAGCATATCAAAAAAAAGGAGGAATATACAGGACAGGGTGTCCCATTTGAAAAAATATAGTTGCATTCAATGTTGTTCACCCTGTATATCTTCCCATTGACGTTATTGTAACTCCAAAAATGAGCATTTTCAGTAAACGCACTCTGCCACTTGTAAAATGATTACAGATCTTGGCAGGTGGTTCTTAAAATTTGAAACTCTGTGGTTCTCAGAATAAAAGAGATAGACCAACATATGTTACATATTCGAAATCAGGGGAAAAAGAGCTAGCCAAAAATGGAAAAATATACAGGGTGTTCCATTTGAAAAAATGAAGTTGCCATCAATATGTTGGCCACCCTGTATATATTTCAGTTTCTGGACTCATATAAAAAAACCTCAGTTGATTTCGTGAAACTTTTATACGAAACATTTTTTTGTATCCTCTTTAGTAACAAAGTTAAAGGGGGGGTCAAATTATAGTGAAAAACCCGGTACAACGAAATTTTTTCGGATTTAGCGATTTCGTTATAAGGAAGTTCCACACGAAAATGTGCCGAAAAATCTTCATTAACTGACCAGATAGCCTTCAGAATTATATCAGACCAATAATTCCGATTTCAACTAACAACCAAATCTAACAACAGCTCTTCCTAATCCACTAATAGTCCTTCCTAACGACCTCCCAGATTTACGCTAGATATCGCAAATGAACTTTTTTTTTCGATGTTGTAAGTGAAAAACGATTCTCGTGCTGCACGAGCAACACCCGGCTAAGGATAAGACCTAGCACCGGAAATAGGACTGTCAAGGAACCGGAAGAAGGCGCGGAACAGCCTTTTACGATCTGTCTGTCTATCAGAAGGGCACGCGTCTTCAGTTTGATATCTGCAAGCGGTGGCAGATGGATGATCGGATTGTTAAGACGTTTTTGCCTTGTGCGATGTAACCCGATGATGTTTGGGTGTATGGCATCGAAGGTGGCATTGTACCGTTCTGCGATTAAGGAATCATATGGGGGTTTGCAGTGGTTAACATCTGCCTGGCTGTTCGATGATACTTTGTGAATTATTATTTATTCAGATTAGGATATCAAGAGTACAGTTTTCGACTCAAGACTTCTACGGAGATGCAGATTGCAGATAGATTGAGTGATCTTCGAAATGAAGATTTGATCAACTTATTTATTTTTTATTCATTTATCAACATGAACTACAAATCAAATAAGTTGTTATTATAGTCGCTATTTCATCAATAAAAATACAAATTATCCATATCAACACTGTTTACATACCTCAAAGGTGCTTTTTAACAAGGATTTAAAAAGATTTAGGTTTCTACATTCTTTAAAGGGGAGGGAGTTGAATTTTGTTATTCTGGAGTAGATAGGAGCCTTTTTGCCTAATTAAGTGCGAGTTTTTCTTCAAATAATATTTGTTTCTATTTCTAGTGTTCAGATTATGTACATCTCTTACTTGTTTCATTAAGTTTTCACTTTCAGTAAGATGATTTTTCATTTTGTGAATAGGTTTACATTGATTTAATGTCATCAGTTCTTCAAACTTCAGAAATTTCACCGTCTTATACAGTTCAGAAGATGGGGTATCATAAGGCAAGTTGTATAATGATTTCAAACACTTGTTCTACAAACGATGTACACGATTCAGATTGATTACCCCAAATTACAGACAGATAGCACAACACTGACTGTATATGAGCTGAATATATACTCTCTCTTGCTTCTTTCGAGCTACCTAACCTAACCTAAAGCATCTATGATGATGCAGATTGCAGATTTAACTGATTTTCAGAATGAAGATTCGACCAAGCTTTTTCGATCTACCTTACCTAACCTAACCAAACCTAACCTACACCTTCTAAGGAAGTGCAGATAGGAGATAGATTATCTGATCAAATTGAAGATTTGGCCAACTGCATTCCATGTACAGTGACGGAAACCGAATTGTGAACGATTTTAGTAAACTAAAGGGTTTTCCATTTTTGCAATAAGAGGTGTTATTTTGATATTCAAAGAAAAATGCCATTTTTCAATATAAATGATCGGATGTTTATATCATTATAAAGAAGAAGCTATGCTGTTAACAGTGGAAATTAACATCAGGCAAATGACCACCACGACCACGCTTACAGCCGTATCCTTTCAATGAAATTTTCTATAGCCAAATCGCAAAGTAGTTGTCCTATGTCCTCGATAGCCTCACGAATTCCATCTTTGAGGTCTTGCATCGACGCTGGGCAGTTGGCGTAGACTTTCTCTTTCACGTGACCCCAAGGGAAAAAGTCGCAAGGTGTTAAATCACAAGATATCGGTGGCCAATTGTGATCACCTATTCGAGAGATAACACAGTCCGGAAACTTTTCAAGACACGACGTTGTTGATGATCGGCCGGCTTGAGTTCTTCTATTAACTGAACTTTATAAGCCGTGAGACCCAAAATTTATGCAAAATACGGGGCAATGACGTTTGTGGAATGCCTAATTTCAAAGAAAGACGAGGAATGGACAAACCTGGGTTTTCTTCAACACTTTCGGCTACAGCAGCAATATTCTCGGCTGTTTTTGGGCGACGTGCAAGGGTTTTATTCCTCACATCACTAACTTGTCCCAACTGCTCGAATTTTTCCACCAGTTTTACGAACCGTCTCTGCTAAATTTTTACCATTTTATAGTAAATTTTAATAATTTCAATGCATTCTTGAAGCCAATTGTCAAATTTCAAAAAATTTCAGCTTCAAACGTGACAGTGACGTGACTTGTTCAGCCTACTTGAAAACTTGGGAGTGACAGTATCCCGTAGTATCAAAAACTAGAACTCTAGAACTGTAAAGGTGATTCTCTAGCTTAACCATTTCAAGAAAAGTTACGTAAAAGGTCAGCGAAGAACAACAGCAAAATAAAAAATTTTGCCTTGAGTGTTGGACATATGAAATAGTGTACTGTTTAGTATTGTTTTACCCCATCAGTGAACGTCTTCAAATCGAGAGATGACTCATGGTTTAATCAACGTTTGTTTACACGACACATTTAATTTTATTTTGTTTTTAGTGATAAGGTTCGAATGGTTTATGGGTTTATTGGAATCGGTTTGTAATTCTTATTTCTGTATCTTGACGATTATGTGTTATAGTTGCTCTTTTATTCATTACTATTCTTCTGAGCTTTATAGATTATTATCTTAGCTCTTTATAATTTTGTTATAATATTAAATCTACTCATTCTGGTTGTTCATAATGTTATTCCTTCTATAGAGGAAAATCTCACAATCATTTCTAAGGGTCACAAAGGTTCTAGGAATATATTTCGGTATTATCTAGGTATATGTTAGTAATTTAGTTTTAATGGTCGCTGTTTGTTTCAAGCAAGCCATAAGAAACGTACCTTTCATTATGAATGTTACTCCTCCTAGGTACTTATTATTGCTGATAAATACTGAACGTATATGAAGCATAAAAAATACTCACTGACTGCAAGCTTTTTTCTCAACATTAGGTATTTGTGAATCCTATACTAACGCACTACCAACTTCGACCTATCCAATACGTAAACTGACCAATTTTCATCGAAATTGTCTATGAAAGACATTCGGAAGTTACTAATAACCCGATAACTTCCCAATATAAATCACTGGAAAAGATATGAAAACATGTATTAATGAGTAATTGCAGATAATGCTCGCTAAAGGACCATCGAAGTTATAAAAGAATGCCGTCTATCAGCATTTCATTATTGAGAACAGACAATGAGACTTCATGAACAGCTTCGCACTTTCCTTATTCTTTTTCTTATCGCTAGATAAAGT
The DNA here is from genome assembly GCA_013421045.1 of Propylea japonica. Classification (NCBI taxonomy): domain Eukaryota; kingdom Metazoa; phylum Arthropoda; class Insecta; order Coleoptera; family Coccinellidae; genus Propylea; species Propylea japonica. The sequence goes on along the minus strand of CM024248.1, from coordinate 193,717 downwards.
CTGGGTCATTCTTTGGGAAGTTCCATTTTTCCGGGTGTTAGTTTGTCACTTCCTTGGACTACGAGATATAGTCTGGAGTTAAGAGCGAGCGTATCTCTTTTGCCATTTATTTTCATTGTCAATGTATGTCATTGAGGAAGAAGTTGTTGTTATACAGTGTGTTTGGTCATGACTTAGCGATAATTTAAGGGCATCAAATATACCTAATTTTATCGACAAAAACATCCATATTGGGGAGTTTACCACCTCAGTTTTGGAGAAGCTCCCTTTTTAAATTCACTTTTTTAGTTTAGTTGACCCTTCCTAATAATATCGATATCTTTGGACATAAAGGTCCTACAGATTTGGAAAAATGTTTTTTGAAAGATGATACTACCGCCTTTTATTGAAGTGGAACAATATGAAAACATATAACTTGAAAATGTTGTAAAAAAATTCTTTTAAAAAATTTTAGTGAAAAAATTTACTGATTTTCTTAGTAATTCGCAATAGTACAAGATCTAGTACATTGAAGTATAATTTTTTCTTAATGAGCTAACACGCAAGGATATTAGCTACAAAGCGATACCAACATAATTTCTGTAAGTTACATATTTAGAATGTAATTGCTGTTAGAACATGACCCTTATGGAAATTGATAAATAAAAAAAACCTCAGTACCGTACTTTCGATCATTTTTAATGATCAATCAAACAAATTGGTCATAAAAAATGCTCAAAATGGCCGCCTCTGCTCTGTAGACAGGCAGTGGCCTTCATGACGACCTGTCTTGTGTCTTTTGCTCGCGTCAGTGATCATGTTCGAGCAGCAATAACTCTCAAATCATGTAACTTACAGAAATGATGTACTTGTTTTTTTGTAGCTAATATCCTTGCGTGTTGAATCATTGAAAAAAAATTATACTTCAATGTGCCAGTTCTTGTACTATTGTGGATTTACTAGGAAAAGCAGTACATATTTTTACTAAAACTTTTATAGAGAATTTTTTATGGCGTTTTCAAGTTGAATGTTTGTATATTGTTATACTTCAATGAAAGGTGGTAGTATCGTCTTTCAAAAACATTTTTTAACATCTGTAGGATCTTTATTTCCAAAGAAATCGATGTTGTTTGGAAGGGTCAACGAAAATGAAAAAGTAAATTTCAAATGTGGGCTACTCCAAAATTAAGGGGTAAACTCTCAAAGTTGGGTGTTTTTTCGATAATATTAGGTATGTTTGATGCCCTTAAATTATCGCTAAGTCATGACCAAAAACACTGTATACCAATTTCCGTCACCTCAAAATATGAGGAAGGTTTAACGTATACCAGTTCGTTTTCGGAGTAATGACAGTCATAGAACTGACAACAATCATTTGGAGTCTTGAATCCTTAAGGCCATTGAAGGAAATGAGAAAGCTGATGACCTTGGAAAAGAGAATCAGACATTGAGGGTGTTTCAAATCGCATGGTTTCTTCAAGATTGAATAAAATAATATAGAGATGGAGCACTCAATTCGTCTGGGTGTTTTTACATTTAAGAACTGTGATGTATGACATTCATAAAAATGGCTTTGGAGACGAATCACAATCGAGTATAGGTAAATTTTATTTAATTATTTTGTGAAAATTAGCGTTCTATAAAAAGTATTTTTAGAAAATTCCGCTGATTTTAGTGATTTTATGGTTTACATAATCGTCTATCAGAAAGCATTAATGGTCGAATCTCAGAGTAAAAAGTGAACTTCTTACTCAGAGGGTCGAATCAAGAGAGCGGTTCGATGGCAGATCGAAGAAGTGCAAGAAAATAGTGATTTGATTTGTGAGAAAGCCTCAATTACATCAAAATTTCATCGAAAATTTAAACAAAAGAGTGGACGTTTGTAGAGATGCGAGAAGGCCATTGGGCAGATATAATTTTAAGTACATAAATTACATAACTGATTCTTTAATTATTAATCAGTTTTTTCAAAATGAATGCAAATTATATTTTCATATCATTATCGAAGAAAACAGCGCAATATGAAATACCCTTTAAATTGTCACGCTTACTTCATTCGGCAGTATGACATCAAAACCAAATTATATGAAACTGAATCGAAATATGGCTTCGAATCTGCTGAAGAGAGCTTTTTTACCCGGAACTAAATATTCTAACAGCAGATCAGATACAACAATTTTTGGCACATAATTCGAAAATCTTATATTTATTCGATAGAAATAATGTTTAAGTTAGTTGTTTGTTTGGAGTTCGGCTTATCTTCAGACTCTTTTCCCGAAAGCATGTAAAAGTCATCGTCATTCCATCTGTCTTAATTTCACGAGATATTTGGCATAATTCCTGGTCAAACACCCCCTGTATTAATCTTTTCGGTGAAACTAAATATCCTTTGCGGTTTTCTTCGGCATAATGATCTCTAAACGTTGTAAAACACGGTTTTTGTCAAGCCGCCAAAGAGAGAAACTCCCACACGTGTGGTGAGGGCTTAACACCAGGGTGTTAAGAGGTAATTGGAGATATCGGTGTTCAAAATTTTACCGAATTGGTTTTTCGAACATAAACAACTTTTATTAATATGTTAGATATTTCGGTCTTTTTGATTTGTCACATGGATAGTTTGGGAGTTGGGGTGGTTTCTCACAGAGATAAGGGGATTAGTGACCAAGGGAAAAATTGATGGTTCATAAAATGAAAATGCTAGGTTTTCTGTTAAAATTGTCCCATAAAAATGGTTTATTCCAATAAAAAAACGAAACGTTTTTCAAGTTAGTTCATAATGATAATTACCTATTAGACGTATTTGAAGTAGTAGTGAATATTTCGTTCTGAAATTTGAGGTGGTGCCTAGGGGATGAAAAAACTCCTCGCCTAATAGATTTTCAACACTACAGTATCACCACATCTTTCTTAAACGTATATCTCCTTCCTTATTTCAAATGGAACTACCTATATTTTCCTTATGTATCGATTCAATACCCAAATTTGCAGTATCACTTATTTGAAAAATTTCTCTGCCATGCACTGTTGCCAAGTTATGCACAAATTCTTGAAATTTTAGACATCTGCAAGGCCAGTTCGGGAATATATCGCAATATCTCTTTTTTTCGGCTCAATATTCGAAAATTACAGACATTTGGGCAAAACGATATAGCACTCGTTTAACCCTAGATAACGGGACTTGTTTCAAAACACGTCATTGCGGGACTATCGTGAATTTTACGACGGTCGTGAAAATATTCATTTTACGAAAAATCTTCAGAGAAAAACTCACGAAAAGTGCTAAAAATTCTTTATTAGAAAATGTGAAACCAAAATATAACACAAAAATTTGAATTTCTTTTCATCATCGCTGCATTTTTTGCAAATTTGTCTGCGGTGCTCCCCACATAACGGATGTCCACATTGTCCACAATAACTTGTAGTCATCCTTCTTTTTTTACTAGGCAATAGAAACAAGTTTTGCGCTTCTTTTTCTGAGGAATTGCAGTTTTTGAATCATTTTGAATATTCAGAATTAGACCAATATCTTGGCGGATATTTCGCCTCAAAGTTGGAGTCGATAATCTTCTTCTCATCCATGGCTCAGCAAGGCGACAACTCAAATCTATCATATACTGGTATCATGAAAGAGGTTTCCATTCCCTCCTCAAAGTATTTGTTGAATAAAACACAAAAGAAGGTGATGCAGGCCATACTTATTTATATTTATTTCCCTCCATAATTTTTCGAATTTCTTATTCTAATTCTGCCTGAGATAAAGGCTGTTTTGAAGCCATTCTGTTGAAACAACATATCTTGAAAATGTTATACGTGAAAAAAATATAAATAATAACTTACATTTCTCCTAATTATAAAATTGATGTTCACAAATATGAAATCAGAAAAAAACTCGAGAGAAAAACTAACCAACCTAAATACGGGACTATCGTAAAATTAACGAATACTGGGTCAAAATCGGCAATTCAACTGGAAATAATTCGATGTTTTTTATACTAAAGCCTAGCTGGCAACAAAATAGGAAGGTACTGAGAGTTTTGCCCCGTTGCGGTATCCGGAAGCAAACGAAATATCACGACAAATATTGACCAACGTAAATTTTACGAATGTCCCGTTTCTAGGGTTGAGTAGAACGAGCGCTCAAAATGAGTGGCAATCTCGTTTTACGCTAATTCTTTATTTCGGATAGTTTTCGGATAAGATTTTTCGTTGTTTATAGACATGATCTATTGTAATAATACTTCGTTATTTTAAGTTTAATCATCGGAATGAATTCTATGGTTGAGGTAACAAAAATTGAGTCAGGATTACAGAAAGCCAAAACTGTTTCCGGAATATCTTTCCAGTCATTGTTGCTAAATATGGGTAAAGCTTATTGAACGTTCTTCATGAAGTATATCAGAGAGGCCAATAAGGTATTTCAAAACCTTTTCTAACCTTATGTCACAGACATGTATGCGAAATAATACACACGATATTTAACAGAAGAAGCTCATAGAACCCCAAGATCATCCTCAAACCATTTCCCCATACAGCACCACCATCAAAAGTCAAAAAAGCACAGATAACGCACGATCAAACAATGGCACATTGCCTAATTTCGACCGTAAATCGTTTGGACGCTCAGCGATGCATATAAAGTCATCTATGTTCCCGTTTGACACGGGTACGTCCCGATTGTATTCACAGAAAGGCCAGGTGTTTCCCCTGAATAGAGATGCGAGATAACCTATGCGGATCAGGCCCCTTCGGGCTTGTTGTCAGATTTGTACAACATAATATACGGCTTATGATGATGTCTACGCCGCTTGCTGACTACTGTATTTATGTACGGTTGAAATGCTTGAAAAAAGGCAATGAAAATAAATGATGTTTCATTGTCTAGTTTTTGGTTGTATTGTGGCGATGATAGTGTCGTTTTGATATCTATCTTCTCCCCTTGTTTTGTTCGTTTTAGATTGGCTGATAGGATGCACGAAGTTTGGATTTTGAGGTCTGTTTTGGGGGGTTGAAGTTGACAAACTTAATTTCTTTCATTTCTGAAAAACTTTTTAGATTTTGACTCCGAGTCTCTGAAACAGAAATGATTAAAAAAATTTTGAATAAGATGAAGTGCTCCTCCGAAAATCTTTGAACTTATTTATCAGGAGCAAATTGGTTTTGAAATAATTGTTGCTCTACAGTGAAATAAATGAAAAGGATAATCTAACGTTTTGGTGTCTATATCATACACCTTTTTCAGACAAACTTGTAAAATCTTCGGAATCGTGTGTTTTTTCATGTGCAAATCTAGAGATAACAAAGTGAGTCCGAAATAGACTGCAAATGAAAAAACACACAATTCCGAAGATTTTACAAGTTTGTCTGAAGAAGGTGTCTGATATAGACACCGAAACGTTACATTATCCTTTTATTTCATTCCCTTTTTTAGTTTTACTGTTAGGCATCAATTTTTTCAAAACCAATTTGATCCTGACAAATTAATGCAAGGATTTACGCAAGATCATTCCATTTTAATTGAAAAATTTTTAATTATTTCTGTTCCAGAGTCTGGGAGTGAAAACCAAAAAAGTTTTTCAGAAAAAAATGTACTGTCTTCCTAAGCACAGGACGTATAATTTTGGGAAAAATTTCGATTTTCTCCACATTTCATAATTATTGATAGTGTTCAACTTTTCAATCGGTGATTTCCATTATTGTTTTCGAAAGAATTGTTGAGAAGCAATTTAGCTACATTAAATTACTTATGTAATGTTTTGTTAAGTTTCGGTTATCATTCTATTTCCTTTACGTGCTGGTTTATGTTACTGTTTTTCTTCTTCTTTTATTGTAACCTCGCCGCATTTGATAGTTGATAGTTTAAAAGGGGTTCACTGCGACCTCAAGGTCTATTGTGCCCCCTTACAGAGCTGTTCTGACTACACCCTTTACAGCTCGCCTTCCAGTTCCGGAGATATGATGAAATCCTATATCTGTGAATGCTTCAACGAGGCTAGTTCCTCACTCTTACAAGTTTCTTATTCTCTCCTTAGGCTCGCAATGCCAAAGCATTCCGTGACTAGGTGAATAAGGGTTTCTTCCTCCTCCCCACAGAACCTACACTCGTCAGTGTCCAACAATCCCATCCTCATTAGGTGCTTCCTAAGGCGACAGTGTCCTGTAAGAAAGCCAGTGAGGAGGTATAATTGTTTCTTACCAAGATCCAGATATTTTTTGGATCTTACTGTTTCAATGTTCCGAAGGAACTTAGGGGAATGATCCGTCCCTGGGATATTCCGCCAGAGCTGTTCCCTCTCGGCTTTCTCCTTCTCCAGAAACTCCTTCTTATAGGAAGGAAGGAAGTGTGGGGAGCCTGGTTGTAACGTGATTTACGTTGGAAGAAGTGGTAGATCGCTTAGAACAAGAACTAGAGAACATTTAGCATGCTTAAAGAACCCTAACAATAACCGTTTTATCTTTGGTTGCCACCTGAGGGACGAAGATCATAGATTTAACATCGATGATAACACGAAACTTTTACACTACTGTGAATTCGGTCCTAGACAAGAAATTTAAGAGGAGGTGGAGATATTTAAACACATGAAGGACAGGCGGTTTAACACGTTAAATGGTATGTTAAAAAATAATTTTAAGGACACCTACAAACTTCTAACCTCTAATGATTGACCATTTTTTAGAGACAACCATATGGATGTTGTGCTGTAAGTTCACTTTGAATTTTGTTTTTAATTTAATTTTAATCGTATGACTTTGTGAAATACTGTAGGATGAAGAAAAAGGAACTAACTACTCTGTGGTTTGTTGTTGTGGGTTGACATTGACTTTGTCATGTCTGCCTTTCTCTTTGAAGTGTTGATGAAACATAAGATCTGTTGAACATCTTGACTTCCGCCCTGAAATTCAAAAAGCTTGATACTTTTACGCTTGTTTGTGTTGGTTCTCAATGGTTTGATTTGATGACTTTTTCATTTTATTATATGGATCCGTGGAGCCAAATTTGTAAGTTCCGTTCCCACAAGCAAACTTAACATCTGGCTCTCCAGGCAACTTACGTTTTTTCTTTTATTTATTTTTATTGTAATTTTTTAGATCCTGTTGTTTTTTGAAAATGGCGAATGCCGAAACATGTCAAACCTAGGAAAATAAACAGAGTTCCACATTTTTGAAGAAGTTTTTAGACGTTTTCCCTTTTGTTTCCTTCTTATAGTTATAGTTCATTTACCTATACCACAGAAGGGTTCTGGGCAAATGAGTGACATTCGTACACCCTCTTTGGCAATGAGAAGAATGATAAAGAAGTTCGTGCGATCATAATTCGCTTTTATGAATGTCGGAGAGCATTGAAATCGAATCAGGGGTAATGAAACCAATCAAATAAAAAAATTGCTAAACGAAACAATGAAGAACATTCCTGAAGAAATTCAAACATGCATAACGTATTGCAGTATCTTTCGAACGCGTATTTATGGTGCCATCAACTAAGTTCATGTTCACGATAATATAGTTTTTATTCAAACATTAAAATTAAAAGGTGATCAAGCTAAAGTTCGCTCAATAAATCTTAATTTTTTAATTGTCATAACGTTTTCTCTGATCTTTTAATGTTAAATGGTCGTGAAATCTATCAATAAATTAAATGAGAGCAGTCAACTGAGAGCATTGTGATCATAAAATGAAGCATATTTAGATTTCAATTTGGTGCGTTTGTTCTTGTTTCTTGCGTACAACATACAGTTTTAACCAACGTCTGTGATTACTCGATTGGGTTCACTGATGAAGAATCCGAGGTCAGAAAGAATTTTTTCGATTTTTTTTCGAAGCTGGAAATCGAATCGGATCTAATTTATTTTGATATACTTCATTATGATATGAAACAGAAATACATGTGAACTACTTGAATAGAAACCTCTGTGAAGATAAAACCTTATACAGGGTGTCTGTGAACAAAAACGAGGGACTTAGGTTAGGGAGATGATTCCTCGATGAAAATAAGCAGGTCATATAAATACTAAGGAACACTGAGTCATGAAAGTATAGATGATATGATTCATTAAGTAAATGTTACTCGCACAATTTTTTTTGATCCCATAACTTTATTATTAGGGGTTGAAAATGACAATCCCTTATGATTTTCCTTTGAAAATTGTTTTCGTGGGATAGATTTTCGAAAATTAAAATTCTCTCATGGATTCCCATTCAATTCTGGAGAAAAGAGTCTCCCGCGAAATTTCGATAGAGTCGATACTTTTCGTGGGATAGATTTTCGAAAAATAAAATTCTCTTATAGTTTTCCCATTCAATTCTGGAGAAAAAAGTCTGTAGCAAAATTTCGATACAGTCGATACTTCTCTCGAAAAAAAAACTTACAAGCAGTTATGATCACTGTTCATTCCATTTCATCGTATGTTGCATAGAATGAATTTTCTAAGATGTTTATGCTCAAAATTGGTTTTGTTAATTATTCTTATTAATCGAAGGAAAGTTCTATTTGTGAAATAAAAATATTACGGATATAATTTTCTTCCGGAAATCAGTAACTAAACCTTCAGAAAGATTTATAGAACATCTTTATCTTCTGTCATAGACATACAATATCTAAGAATATTCATTCTATATGGAACACGATGAAATGGAATGAACAGTGATCATAATAACTGCTTGTAAGTTTTTATTTTTTTCGAGAAAAGTATCGAAACTTTGCAGATTTTTTTCTCTAGAATCGAATTGGAAACCATGAGAGAATTTTATTTTCAGAAAATCTATCCCACGAAAACAATTTTTGAACGAAAATCATAGAGGGTTGTTATTCTGAACCCCTAATTATAAAGTTATGAGACCAAAAAAAATTGTTTGAGTAACATCTACTTAGTGCTTCATATTATGTAGGTATAGTTTAATGACTCAGTGTTTTTAAGAAGCTGTAAAAAATTAAAAACTGTCAACTCATCGACTTCCAAAGGCTTGGAAGGGGGTCGATTTCGAAAAAAAATTACATGAAGAACCCCTTCTTATGTTCATCGAGGAATCATCTCCCAAAGTCCCTCGCCTTCGTTTACAGACACCCTGCAGCTGTAGTTAAAGCAAAAGCACAAAAATACTTAATAGATCACAGTCCAGAAAACTCCTCAAATATTTTATATGTCTCTCTACTCTTTGACATCATTGTCGATCATAAAAGAAAGACATTTATTCCATTAACTGTCCAATGTCGTCATCATTCTATAACAGTTCACAAGCAGTCTTCTTGGTTTATTAACGTGACATAATCCTAATAATGATCATTCTTCTCTGAAAGCTTCTTTAGATACCCCATAAAGAGCGACTCCACTCAAGTTATAACAACTTATGGGGGTGGCAAACAACCTATCTGTTGCTCCAATATACAGACAGGGAGCACTTAGGGGTTTTATCTGTGATCGTTCAGTTTTCGAATAATCCGCGGGGTGTAGAGTGCTAATAGTGTCGTCGCCTCAGGGTGCTTTTTTGTCGATGACATGGAGTATTAGAGAGTCACGGACTCTCTCAGTGTTGCTTTTAGGGTTTTTGTCTGTCTATCCATTTCGTTCTTGTGTTCTTGTTCTTAGGGAACAGAGTGCTGGCCGTATTGCCCAAATGTCTGTGAGTTTCGAAATTTGAACAGAGGAAGCTGGTAGCTTTCGAACAGTTGACAAAACTTCGAAGCAATGGAAAAATTATGGAAACTGTTATACAAATGTCAATGGAGTTGGTCTAGGGGCCTGCCCAATATTGATCAGAGTTGGAAAATTCTCGAAACAGTCAAATAGTTGATAAGATTTGGAAACAGTTCGAAAAATTCCAATGGAGTTGATACAGGGACTGGCCTAATGCTGATCGAAGTTCGCAATTTTGCAAAGCAGTCGGTAGTGTTTAAAAGCAGCTGGAAAAATTTCAGACCAGTTGGAAAATTTTCAAAACAATTGGTAAACTTTTGAAGCAGTTTAACAAATGCCAATGTAGTTGGTCTAAGGGCGTGCCAAATATTGATAGAGTTGGTAAATCCTCGAAGCAGTTGGTGAATTTTCGAAGCAGTTGACAAAATTTCGAAGCAGTCGGAAAAAATTCTGGAAACAGTTGGCAAAATTTCAGAACAGTAGTAGATATTTCAGTTGAATTGGAATATACATATATATTCCAAAAAAATTTCATTAATTATGAATGAATTTGATTTCTTCAGAAAAAATTTGAAAATATGGGGCTGCGTGTTTTGCGTGCTTGTTTCTATAGAAACAGCGGTAGATCCTTTTACTTGAATGTCTGTAATTTTAACCGTTGATGGAATGCGATCAATGTCAAACTTATTATGAATTAGGTCAGCGACGAGCATATTCGTCCTATATTTCGTTAGAATCGAAACATCAACAAATTTTGAGAAAATATAAAAAATCTGACTAGTGTTGCTGGTCTAGAATTAAACACAGATAACCTTCGAAAGGAAAGAGTTTGAAAGTTCAAATTTTCAGGATAGGTGTGGGACCTGAATATCTCATTCGAGTTCTTCAGCGGGCCAGATCGCCAGTTCAGTAGTTTCGAAGTTATTGTCACTGGAATATTTTCTTTATCTCAATAACTGCTTATCCTGTCGATATAAAATTCAGAATTGAAATGCGAATTCATGCGGTGCTTATGTCTACTAAATTTCAAAAAACAATTGTTTGCAAAACACATATCTAAACTTTCGATAATTTGAAAACTTACTATGATAATTTTCCATATCGATGATATTATTGTTGAATACCTTTAAATAGATTTCTGTTGTAATCATCATATACCCCTTCCACTATCGGTTTTCGAAGCCATCAATGCAGAGTTGGCAAATTTTCGAAACTTTGTCCCCCGCCAAAAATTTCGCTTCGGCCCATCCCTGTATACAAAGTCCCTTCAGGTTCAACCTGTGGCGGTCATCTCCTTTGGTTTCAAGTACGAAATTATACCTTAAAAGCTTAATTCAATATGATGAAAAATAACGATGGAAACTGTTTGAATCTGGAATACTCTTGCACGATTTTGCTCTATATAATTAACGAAGTCATCACCGAATTAAGTAAAAAACTTCCATCCTCGAAAACCGATTCGAAACCAATTCCAACATCGTCTCCCATCAATCCACGAAGTTCGGCGAGGTCAACTATCCAAGCCTCCCCAAAAAAAAACCACCACTACCGTTATAAAACCATCCTAACTATCTCCCAGCACGAAACTCGGATTTCAAGTAATATTGAGTGTTTTCCGGACGACGGCTGGAAAATATAAGTAAGCAAGCAGTAAAAATAATCAGCCATGAATACGATTCAGCAGATAATCAAATATAATTCTTGCCACAATTGATGGCCAATTCCGATAAATAATCGTCCTTGTCCCCAGAAGTCCTTCAATTTTCAAATGAAAAATAAAAAAGTTTGCTTCAACCAACTGGACTGACAATCTCAGTTAGACGAAGTTCCTACAGATTCCAAACTTTGGTAGTCGTCCCATCTGTATATTATAATCACAAAATTATACCTTGAGAACTAAATTATAATAAAAAAAATAATAAAAGCAGAGAACAATATTAATCGAATGAAATTAACCCATATTAAACTCATACTTCGGAGCTAATCTCATCCTCGTTCAAGTCAAAATGCAGGGAAGTGGTATCAAACAGAGCACCTATCAATTTTTCAACTTCTCAAGCTGTACCGAGTAGTACTGCCTTCAAGCACTTCGTGGAGATGTTCATCCAAATCTAACTCCTTGAGATTGGATACAACTTTTAGGGATAACTCCTGTGATCGAAATGAGAATGAAATTGGTTCTTGTGCTGGAAATCCTCCACTGCCAGTCAATCTCAAGTTCTAGTTTCCAATATTTTGATATTTTCTCGACGTACTTTAGACGTACATTGTAGTTATTTGGGATGGCTGTATCTATAAGAACTTCTCTCTCTTCTTGACTAGAATTATGTCCGACCTGCTATGAGCAACTATTAAGTTCCTCAGTACTGTGTGTTCCCAGTGTAGTCGTTTTCTAGCACTGACTCAGGTTGATACTTTAAGTATGGGGTTCTCTCAGATTGCAGGATCTTCAGTTAGATGTCGAGCTATTGAAGAAATATTTTAGATATTGCATCATGCTGGCTATTATATTCTTTTCTAGCAAACATTTGGCAGCCTCCTGTGAAATGTTGGATTGCCTCTGATGTTTCGTACCCGTAGCGGCATCTATCGTCGTCGGTGAGACTGCTGTACTTCATGATATATTTGGGATAATATTTCGTTTACACTACTTAGTCTTGAATAGTTAGGAAAGTCTTTTGTTTCAGAAAAAAATCTTCCTGAAGCCTGCCGGTAGTTATTATTACTATCATAATTATCATTGTTATTGATATCCTTACACTTTGGCTCCTCTCTCTCTCTCCAGTGCTCTATTCTGTTGTCTATTTGTGCCCAACTGTCTTACAGTTCTCTTTGGATTTGAACAAGTTAATATGAAACTGATGGTCCAAAACGGGACCATGTGGACTATCAATTTCACCAGTAGATTGAAAAATGTTTCAGCACATATTAAGCTGCTTTAGCATCGATTTCAACTCTATCCATAGGACAAAAACCGTACCAATCTAACAACTAAATAACCTGGAAACAAATTATCTCTCGATTCATTTGATGGCCTTCGTGTTCCCAAAACTGAATCGGGATTATCACTAAACGCACCTCCCTATCATAGCATGCGACGTTTTCCCTCAATTTTACCCTCTAGAGGATTACCAATACCCAGGATAGCGAGTCGAGGAAATTAACAGGTTCTGGGCGAAATAGATATTGAATTAGTGGAAATTGCCGACGTCCAGATTGAACTCGCAACGTAATTAGTTCTTCAAGTCGCCAACGAGAGGTTTGCACGCGATCACGCTACCCTGGCATCCGGCTTTAGATGACTCTAACTTGTACCTCGTGCAAATAATGCACTCGTTAGATATGAAATGAGGGTGAGTTTCGGATGTATGCACTTGTGAAATCCGAGGTTCGTGCTGGGAGATAGTTAGGATAGTTTTATGGCTGTGGTTTGGGGAGGCTCGGCTAGTTGACCTCGCCGAACTTCGTGGATTGATGGGAGACTAAGTTGGAATTGGTTTCGAATCAGTTTTCGAGGATGAAAGTTTTTCGCGTAATTGTGTAAAGCCGGCCATAGACATCATTATTTTTCATCTGTCGAGTCATATAGCGGAATTGTTTTGCCCACGCACTTTCGTAAATTCTAGCAGTTATTTTGCTGTTGTTCGCGAATTAGCGCATCATGAAGATGAAAGATCTCTTAGCAGTGGCGGCCGCAGTTTCGGTTCTGAGTGAAAAAGATAGAGGAAACGAGACTTACACTACGCTAATGGCAAATAACCGCTGATTCTGGAAGAAATCCCTAGACACAGGAGTTATCCCTAAGAGATAATTCATCTTCTTCTTGTAAATGGAAGCTGGTAAATCGATGCTAGTGTCAGTTGTATGTAGTAGAAAACTTTCAAATTTGTTGGTGAAAATGGTGATCATCGTTTACATGTTTGCTTGTAAGAACTTGAAATAAACTGAAAGATAGATGTGCACAGATGCATAGAAGAATAGAACACTGGAAGGAGAGAAAAAGAGGAGCAAAGATGTTATGATAATAATAAAAATGGCTTCTGGGTACCTTCTGTAAGATTCTCCCTGACGAATTTCTACATGGCATTCAAGACCACTTAGTGCAAAAGAAAAATTACCTATAGATGATACCTAGCATCATAAATGCCGCTACGATCACCAATACCAATCATCAGAAACAATCCAACATATAATACAAAGGTTTGGTGAAAATGTACATGAAGGTCAGCATGACGCTAAAATACTCCACTAAGTACTCGCCATTCAAATAAAGATCCTACAATCTCATAAACCCAATACTCTGTCTAAGCGTCTACTATCCATGCTTTGATTGAGCCCATAGATGTCGCATTCAAACAGTTTCTCCCTTCTTCAGAGAATCTGGTTGGCTGAACATGTTTCTTCGTTATAGACTACATCTCAATTGCCTGAGCCAGTACTAGAAAACGACTATAACAGACTATTCTAGGGCCTCACAGTACTAACAACTCAACAGAGCTTATAACAGATCAGCAATAATTCTAGTCAAAAAAACGGAGTAGAGAACAATCCCAAACAAAAACCATTCACTTCAAAAATATGCTGTGAAAATAACAAGATATCGGGAACTAGAACTTCATATCAAATTCATTTGTGGAGAGGGATGTTTTCTGTGTGTTGTACAAATTTTTCGTATTATTTATGTGTTGTTTCATTCTGATTTGTAGTAGTTCTTTGATTTGTCATATGTAGCATTTTCATTAGAGGTTATCGCTGTATTCTGATTGAAATGCAGAACACCCATTCCAAACAGTTACATTCATGAGAATTCACCACAGACCCACGAAATGACGTCACTACCCTCGAACTCATCAAAATGATAACAGGAAGCCCTTAAAATCCGCACGAACTTTTGCACAATCGCTCTTCCATCTCAAAGCCAACTCCGATGATTAGATCTTTTCAAGAGGAGAATCATTCCAACTGTCTCCAATTATCCTGCCGACAATGAAGCGACCTAGTTTCGGAATTATGTCCACCCACCCTCAGGATCTCATCTTGCAAATCAAGGTTCCAAAGAGGCAGCGCAGACAATCAAATTTCAATTATCTGACTGCTTGTCTGAAGCCAGAATACTTGGTTAGCTGTTTGAGAAGTCGTCCGCAAGGATACTTTTGTGGTTCTCTGTTGTTTCTAACGTCGTGACGTAGATGGATTGAGAGGGATGGGGAAACAATGGAGGAGGGAATCTGAATGATTTAATTTGTTTAGATGTAGGGTGAAGGGAGTTCGTATCGTGCTGTCTATGGTTCTGAATGAATGGGTTATATTTGTGCAGAATTGGTAGAAGGTGTTGTTGATTTTTGCCTTTCTGTATCAAAGTGGAATTTCTTGCGAATGGAATATTTAAATATAAGTGTAGTTTTCAAAATATACGAATGAGAATCAGGAAACGTTTTTTGTTATAGAGAAAAATTGTTTCTTTAGTCGACTTCACTGACAAATTTAAGTTTATCATTCTTTGAGCACTTACTTTTAGACTTTTTCGCACAACTTTGCACACTAGCGTAATGGTTAGATTGAAATCAAACAACCAGGGGTGCATTTAAAACTGTTTCAGAAGGATCTACCTGCCGTAATGATTCAGTTAAAGGTCGGGATTTATTACGTACGTCCGGAAACATTTCGGGAAAAACCCACCTTTATAGCGTCTCACCAATACTCATTGAAAGAGTGATGTTCTTTGTATATTTCGTTATAAAGAGAAATTACTTCGTTTCAGAGGATGTTTTCAACAGGAAATTTGGATTCAAAGTGCAATTTCTTGTTTGAAATTCGTTAAACAGAAGTTCGTTATAAAGAAGATCCACTGTAATTTGACCCATAAACGCAATCTAAGTGGAAAAAACATTGGGAAAGCTTCAGAGGAATATATATGGTAGCGTCTACCATCCTCATATCTTTATGAAGAGCAAATTAAAGTGTATGAAGACTAATTTTTCTGAAAAAGAATAGTACAGCACCTAATTATGGTTGGAAATCGAACAATCTAAAGTTATTAATTCGTTCGATAAGTTGCAAGAATGAATATTAAAGAATTCAAGAAAAGCCCTGAGCTGGAGCTTTTGATACCAAATATATAAATTCAGGATCCCAGAACAATCGGTATTATATTCTGGAATTTTTTCAAAATTGAAATATATAAAGTATAGATAATTACAAAAATTAATTTCTATGGTTTTGATGATTCGATCTTCTTGAAATATCACTTGGATCGGATATCTTGTTATGGAAATATAAAGATTCAATAGAATTTTCTATGGTTTTGTTAATACTGTGGCTACGAAATTTTGAATGAACATTCAGTATATTTATTTCCATTCACAAAATAAATTTCACTCGAATCGGTTATCCTGTTATGGAAATATAAAGATGCTTCTTTCAATATTCAAATTGAATTTTCCATGGTTCTGTTCACACTATGGCCACAACATTTTGCATGAGGCTTGCATTTGGCCGTAACATTTCATTTCGATTGGTTCAGTTTTTTTTCTGAGATATTGAGGAACAAGAATTTTGAATGGGCATATTTTATGGAACACCCTGAACGATTTGGCTGGTTAACGAACTCAACCGAGCGATTTGGGACCCGAACTCATCCTGAAAATTTCAAGTCTGCAGGACAATTCCTTAGAAAGTTATTGTGATAATGGACGGACAACCTCACGGACAGAATTTGAACCACGAATTCGTCATCAGAAAGTCTAACATCGTTTGAGACCATTTTCGATACCTGGGTGAGGAAATTATCAGGGAAAATATCTCTCATTCCTGAAAGCACTAAGATTTCTGAGGCTTATCAAAAATCTGAGAATGTACGACGATCAATAGGTAAGTACTGTAGGTAGCTCTAGATATGGGAATCACAATAAAGCATAAGGTCGTGGTACAGGAGTACCTCTTTAATGAATCTTGAATCATGAATTTTAAACTAATTGTTAATCTGAATTGCTGAGATCTACGAAATCTTAATCTTTTCTAACGAAGAATGGAAAAGCAATAGTATCAGGTCATAAAGAGCCATATTGACATGACTTCTATCAGCTGACTGATTGACCTCAGTGTATTGCACAGTTTCATCCCTAATTCCTTAGCTTCACCCTAATAACTCTCCTCCATCCAAATCAGAGCAGTCGAGTCGTTACTACCAACTGACAATCTCAATAATATTGCAGGTTGCTTCCGAAAATTAAATATGTGACAGATAATTGGTCGTATCTTCAGTTAATTTTAATTAGCAAGAACTTCTTGGAATATCGTTCGACTTAATTAAGCCCTCTCAGATTAAGCGCGCCTTCTGTCTTCCCTCTTCGATGTCTTAATGTCTTCATCAGGGCCTTTTAGGTGCTGCTAAGTGTCGGGATAGCTTGACGTCGTCACTTTATGATTGTGCTAAATCTCGGGGATTTTAATTTGGGCGCTGAAAATGTTGCTAATTGGATTAATTGCGTTGTGTTTAGTTTATTGGAGAGACACTAAATTGAACGATTAGGAATTACGGAGTTAATATTCTCCTGTTGTCGTCTGACGTAAGTTGTATCTGATGGTTTCGGGAATCTTAGCTTTTGAAAGATGTCTAGATATAAATCTAGAAAGAAAGTGCGATTTCGCAATACAATCAGATAGTCAAGCTGCTATTGAAGCCCTGAGCTTCTACGTCTTCGAATAGAAGATGATCTGGAACCGGAACGAACACAATGAGATAGGCAAGGAAAATAAGGTCTTTTTAATCTGGGTTCCCGACCATTCGGGAATCAAAAGAAACGAAGGGGTCAATACACTTGCCAAAGAGGGCGCAGGAATGTCACTCATTGGCCCAGAACCCTTCTGTGGTATAGGTAAATGTACAAGAAGGAGTTTCTGGAGAAGGTGAAAGCCGAGAAGGAAAAATCTCTGGCGGAATCTCCCAAGGATGAATCAGTAAGATCCAGAAGATATTTGGATCTTGGAAGGAAACAATTACACCTCTCACTGGCTTTCTTACAAGACACTGTCGCCTCAGGAAGCACCTGTTGAGGATGGGATTATCGGACAATAACAAATATAGGTTCTGTGGGAGGAGGAAAACCCCCATTCACCTAGTCACGGAATACTTTGCCATGACTTGGACAAGAGACTTGTAAGAGTTAGGAGATAGCTTTGTTGAAGCCTTCTGTCTTTCCTCTTCGATGTCTTAATGTCTTCATCAGGGCCTTTTAGGTGCTGCTAAGTGTCGGGATAGCTTGACGTCGTCACTTTATGATTGTGCTAAATCTCGGGGATTTTAATTTGGGCGCTGAAAATGTTGCTAATTGGATTAATTGCGTTGTGTTTAGTTTATTGGAGAGACACTAAATTGAACGATTAGGAATTACGGAGTTAATATTCTCCTGTTGTCGTCTGTGGAAGACGTGAGTTGTATCTGATGTTATCGGAAATGTTAGCTATTGAAAGATGTCTAGATATAAATCTAGGGAGAAACTATAGTTTAAAAAGGGGTTACAGTTCACTGAGACCTCAAGGTCTATTGTGCACCCTTACAGAGCTGTTCTGACCACACCTTTTACAGCTCGCCTTCCAGTTCCAGAGATCTGAGAAATCCAATATCTGTGAAGGCTTCAACGAGGCCAGTTCCTCCTCTTACAAGTTTCTCGACCAAAGCATTCCTTCCTTAGGCTCGAAATGGCAAGCATTCCGTGACAAGGTGAATGGGGATTTCCTCCTCTTCCCCACAGAACCTACATTCGTCAGTGTCCAATAATCCTACCCTCAACAGGTGCTTCCTGAGGCGGCAGTGTCCTGTATGAAAGCCAGTGAGGAGTTGTAATTGCTTCTTACCAATATCAAGATATCTTTTGGATCTTGCTGTTTCAAGGTTCCGACGGAATTTGGTGGAATGATCTATCCCCGGGAATTCCGCCAGAGTTTTTTCCTCTCGGCTTTCTCCTCCTTTATAAACTCCTTCTTGTAGGTACATTTATATATACCACAGAAGGGTTCTGGGCGAATGAGTGACATTCGTGCGCCCTCTTTGGCCACATCGTTTCCTTTGATTCCCGAATGGCCGGAAACCCAGATTACAAAGACCTTATTTTTTTGCCTACCTCATTGAGTTTGATCCGACACTCCTAGATCATCTGAGTCGATGACGTAGGAGCTCAGCGCTTTAATAGTAGCTTGACTATCTGAGTGTATGGCTATATCGCCTTCTGATAGTTTCTTTCTAGATTTATATCTAGACATCTTTCAATAGCTAAGATTTTCGCTTGAAAGACGCTCATACAGGAGCCTAGCGACAGTGCACACTTGGTACTTGGCCCATATATCCCAGCGCCAGCTCCTGTAGAGGTTTTGGAACCATCTGTATACCATTTTACGTTATATTTTTTGAGGTTATAGTCAGTGTATTCCCGCATTCTTCAAACTGAACTCTTTCAGCTCGACTGCAATATTCTAATCTTCTTCGCATGTAAAGATCAAAAGGTTTTTCCAGAAAAGGAATTTGTTTTCAAATTACCTCGTGTAGAGTATTACTCTAATTTCATATTTTATGTATCATATATCTCTCAGAGGGAGCTTAATCTGTTTATCATGTCGTTCAAAAAGTTTTGTGGCTGTAGATCGAATAGAATGTGAAAGTTATTCAAATAAATCGAATCGCGAAATCGAAATTCCGCTTAGATTTTGTAACAACCCTGCCTCTAGGTCGGCTATTGATCTATTACACCTTTTTTGGACTGATATATTATTTGGGGCTATTCCATAATTCTTCTGTTCAACATTTTGGCCAGCATAACTCAGCTGTAGTGGGGAAAACACTTCACATTCTTCCTTCAGAAAACTAACTTTCGTCACTGTTGGAAAAGATTTGTCATTTTCGACAGTTCTCAGAAAATAATCAATGATTTTGATTTATTTTTGATTAATTGAGTTATAAAAAATTTATTTGATATTTTCTGTTATAGATCTTAGTATTGCAGCCCAGGCGTTTCGGTTATTGACCTAAAAGCTGCTTCCTTCAATGCATTACGTTTCAGTTTTTATTCATTTGATGTTATAGAGGCTTCATACCATAAAATATTGTGGTTTCCATTAAATGCGTTTTGGACAAGCTTCGACTCATCAGTTTGTCCAAGCAGAAGAAATGAACATGATGGAAATAACATATCGAATAATGTTCCATCATCAAGAATTTCACATCAACAGCCTTTGTGTGACTTGCTATGGGCTATTCCAGCTTATACAAGAACAGCCCCAAGAATTCAATTTCCCGATCTCCAGAATCGACTAATTCTCCCATATACAGGTTTGGAAATTCACATCTGAAACATACGATATCCAACGCATCAGACAAAGAATTCTTCCGTCCAGTTGCACAGACGAATAGTCGAGACAATCACGTGCTGTAATACACTGAATTCCATTGTCTTATTGCAATATTCTAGTCTTGTCTCTCTCGTATCGTTGGGAGGAGCATAATTCATTTAGTATGGTAGGCAACAGTAAATACTTGAATCGAGTATTACGGGCAGCCTGACAAAGTAAATAATTCTATACGTGTACTGTAGGTTCTCTACCATACTGCGATAAGAGAGAGACAAGACTATGTTATTGCAATAAGTCAACGGAATTCATTCAGTTACAGCACGTGATTATGTCGACTATTCTTCTGTGCAACTAGACGGAAGAATTCTCTGTCTGATGCATTGTATATCGTATATTTCAGATGTGAATTTCCAAATCTATATAACCCTCACATTTCTCCAAGCCATCTCCTACTATCCACCAATCCAAGACCCAACCACTCAGCATTCAACCTGACCACGCAATAACCCCAATTTGAATACCAACACAACAAAACTCTCCAAGCTGACCGTAATCGGAAATCCATTGTCCATTTTCGAATTCAGCTACACAAAACCATAAATAGAAATTCCGTGTATACATTCTGCAGCCCCGTGGGCGGCCAAATGCAAAACCACCTATACTCCGGGCTTTAAAAACTCCCATTCAACATTCTAGCGGAACGTCAACCAGTGATAAACCCAATTTGGCCATATCTCGCGCTGAATAAAGTTTCGACAATGTGACAGTCGATTCAAAGTTATGAACTGACCATTGGTCGATAGTTGAATGACTATATGCACAGCCAACTTCGGGCTTTGTGGCCGAGGCCTGTTCGTGACATGGGGGACTCACCCGCAACGCTTTGAGCGCTTGGACATGTGTGTCCCTTATTCGATTTTGGCCGAACAATAATTCGTTTGAGAGGCGTCAATGCGCCTTTGCGAATTTACAAGTTGTAATGGCGGAAATGCAAGCCTGGTTATCGAATGCAAATCGATACCTGACCTGTGTGCAAGTTCAATGCGCGTTCACAGGCCGCTTGGAGATTCGTAATTTCGATTATGGAGGAGAACAAAGGAGGTACAATATTGTGAGGTAATTATGTAGCTGGATATGGTGTTGAGCTATTGATGGTTGATTTGGATTTTGGAAATACGGTTTTGATTGTTGTATGGGGTCATTACCTACATTGAAATTTTGGGGAGAGAATAGTTACTAAATGTTATTTTGTTCAAGTGGGTGATATTTCCAGGGCTGCCAAACATAGCAAGTTTATAGTGGAAGCAGAGAATAATATTAATCGATTGAGAAATCAACCAATTTTTAACCTCATACTTCGGAGCTAATCTCGTCCTCGTTCAAGACAAAATGCAAGAATGGCCCTTTCGTCCTATTAGGACTCATCAGTACAGGGTAGCTCTGAATGATACAAGGTATTTCTTGGAACTTACAGCGAAATGACATCTTCTGGAATAAATATATCCTGTGCTGATGAGTCCTAATAAGGACGAAATGGCCCCATATGGTGCTCTGTTTGATACCACTCCTTTGCATTTTGTCTGAACGAGGACGAGATTAGCTCCGAAGAATGATTATCTATTGGTTGATTTCAATCGATTAATATTATTCTCTGCTTTTACTATTTTGGTATTAATGGCGATATTACGCGTTAAACCACTTCTTATTATAGCAATTTTATGTTAATTGAAACGTTTCAGACAAAAGGTATTGAGGACGCCTAAAAGTTTATCAGTTGAAGAATACCTAGAATGACACCTTTGAAACTAATTTCTGATACTTCCAGCGACATCTAGAGAATTTTTGATGAACTGCTTCATTAAATTCGGGTATTCGACCCATTCTCACCATGGTGATGGTTTCTCTGGCTTCTGATTTATCCAATTATCAACAAACATAGAAATCCTCGAACGTAATATAAGTCAAATCAACTTTGATCTGAACAGCAGAGTCATGGAAAACTGGAGCAAAATTATACATTGTACTGTGGGAAGCCTATTTGTACATTGGATATTTAATACCTGAACCACATAAGAAAGCCTTCCTAATGAAGAAAAAGGTTACTATCGCAATCCGCAGCTTTCACTTCAAAATAGCCTTACACTTATTGAAAAACAGATTTCTTTCAGAACATAATGAGAAATTTAGTAAAGCTGAGATCTCCACATCATTCAGAGCGTTAATACTGTTGAAGCTCATTGACAAAACAGAACTTCATCAAGTCTGTATAAAAGTGGTATCCGAGTTGCAATAACAGTTGAACTCAACTGAACTGAAAATAAAGATTTTCCAGTAAGAGGTGTTATTTTGAATAGCCCGCTATTTCTCGGCAGATGTCACGTTTGAAGCTGTCATTTTTTTAACATTTGACAAGTGAAAACTACGCCAATAATAAGAATGGAATGATACACCGCTTCAGAACGCATTCAAATCATTAAAATTCACTATCAAATGGCGAAAATTTGGCAGAGACGGTTCCTAAAACTCGAACATTTTGGGTCGTCGTGAAGCACCTTGTCGGACGCAATAAAGAAATTGGTGAAAAATTCGAGCTGTTGGGACAAGTTAGTGATGTGAAGAATAAAACCCGTGCACGTCGCTCAAGAACAGCCATTAGACCTTACTTTTTCGAAAATGAGGCTGGAGCAACAGTTACGGTGAATGTATTGCGCTATTGAGAGATGATTAATGATTTTTTATGGCCGAAAGTGGATAGTACTGGTCTGGACAACGTTTACTTTCAACAGACGGTGCTACGTGCCACACAAGCAACGAAACCATTGATCTTTGCGGTAAATGTTTCCGGACCGTGTTATCTCTCGAAGAGGTGATCACAATTGGCCACCGAGATCTTTTGATTCAGCACCTGTGACTTCTTCTTTTGGGGTCACGTGAAAGACAAGGTCTACGCCAATAGCCCAGCGTCGATTCAAGACTTCAAGATAGATTCGGGAGGCTATCGACGATATAGGGCAACCACTTTGCGATTTGGTTAAGGAAATTTCATTGAAAGGATTGGTCCTCTTAGCGTGGTCGTGGGGGTCTTTGCCTGACGTTATTTTCCACTATTAACGGCATAGCTCTTCTTTATAATGAAATAAACATCCGATCATTCATTTGAAAAATGGCATTTTTCTTTGATTATCGAAATACACCTCTTGTTGGAAACCCTTTAGTATTAATAGGAAGAAATGAAGCCTCAGCAACACAATAAGAACTAATATATTATCCAGAGCTGGCTGACCAAAAACAATTCATATGGAGAAACCAGACATGGACACCAAAGAGGTAACGGCCAAGGCTCCTATAAGGAGGTTCTAGGTTTTATCAACGCTATTGGCAACCTTTTTGGGATTCCATGAATGAGTAGGAACAATAAAAATGATACCATTTGCCTGATTCCCTCCATTAATCTGACCTGATCTTAAATATGTATTTGCAATGGACAATGAAAGAAGGGAAGGTCAAATAGCACGGAACTGGGAAGTTGATGAAGAAAAAGGAGTATCTTTAGAGGAAAAGTGAATCAAAATCTCTCATAGGTAACCATAATTCATTGTGACCACAGCCTATGATGCAGTATAAGCGATATTCGATTTGAAATGATGCAACTCGCTCAAATGAATTCCATATTTTCGCTGTTCATTGTACTACAGAAAAATAGAATATAAAATGATTAGACATGATTTTTATCTTCATTCAACATCAGCAATGAATATTCATTTCTACTCCTTTATCTTTCATACATATCTGATTGCCTTTCGTAAACACGAGATGGCAACGGTAGGCCTTTTAAGAAAATCGCAACCCTACAGGTCCGTAACAGCAATTAATTTTTTCATCGATATACGGATATACATTGACCCATTTCAGTCGAAAATGCTGTTGTTGGATAGTGACAAAAAGGCCTCTTAGTTTTGTTTAAATTTAAAGTGTTGCATCACAGACAAACTAATATGCTTGTCATCAAAATTCCTAGCTTTTTATGCGCTTGTTGTTTGGAAAACAGCGTGTAATCTCTTTGACCAATTGTTTATCATTGTAAAATTCTGGCCAGGGGTGCCTTCAAGTAACTCTCAATTCTGTTGGTGCCCGTGAACCCGATATCTCTCAAAAGGTGTTTTCGGAAACTTACTCAGGGTTACTAACCCGATCCATTCGGTCACGTGACGGATCTACTCGGATCCGGACCTGGGTTCTAAGTTTACGAACACATCAGGATTAGGATTTGAAGTGACAATAACATATTTATGGATTTATTTTTTCAGTTCCTGTTTATTTTCGGATTGATTCTAGCTTTGCATGCATTTATTGGCTTTTGTAAAATATTTCTCATAATTCTGGTGTCCCTTTCATGTTTAATGTTATTTTCGAGTATCTATGTTAGAAGCTAGAGAATTTATTTTTTTTCAGTTCCAGGTTATTTACTGACTTTGCTCGGATTTATGGCTTCTGTAAAATCTTTCTATTAATTTTTGTTATGTTTGAGTAACTATGTTAAAGAAGTAAAGAAGGCTGTAGCTTAGCGCAGAAAGATCTGCATACAAAGCTATGAGGAAGATATTTCACATTATTCTCTCCGGCGTATGGAACACACTTTTCACACTGAGCCAAATGCTCTTCTCTTCCCATAATTTCAGGATAAATATATGAATTACTAAGACTATTTCCCTCGTCGTAATTTGCACCAATCAGAAACGCGCAATTTTGAATTACAAATGGTTTCTAGGTGGAAAAACTGTTTGGCAGGACCTGTCAGCAGTTTATTCGCGTTTACCCGCGGCAAAACTTTGACAGTTGTTGTCACTCAGGAAATAGTTTTGTCAAATACCATTCAGGCATCTAATTTTTCCTGTGAAAAAAATCGAAAAAACACATTGCAAAGTAATATTTTTTGACAAAAAGCATTCGTGCAGGTGCAAAATCCTCGTCTTCGACTCGGATTTTTGTTGCCACCAGCACCCATTCTTCTTTTCAAAATATTACTTAGCACGTGTTTTTTCGATTTTTTTCGGAAAAATTAGATGCCCTTATGATATTACTTACGAAAAGAGTGGAAGACTTATTCCTGCCTTTCAAATACAAATTGAACTGCAGTGCGCATGCGGTGACTCTACGACCCTGCTCTCGTGTAGGGTTACAATAGATCATATTTGAGTCAGTGCGAGAAGGTTAGGGATCGAGTCATATTGTGCCGTTAGGAAATAAAAATAGTTCATTGTCAGACGGGAGAAGATTTCTAAGTCGCTCAACACAAAGTCTAGGAATGTTGCTTTCCTAAGACGCGACGTAAACATACTTCCTTCCTAAGGTCCTTCGAAATTCGACAGTATTGATCAATTTCGAACAAAACGCGAATAAATTTTCCGAAAAACACGTTGCTAAGTAGTATTTTAAGAACAAACATTTGCGCTGGTGGCAAGACGAAGGATTTTTGTTGTATGGATGCTTTATCTTAAATAATATTTTTTGTTTTGTGTTTTTTTACAGGATAATCAAATGCCCGAATGATGTTTTATAATACTATTCATATTATGAGTGGACCGACATATTTCTGATCCCTTTAACTCTTGATGAACTTCATTCATTCATTTTTCGAATTCCAAGCAACGAGACGCCTTTTCATTACAGTTCTGGTGGTCTTCTTTGGGTTATATACAACGTTAGTAATGGTCACGCCATCTATGATGAACTAAAATGAGAACAACTAATATGAGCCTCAATTCAGGTATTATCTCGGTGAAAACCACTGAGAGTCGTGGCTGTACTTTGAACTAGAAGTTTCCACAGATCTCACCATGGGCAATAAAACCAGCGACGTCTCTCTGCACAGGTGGCGACAGTGACTCTTAAATCACATGACACGCCACCGGACAATCTTATCGGCGACACGGAGGACAATATGGCGGAACTAGCGTGCGATGGCCAGATCGCGTGTCCTTCGACTTTGAATTCTCTCAGAAGTTGCCGGTGAAGTTCACTCGTCCTCTTGTGCTTTTCACGCTAAAACTCCATCGACTGATATATTTAACAATGGGTATGTGGGGGCGAGGGTCTAGCTGCTGGAATATCGGATTTTCCTCGGGAAACTGGTGGAAATCCTTCGATGGAATTTTGGGGAATATGTGGCTTCGATACGCTGTAGTAATCGTATAGTTGTTGTTCTTGCCGAGTTTTCTATGTTTTTATATGGAGAATACTGTTTCAATTCAGATCTTTTTGTCCGTTTATATCAGCATGTTCATGCTGAATAGCATATTGCAACATGCTCGATTTTCCACAGTAACTTTTCATGATGCAGTTCAAACGTTTGGAATTCTATTTAGTTTAAAGTTAAGATTCAAGATGAATTTCACTATTTTAACAGCCACAGCATATACTTTTCAAAGTGTGTCATTGTTTTGATATCGATAACGTCGGAACTTAAGATTACAAGTCATATTGGAAAAATAGATTATTAGCGAAATGATTCATATAAAGCTAAATAATAGTTAACCACAGAACTGACACACAGAACTGAGTGAAATGTATATAAATTTATTAACCCTGTATCGCGAATATCTCGTACAAAATAATTGTTGTTATTATTCCTGATGCTGTGACAAACTTATTTATTAGGTTAAACTTACAACACCGCCTTAGCAGTAATAACATGTAAGAGTGCTCACAAAAAAACAACAAAGCAAAAAAAACAGTCCTTCAAATAACCCTATACCTATGAAGAGAAACATTTTCTGATATCTTTAACACTAAATTCAAATATATCTATATTATTTTTTTCTATGAATGTATTGTACTGCCAAGCATATAATTCATGGGGAAGTATTAAAAGGACTCACATGGAATATTGACAATTTTCAACCCTTGAGTTTATCTTTGGCACTCTAAAGGATATAAAGTTGATTAAATCACAGTTTTATATTTGATGAACTTATGTCAAAAAGACATGGAAAACCTTAATTTTTCTGATAAATTGGCCAGGGGTGAAATTTATTATTACCTAGAATTCTTCATCAGAGAGTCAAACCGTGTCGTTTGAAACAAATTCTAGTTCGAAATTTGGAAATCACAGATATTTGGTGAAGAATATGGCACGTTGTTTCCCTAGAATAAGCGCGCTATGAAACAAGAAAGCCTTGCAGAAGTACCCTTACAGAAAGAATTATTTCATTCATAAATCATGGATTGAAATGAAGTTGAATTATTATATTTTTCTCTCATCAAGAATTTCAAGTCAAAACATTGTAGTATAACCTGCACAAACGGGCCCTCTATATCAATAATAAATCCTCACGACAAAAAAACAACAGAACTTCAAGGCGCATTCTCTTATCCAAGCATTAATTATCTTTGTCAAATTACGAGTCCTCTAAATTAAACAATTAGTATCAATTAGAACGATTGTTAGGTATCAAGGATTTTATCATAAGATACTTCTATTAAGTGTAACAACTTCAGCGTTTGGCGTTTAAATGGTTGAGCCTACTAAATAAACGAGCTTCATTTTCGAGTACTCAAGATCTAATAGACCAGAAACTTGAGTGTTGATAAATATGGAAATCTGCATCATCTGTAAGCCGTTTATTTCTTTGTGAGACTGTCGGTGTAATACTACTTTGTATCAAAATTTAATGAAGAAATTTAGTTGAAAAATTTATTGACATTTGAGGAATCAATGGACATAAGAAGGGCATTGATGTCGTTAATATTCTATTTTTATTAGCTAACAGTAATTTGATGACACCTTTATGAAATATGTTCATAATAAATTCAGTACCTAATTGATATCTGAATTTGGATAGGAAGTTCTAGAGAAACTTTTTTCTGAATCATGGGGATTTGGACTTGGAGCCTTTCTGTGTGAGGTTCACAAATGCATTTTTCATCTTTGAAATTTGGCATAATAGCTCAAAATTTATATGTTCATAACTGTGATTGAACTAACGATGACTACATTTGAATACTACCTTTCTATTCGAACATGCACATAACAAACAAAAAATGAGGAGTATAAGATCTTCTTCTCAGAAGTATAGTAACCTAATACTTTTTAATTTCATTGATTTCTTCTTCTATTGTTGCATCAGTATGCAGACAGGGTAGGGAAAAAAATATGGAACCAAGTAATTATCTTTCGAATGAAAGAATAATATTGATGAAATTTTGCAGGTAAGTTGCAGAAAGGCAAAATTCATCCGATGAACAATGTTTTGCTGATAATATGCTGCCGATTGAGCCGGAGAATCCTCAACTGTTTTTATTCACATGAGACCTCTTGTATATCTTCCAGATGTTGAAAGAGCTTGGGATATCGAATTCGTACATGTGGGTTCAGTGTGAAAAATCTGTACAGACAAGGAATTATCGAAACGTTAATCAACTTCTTTTTAACATTATACATACACTTAAACAAAAGAATGAATTATTTTGTCTAAGCTAAATTACCATTAAAAAGTTACCATTGTATAAATGATGATCGTTTATGGTGATCATAAATTTAGTGGTGACAAGTATTTTGATTTACTGAAGAACGAAATAATGTCTGCAGTTGAACACAAATCGGCAGTTATCACAAAATTTTTGGTTT